>JAWNOI010000141.1:4480000-5043561 GCA_035046045.1 Zaprionus bogoriensis | reverse complement strand
GGGATGGTTTGGCTTCATTCGTACAGAGTAAAGTTTCTGATCGCGGTCAACTTGGCGACCGCCAGTGCGATCTCTGTCTACGAATGATTGCAAGTTGACACACAGCCTCCTCGTGGCACCTCCTGGGTAACTATCTTAGCATCCGCTAGATAGTGAGCTAATGTGTGCAGCGGGTCACCAGGACTTTAAATGGTTGAGCGCAGGGTTTGGAACCCGCCTCGGAAAAAGAAAACCCAAAGAAAACCAAAGCGAAAGCCTCGGAAAGGATCCACCCTTATGATGACGACCACCGCAAAACGAAAAAGGACTACGATTTAAGGATATGCACCTGGAATGTCCGAACTCTTAATTGGGAAGGTGCCTCTATCCAACTGGCGGATGCCCTCGAAAAATTAAAGGCTGACATTACCGCCATCCAGGAAATGAGATGGACAGGACAAGGTTGCTCCAAGCGAGCAAATTGTGATATCTACTACAGCTGCCATGCGGAGAGGCGCGAATTTGGATGCGGATTTGTAGTAAGCCGGAGACTTCGCCACCACGTCTCCAATTTCACTCCAGTGAGTGAACGGCTGGCTACAATCCGCGTCAAAGCTAGATTTTTCAATCTTAGCATAATTTGCGCGCACGCCCCGACGGAGGAGAAGGACGATGCTGTTAAGGATGCGTTCTATGCGAGACTCGAGGACACGTACGACCGCTGCCCAAACCACGACGTGAAGATCATCCTCGGGGACTTCAACGCAAAGGTTGGGCGCGAACGCATCTTTGACCGCACCGTCGGCCAATTCAGCCTCCATGAGACCACCTCGAACAATGGTTTCAGGCTGATTGACTTCGCCGCGGCGCGAAACATGGTAGTGAGTAGTACCAGATTTCAACACCTCGACATCCACAAGGCCACATGGCTGTCCCCTGATCAAAAAACGCGCAACCAGATTGATCACGTTGTGATAGACGGAAGGCATGCCTCAAGCGTGATGGACGTGCGTACGTTTCGTGGAGTCAATATAGACTCGGACCACTATCTTGTCGCAGCCAAGATACGCATGCGGCTATGCCGTGCGAAAAACATACGCCCCATCACGCAACGAAAGCTTGACGTCACTAAGCTGCGATCACAACGGACAGCAATGGCCTACTCCACTCACCTCTCGGAACTGCTACTCCAACCTTCCCCTCACCCTGTTGACGCTGGCGGACTCTGGGCGCACATATCCCACTCCATGCGAGCTGCTGCTGAAACAGCCATTGGGTTCAAGCGCCCTCCCACACGGAACCAATGGTATGACGAGGAGTGTCGCGTCGCAGCTGCGGCAAAAAACGCCGCCTACAGAAAAAAGCTGCAGTCTGGCGCAACGCGAGCCACGTGTGAACGTTACAGGGAGAAAAGGAAGGAAGAGAGGCGACTTTTCAGACGGAAAAAGCGGGAGCAAGAAAAGCGAGAGTGCGAGGAACTTGAGGTGTTGCGAGACAGGAATGATGCTCGAAAATTTTACCAACAAGTCAACCGTCTGACACAAGGTTTCAAGACCGGAGCATCTAACTGTCGAGACGATAATGGAAATCTGGTTACAGATACGCAGTGCACGCTGAGGTTATGGAGGGCGCATTTCTCCAAGCTGCTAGCAGGCGATGACGGCACCAATCCCGCCGATGGAGGAAACAGCCCGATACCACCAATCAACGACAATGTGGATATACCACTACCTAGCCATGACGAGGTCCGAGTTGCGATTACGCGACTCAAAAACAACAAAGCAGCCGGTGCTGATGGACTGCCTGCAGAGTTGTTTAAGGCCGGCGGCGAAGAGCTGATAAGGTGCATGCATCAGCTCTTGTGCAAAATATGGCTAGAAGAAAGCATGCCCAACGATTGGAATCTCAGCGTCCTTTGTCCTGTACTGAAGAAAGGCGACCCGACGATATGTGCCAACTACCGGGGAATCAGCCTGATCACCATCTCATACAAGGTCCTGTCGAGCGTTATATGTGAACGACTGAAGCCGTATGCCAACACACTGATCGGACCTTATCAGTGCGGCTTCAGACCTGGTAAATCCACCATAGACCAGATCTTCACATTGCGCCAAATCCTGGAAAAAACCCACGAAAATGGAATTGACACACACCATCTTTTTGTCGATTACAAAGCTGCATTCGATAGCCCGACGAGGGGAAGCCTATATGCCACCATGTCTGAGTTCGGTATTCCTGCAAAGCTGATACGTCTTTGCAGGATGACATTGAGCAGCACCATCAGCTCTGTCAAGGTAGGAGCGAACCTCTCCGAACCTTTTAATACCGTTCGAGGTTTCAGACAAGGCGACCCTCTGTCGTGCAACCTCTTCAACTTCGTGATGGAAGGGGTTCTGCGGAAAGCCGGTGTTCATCGATCTGGCACTATTTTTTATAAAGGTGTCCAGCTCCTTGCTTACGCCGATGACATTGACATCATTGGCCGTAGCAAGCGTGATGTCACTGCTGCATTCTCCGCTATCGAAAAGGAGTCAGCAAAAGTGGGTTTGGCGGTAAACGAGGGCAAGACGAAGTATATGCTGTCGACAAGCAGGGAGACGCGGCGCCTAGACTCCCATGTGGTAGCCGACAGCTATAACTTCGAAGTGGTCAAGGAGTTCACGTACCTTGGCACCGCCATTAACACCAAAAATGACGTCAGCCTGGAGATCAAGCGAAGAATCACACTTGCCAATAGGTGCTACTTTGGTCTGAGTAGGCAAATGTGCAATAGAGACCTCTCTCGCCGAACAAAACTAACACTCTACAAGACACTCATCCTGCCCGTGCTCTTATATGGCGCAGAAGCATGGGTAATTTCACAGACGGATGCAGCAGCGCTTGGGGTGTTCGAGAGAAAAATTCTTCGCAAGATCTTCGGTCCCGTTCGGATTGGGGACGACTTTCGCATTCGGATGAACCACGAGCTGTACGAGTTGTACGACGACGTGGACGTGGTCCGGCGCATCACGATACAACGTCTGCGCTGGCTCGGCCACGTTGTGCGTATGGATGAAGAAGCTCCAGCTCAGAAGGTATTCGAAGCGAGGGTCGACTATGGGCGACGACGAAGGGGACGACCAAATCTCCGTTGGAAGGACCAAGTGGAGAAGGACCTTAGTCTACTGGGTATTTCCAATTGGAGGAGGCGCGCGAAGAGCAGAGGCGCCTGGAGGGAGACGCTGAGGTCGGCCAAAACCCGAAATGGGTTGTAGTGCCACCTAATAATAATAATAATAATTCTGGCAATCAAGTATGCTATTAAATATTATAAATATAAACATAAAACACTTACTTAAGATGAGCTTAATATTTACTAAAATTATTGATTAATAATCAAAATTACAATACAGCTTAAAGGAACCTTGAGCTGTTTTAAAATTCCAATTCTAATATTTTATGCAGTTTTTAAAAATTTGCACAGGGCAAAGATGAGCTGCAAAAACTCAGGCCAAATTCCAGTGCAATTAAAAGATATTTCCCCTGAATAAATTAGAATTTATAACACCTTTTCAGAGAGTATAAAAATGCGCTGCACTCCAAGAGATTGCCCTGCTGTACGACTATTAAAAACCGGTTAGCTTAAGCCGTTAACAAAATGCTGAGCAAACCTTGAGCATACTCTGGCCAAGTGCATCCTCCTCGCTGCTGGAGGGAGGGAGGGAGGAAGGGAGGTAGGTAGGGCGTGTTGAAATGTGGGCGCAGTTTAATTTTAATTTTTTAATTTTTCTATCGTTGGCACAGTACAAGCTGAGCACCCTCCGACGACACCCAGCGTCATCTTTATCATCATCTCCACTTCCATGACGCTCGTCCTGTGCACGCCCATTGCCAACGATATGGCTTCGCCGTGCGCCACTTTGCCTGGCGCCACGTCCGCTGCGCCTCTAAGTATGCAACAATAACAATATTTAAAGGTATCTGCCAATTTATTTTAATGGCCGCAATTAAAGTTAATTACTCGCGTAGACAAAACGTGCAAAGACGACGACGAGGACGATGGAGGCGGCGACACAGCACCACCGGCTCTGGGTGCCGGCCCAACGACTGGTCCGGGCGACGGGCCGACTACGCCTCCGACTCCGGCTATACTCGTATTCCGGTACTGGCAGGCAGCGCCCAATTAGGCATAATACGCTTGACTTGGCCGGACCGGCCCGGGTACAAGTTTGTCTGTGTGTGTGTGTGGGCCGTGTTTAATTTTCCTAATGATATTATTGCAATTGACCCTATTTGAGTTTGACTGTCGCAAATGAGTCAAAATGAATATCTAGCCGGGCGATTGGTGAAAAATTTAAACGCTTGCTTAATTGCCTGCACTTGAATATGGCCACACCAGATCCGAGCTTGGGGCTTAGCCTTAAAGCCAGCCCAGGCCGGCAGTTAATTGCCGCAGGCATCGAGAGGACAATGTCCTGAGAACGGGGTATACTCCATCATTCGCTTTGACGCTGTCACCGCAGACCAGGAGCGAAATGCGTCTTGGCACATTTCAAAAAGTGTTTACTTGAAATGAAAATTGTTTTCTTGCTGCTCGCCGCTTTTCCTTGCCACTTTTCCCTGCCGCTTGCGGCTGTCCGCCGGCCCATCAGCAAAATAATTTCGCCTTGCCGCAGTCGACGACAAACACTTGAGAACAATAGTTGTTGCAAGTGCTGGCTGGAGCTGGATCCTGGATCCTGGAGCTGCGGCCAGAGCTGGGGACTGGAGGGCTGGTGCAGCCGCAACAATAATGACTTTATAAAAGGAAAAAATGATTATCCTGGTGCAGGAAACTGAAGCGAATAGAGCTGAGCAGGGATTAATCACGCTGGACAATCTGTAAAACAAACATTAAAATATTTATTGTTAGTCATTAACATATATATGAAGTTGGCCGATAGTCGACTGCATATCAAACGCTCTGAAATTTGTAGAAAAAATACAATGAAGTTTGCCCAAAAATTCAATAAAATAATGACTTAAAATTCATTATAATAATAGAACAAGCGACAACAACAAGAATATATTGAATTGCATTCAATTCTACTAATTGAAAATATTAAAATATTTATATTTTGTTTAAACTTTTATTAAACAGATTCAAGTTGAGTAATTAATAACTCCAATTACCATTTAATATAGTATCTTAAGAGTATTGTAAAATTTGTGGAAACATTTTATATATTAATAAAATATTAAAATATTATTTTAAGGCATTGAAAATTAAAACATTACTTATTGAACGATGGTTTGCTGAAATTTTATGTTCCTAAATTAAAATATGATGCTATGCTACATAATTTTATGAAGAACAAATGTCCAAAAAAATATAAAAAAACTAATTTTAAATTAAAGAAAACCTTGTTTCTGATATGCCTGCAGCTTTACTGAACACAAATTCGACAATTTCAGAATGCAAATATGTGTAGAAATATATTTATTTATTTTTTTTAACAAATTGAGTATTAAAAAATATAATTTTTAGTTTGTTCAGACAAAGGTAAATTCGAAAAATAGTGAAAAGTATCTAAAGTAAAAGGAAAGTCTTAAATTAAATATTTTAAAGGGAGAGTATTACATTTAAAATTTTAATTTAGTCCGTAGGAAAGCTTTAAGTGTAGAAGAATTAAAAAAAATTATATTACAATAGCAACTTATTCAATATATGGTATTTGGCTGTATGCTTATCTTCACAGTGACTTCAGCTTGTCATCTCTAACGTCTGTGGCGCTTTCTTTTGTGGCAAATAAGCAGAAAATCTGTTGCCAAAAATTTGTCAGCCCGGCAAATGGAAATGACCAGACCGAGGCATGTTAGCGTTAAAAGGGGCAAATAGAAAAGGGGAGTCCCAAAGACTTCTGCTGGCTGTTTACGTAAGATGACAGAGGAGTCCGCGACAAGCTCTCTCCTAGTGTGTGTGTGTGTGCGTTTGCGTGTGTGTTTGTATGGAGTATGCCGCCTCAAAGTACACCGTTAGATCTATGGTAATGGCCATGGAAAATCGCTTTGCCTTCAACTCGCCCTCCTCACTGCCGATGGCCGATATCAACGGGCTGTCATCAAATAAGGCAATGACTTCGGGGTGCTTTTGGTTTCCAGCCAAATTACTACGTTAGCTGGAACTGAACTGAACTGAAGTCGGAGCAGCTCGAGCTCGGAATTGAAATAAGATTTTCGGCAGTCGCTGCTCGCTCTCAACTTTTGCCTGGCTTGCAGAATTTAATAAACTGTCGTCGTCGAAGCGATTGACTCGATGAATAGCAGCCGACTGAATGAATAAATGAATGAATCAATGAATGACTGACTGATGAGTCACTGTTGCCTGCCATTGAGACTTGCTTAATTAGTGAGAGCGTTTAAACATGCATTTAGTATTTTTTTTTTATTTCATAATGCATACAATAAACGTTGCGAGCTCAATGAAAATGTGCGGCATGCGCACAGTAAGCGGCCACAATTGAGGTGCATAGTGGCAGGCAGGGGTTGAGTTCGTGCCTTACAATGGAATGCATTTGTGGCTGACTGTGACCCCGGCAATGGCATTTTTGCAATGTGGCAAATAATATAAATAAACTGAAATTGCAGAGCAAAGAGTTTTTAGTTAGCAGAAAATGATGCGGGGCCAACGGTGGACAGGGGCGGGGGCAGGGGCCGGACAGTGAGTCCGACAGTTGCCGCAAAATGGCCAAAAATATAATTTCAAAATAGGATGTGCCAGCCAGAGCTGGAGACTGGCGCTGGGCGTCGTAAACGAAGCGATGACTTACATAAACATTGGGACAAGGAGCAGCGCAAACAGCAGCGCAGAGTAAACAGAAATGACACAAGCCATAAAAATCTAAACATGCGAAGTGAGCCAAACAGAGACAGAGACAGTCAGAGAGAGAGAGAGAGACAGAGAGCGAACTTAAACGAGCATCCGAAAGGATTTTGTGTACAATTTCCGTTTTATGACTCTCCAGAGTGGTAATAAATCTCACACAAAACTATTTCCGTTGCATTGGAGCTGCTTAGCTCGCACGCTGCTCTGATTCAGAGCTGTAGCCGGCACGGGGCAGAGCATGCGATGCAGACTCGAGACTCGCTCGCAGTCTCCGTTTCGGTAGCTGCCCCAGGGCCGTCGGCAGGCGCTGCACATTATCTTGTGCGCAAATTCGAAATCCGAATCCAAATCCATTCAGTATAAATGATGCTTAGCCCCACGGACAGACGGGCAGACGCACAGACAGAGCGACCTCCCGTCTGCGGTTTTGTCGACTTGTGCCCCTGGCCCCCCCCCCCCACCCTCTTAGTTCCGTCTCGCTTGGGTCATTGTCGGCCATTGCTGCTTATGATTCGTCTGTGTGCCGCCGCCGCCATTTTGTTGGCTCGTGCTTGCAGCACGTACGCGCACGGCTTTGTTGCACTCTTTCGCTCGACGATTTCCGCTAGTTGTCTTTGAGCTGAGTGCGCTTTTAGTGTGGCATCCGCTGCAGGCACAAAAAAAAAAAAAAAAAAAAAATACACTCGCACAACTCCAAACTGTTGACAAATTCGGGCTCCGCTTTATGGCCAGAATTATGAAGTACAAGTAATTGCAATAAATCCCAAGCGTAACGAAACACTAAAACGACAGCATGATTTGCAAGTCAATTTGTCAAATAACGAAAACACTTAAGCGGCCAGCCGTGCCACGCCCCCAACGCCCCCGCCTTGTGCTCATCATTAGCACAGAAGTCACGATTTGACTTTATAGAAAGCACTTGAATTTAATGTGCGTGGATTTTGCTTCCATCTTCGCATTTTTTTTTTGCATAATTTTGCATAATCCTTTTGTGCGGCAGCCGATCTTGCTGCTGGCTCTGGCTGCCGCATGGGGCGTATACGTAACGTAACTTGTAATTTCATTGCATTTGCATGTTTTATATATTCCACTGCTGCCTCCGCTGGCCCCTTCCCTGCTTAAGTTCGTTTCCCTCATTCTCTCAATCGCTTTTGCGTTTTCTCTGCTCTAGCATAATCTATGCTGTGTTTTCATTTTGCCAGCTCAAGCAAAGTTTTATTGACAGTAAACGTGGCCGGTGCGAAGCGCAAAAGTTCGCCAGCGCTTTGGGGATTCCACACACACACACACACATACTACTATACACACACTCACACACACATGTGAGCATAGCTGCTGCTCTGATTCATAAAACAAAAGCGCAAACGCCTGCGAATCGGCACAACATTTCGTGTACAAGTGTTTAAAAACTCAAGTTTTACACGTGTCCAGCATTTCAGTTGCCTCTGCTCTCTCACTCTCTATTTCCCTCTCTCTCTTTCTCCTTGTCGAAACAGCTTCGAAATGCATTTTGTATTTGCTTTTTATGGGTTTAAAATAACTTTCGCATCGCAAATTTGTGCTAGCTCTGAGCACGTCTGCCTATTGGTGTGTGTGTGTGTGTGTGTGAGTGTGTGTTGCACTAAGTGTGCCGTCTTAGTGCTGTAAGTGCAATGAGTCAGCATTTCTTATGCATATTGTATGTGCAGAACTAATCACTTGAAATGAATTCGCTTTGCCGGGAATTAAACTAAGCCTTAGCTTACGAATCGAAATATTTATAGGAATATTTTGCATATCTTACTTTTTGGCAAATTGTCAGAGTAATACGGTAATACAGTACAGTCAGAAAATTAGGTGACTTTGTTAAAAAAATAAAAAAATACCCTTTAGTTATTAGATTGTTTGGTAATGCATACCGCTGAGTTAGTAAGATTTTTTTGGAAAAAAGTTTGTTAAATTTGTTGTAATAGTTTTTGTTGGTTGCCTTCTCGAAGATGGAAGATCGAAAACAGCATTTCCGGAATATTTAACTGTTTTACTATCGAAAGGGTAAAAATGCAGTTCAAGCAGTTCAATTCGATCTTGAGGATGTACCACGTCCGGGAAGGCCCCTGGAAGCCGTTGTGAATAAAATACAATCGTTGATCGATGCAAATCGAGAGAAAGATTGAATGCATAACTTCAAAAAATATTTTACACAATAAAAAAATTGGCTCCATAAACTGCACAGAATTTTATCGGCGGCTTGAGATGCATTTTTGCCTTTATTCAAGTAGTACTGTAAAATATGCCGTATATTCTTTTTATTTTGGTCCATGTTTGCGACGCTTTAGCTCGACTATAACGACTAAAATGGAACGGCAATCAATTAAATTAAATTAAATTAAATTAAATTAAAGGTATAGCATGACCAGATACGACTAATAAAACTAGAACTACTAGAACAACTAGCAAAAATACTGCAAAACTAATATATAACAATTTCAAAAACTCCGCAAAAATCGCACTTTTATTGTCAACGCTCAGCGTAGTTTAGTCGCAGCAAAGTTTGTCGACTGAACACCACTAACGAGCTGCGCTTCAGGCCGGGCTCAGCTGCCAAAAAAAAAAAAAAAAAAACGTCAAACATCTAATTAACTCAAGACACTGACAACTCTACTGCCGGCCACATAGATGTAGATGCTGGGGAATTTGGTTTTGGATGCTGCTGCGCGGATATGGATATGGATATGCTGCGAAGTGTGGAGGGGGGGGGGGGGAGCTGCAGCCGCGTGTGGCAGCCCGCAAAGGGAGTTCATTAGGCGCAGCTGTGCGTCAGTTTGAAAAATATACTTTTTAGCTAACGCTACACTGGCGCTTGCTGCTGGTTACGCTGCGTATGCGTAATTTATGCGGCAAGCACACACACACACACACACAGACACGAAAGCCGAAAGCAAACATGCACAGACAGAGCCAAGGTGTTTGTACAACTGCTAAACGAAATACTAATGCGGTAAACTCTATGCAAAAACCATTTTAATTAGCACGAAAATCATTGTAACTCGTTAGGTTGCTCCTCCCTTGGCCCCTCCCTACGCCCAGCTACCTGCTTCCGCTCACTGCGTAGCTGGCAGCTACGTGAGCTCATTCCTTGGCCACTGAGAATTCAGCTCGACATGCGCAGGGGCGTGGCGAAGGGGGGGGGGGGCTAGAACAACTACATGCTGCCACCTATGGGCATACAGACATGGCTGTAGCAAGTGCTGGAGTAGCGCAGGGGCAGGAGCAGGGGCGGAGGCAGGGGCAGGCAGCTGCAGCACACGCGGAGCTTGCTTTCGGCAGTTTTTGTGCCGAGACAAAATGTTTGCATGTCCTGCAGGGTCTGATGAAGAGATAATATTGTGATCACGTTCGGCAACCTGCTGAAATGCAAATAGAACGCCGAAGAGTGTTCAGGTCAAGTGGCTGGGGCAGGGGCAGGGGCAGTGGCAGCACTGGCAGTGGCAGTGGCAGCGGCAGCACTGGCAGTGGCAGTCTGTAAGCGAGTTGCGCTAATGAAACGTTCATTAATCATATGCCGGCTGACAGCAGCAAATTGCTCATACGCACTGTTGCACGCCGGCAGAGCTTAAGAGAGAGAGAGAGCGAGAGAGAGAGAGAGGGAGAGAAAGAGTGAGAGCGAGTGCGAGAAAGTCTTGTGGTGTCAGCGCGATATTTCGCTGCAAACATTGCGAGCGCGCAACTCGCTTGGGGACGCTGACAAAGGCGAGTGGCAAGTGCCGGCGGCTGGGGCCGGCTGCAGTTGCTACTTTGTGGCCGTTTGTGTGTGTGTGTGTGTTAGTGTGTGTATGTGTGTTAGTTAATTAATATTCCCGTTGCCGCACGTTTCATGTTTGCATTAATTTGGCAGGTAACTTGTCAACGTTCTTGTTGTTGCCATCGCCTCTGCTCGCTATTGTACTGATGAGCATGTTGCCACACACACACACATATAGAGACATTCCCCCACACTCATGCATGCCTCTCAGTCATGTAGTTAGCTGCATGTTCTTTGCTTGTAATTAGCCAAGATCGAAGTGATTTAATTACTTGGGCAAACTTTTAACATTGTCTACTCGGCATACTAAAACTTTGCTGCATAATCATGGTGTGTGTGTGTGTGTGTGTGTGTGTGTGTGTGTGTGCGAGGCGGGCTATAATGTCCCCGTTGCCATTAGCCAGCCTGTTATCCTGTTTGTTTTGCGCCTGGCTTACAACAAGAGCCTCCTCCCCCCACCCGCACTCCTCTGCCAGGGAAGTCAATGCCTTATCAACAGTTATCATTGATGCGAAATGAATGTAATTAGAGTTCGCCGACAGGCTTCAGTCGATTGCCGATTGCCGCTTTGCTTGCTCCGGCAATAAGCTACTAATTAGCGGGGTATTAACCTTGTTCGTTCTAAAGAAAGCTGGGCCCACGCACCGAGCCCCAGCGTCGATGATATCATTGCAGAGTGTCAGTCTAATCACCACAAAAAAAACCACCAGCTAATCAGGCTTATTTGTTTGCCTCAGCATGTGGCAGCGGATATGCGTGTGTGTGTGTGTGGGTGTATTTGTGTGTGTGTGTCGGTTGACTTTTTGGCAAACATGGATTTTATTAAAGGCGACAACAACAAACGATTGCGCATACGCCACAATGTTTAACTGCCTTGCCGTCTCTCTCTCACACTGTTCCTTTCTCTCTCGCTCGCTCTTGCTTTACGTGCTGCGCTGCGCTTTGTGGCTGCACATGTACAAGTAATCTAATTAGTTTTATGCTAATTAGTTCGCGGCTTTAATTTAATAAATTATTATGGCGCATTATTTTGGTCAGTACTAAGCGGTGAAAGGGACTTAACCAGGCCGATTGTTCAGATCGTAATAAGTGCTTGCAGTTGGCAATTTTTGAAGCTACTACACGCGTTTCATTTTGAAATTTTCCTGGGAAAAATCTCAATTGAATGTAAGCATTTGCAAAAATGGCAGTAGAAATTCACTACATATAATTAATATATTATTTCCATTTTTTTTTGTTGGTGAATATTTTTAAATTTATATAAAATTGAATACGTATTGTTTTTCAGATAAATAGAATATTTTCTAAAATCTTTTCTGCGAATAAAAAATGTATTAAAATATTTTTGTATCCTTCCATTTCAGATTAACAAATTATGTTTTTAAATTTTTTCTTTTTTCTTAGAAGCTTTAATTCGCTTTTTATGTTGAAATTTCTGGTCAATGAAGCAATATTTTAAAGTATTTAATATATATTATTAATCGAAAATAAGTACAAATTTCCTCGTGAACGTCTTTATTGAAGAACTGCATATATTTCAAAAATATATTCTATATATATTACCTCTTGCATATTACGTTTAGTATATCTTATAATCTTTGATATGCCCACAGTGACATCAAACCCAAGCAATAAAATTGTCTCTAGTCGAATAGTTCTTGAACATATATATTTAACTAAGAATTTTCGCTCAGTTATAAATGTCTCCTAAAATATAAGAAGAATGATGTTGGGGGTTCTCTCTTTAGCCTTCTTTCGAATATGGGGCAGGTTCTTGCTTTTGCTTTTGCCTTTCTTCGATCGTTTCGTTTTTATCGGCTTGAGGCAGAAATTTCTTCAATTTAGTAGACATTGTGCAGGACAGCATTAGGCGGCAATTAAAACTATGCTCTCTACGATTAGCATTAGATCGGAATAAAATATGTGATGGCTCCAGCGAGCGATTATAGTTTGAAGGCGCGACGCAAGACTAGATCGAAGTAGGCATCATTATCGATCGAAGCGCTAATTGTCGCATAGTAATTGATAAACTCCTCCCGGGTGACGACTCCATCGGGATTGGGAGCGCCTGCCTCGAAGTTTTTCAGAAAATTCAAGAGAATTTCCTTTTCGCTCAACTCGCCGCTCAAGTACTTGGGATGATCGCGCACCGAGTAGACGTTCTTCAAATCGTTAACCGTTATCTTGCCATCCTGATCTTTGTCTAGCTTGTGGAAGGCCTTTTCTATGATACTAAGACGGGAAGCACTCATTTCGGGCTGCAACAAAAGTGTTGTACATGGATGATCGAGTTTAATTGCAGAACATTCTCGATGACTTACACGAAGTTTTAACAAAAATTCAGTCATGTTTATGGTACCATTTCCATCGGTATCAAAACTAAGAGAGGGAGAGATAGAGAAAGAGAGTGTAAAATTAACAAAATTTATATTTGGTTGATAAAGTACCGTTTGAACAAGTCGTCGATATCCGAATCGGTTAAATCGAGCCTCAAATTGTTGATGCCATTTTTGAACTCTTCCTGGTTCAGCGTCTTGCTGCCATCTTCGTCCATCACGCGGAATGCCCTAAAATTTTAGACAATAATATAAGAGATTTAATTTTATTTAATGCAAAATTAAATCGGAATATAATCTTACGATAGCTAGACAAGACAAAAATAAAAGAATGTTATATAATAAAACAAAATAAATACTATTTTAAAGTTTTAAAAATTTTATAAAATAATAAAAATAATATATTACACTTTTTGAAAAAAATTAATTACAATAATATAAAATACAATATAATAAAATAATATTTTGCACTTTTCAAATAAAATAAATAATTATAATAAACAATTTAATATAATTTATATTTATATATAAAATATATATATATTCTATATATATTATATACGAGATCTGCCCGAAAAGTATCCTATAATTATTTCTATACCAAAATTTAAAAACATAAAAAATCGGATACTTTTCGGACAGACCTTGAATATAAAACATTAATATATTCTGTAACTTGCTATAGGCCAGGCATAAATAAATTAACATAATAATAAATTTTATAAAATAAGATAAATAAATTTGTAAATGAACCCTGTAAGCTGCTTTGAGCAAGGCATATACAAAGTAGGTACTATATAAACCAATTCTATGATTTTTAAATTAACTTCTGGAACAACTTTTGTGTTTTTTTCATTTCGACTCTTATCATACCAGAAAAATCCTTATCAAATTGACATTTTACAGTGCAATACCGAAACGCGCATAGAAAGCTAAACAAAAATATGTTTCCATTAATGGCCTCAAAAGCCCAAATAAGAATATGCCAGGGAGACAGACACACAGAGAGAGAGAGAAACAATGAGAAATAGGTGCAGTGAGTGATGTAGGGAGCAGGGGCAGGGGACACTGCATTGAATGCATTGAATTTTCCAGCTGGCAAACAAACGAATTGCATAAATACAAATAAAAATCCACACACAGCTGGTCAATACGCACACACACAGAGAGAGAGAGAGACAACCACACACACATGCATATGTTGAAAGTTGCGATTTTGTTGAAAATGTCTATATATTCAAAACGGGGAAAATTGTTAACAGACTGCCAGCCAGTCGGACAGACGGACTGAAATTGAAATAAAAACTATGAGCACAGCGGGGAGGTGGAGTAGAGAAGGCGTGGCAATGGCGCTGCGCCCACGTTGCCCGCTGTTGTTGTGCAGGGGCGAAGCTCACAGCTCGCAGCTACCAGAAACCAGAGAAATCCAATTATGTTTGTTTGCATTCAGTCAGCGATTTTTGCTACCGCCTACCGACCCTGCCACGCCCCACGCCCCACTCCCCGCCCAGGCATAGTTTTTGCAGGCAGCACACTATGTGTGTTCGCTTGGCATACACTTGGAGGAGCTTTTCGAAATGTTAGTTCAACATGCACTCGACATATTTGCCTTGTGCCTAGCTCAACCTGCACAGAGCTGAGCGCGGCGCAGCGCACGCTGCACATCATCAGCATCGGCATCGGTTCGAGGAAGACATGGAAAACATGCTACGCTCTTCACGAGCTTCACTTGTCTAACACTCCACAGTTTCATCACTTTAATACAGCCCAAGTGCGGGTGTGTGCGAGTGTGTGTGGATGACCAACAATCTCGCTCAGTTCGCATTGCAAGTGTCTAACCCCGGCCCGCACATTGGTTAATAAATAGTTCGCCGTCTGCGAAAACCTATGTAAATGTGGCAGAGAGCAGGCAAAACAGGCAGTACACGCTTCAAAGCAGATTTTTTTCTGGCCACAAGCGGGCGCAGTCATGTTATGCAAACTTGCCACTCGTGTGGCTGAAGACGCAACTTACCTGGCGAGGCCCATGATGCCGGTGGCGCCGCGGGTGTAGCAATGCAGTCGCAATTTGTAGATTGAATCCTTTTCCTGCCCATTGGCCAGCTCGCGCTTGGCCAGGTTCTTCAGCTCGGCCTCCTTGGTGTATGCGTCGTCACGTGGCATCTGCCAAAGAGAGCGAAGCGGAGTATTAGTACGAGTGAAACGTTGTTGCCACGTTCCAAGGAACTTGCCATACCGTTTAGCTAATTAGCGAGAGTTTCTCTGTGTGTGTTTGTGTGTGTTTTTGTATTGGGGTTAATAGAAGAGAAGAGTATCGAGTTTCTATCGCGTTGGTAATTTGGAAATTATTTGTATTTTTTCGTTAAAAATATCAGAAATGAACGGAATTACTGGGAACATGTAGCTAAATGATCTTTGACTATGTGTACAATATAATAGAGAAGGAAAATTCAAAACTACTTGGATTAATGCTGTGGGAATTTTATTTGTTTTTTTTTTGAAGTATTTTCGATTTATGCTAAAAACGTAATTTTTTTTTAATATTGTAATGCCGAATAAGCATAATATGGAACTAGTTTAATGGGGATTTTAGTTTTTATTAGAAACAAGCAAGCAGTATGTTAGTTATTTTAGAAGCATTCTTTTTTTTTAATGTTTTAAATTCCAAATATTCAACTTAATTTACTAAAAACAATTAAATTGATTTAAATCCACGTATTTATTTTAATATTGTTAATGCCAAAAATGCATTTTATGCAACAAATCAAATAGAAATTTAATTTGTATTTACTAATAACAATCTACGTATTTTTTTGAAATTTTGTAAATTAAAAATATTAATTTTTTTGGAAGAAGCTTAATGGGAATTTAATTTTTATTGGTAATAATTAAGCTGAATATTTGAAACAGTTAAAATATTTTAAATCGTAAATATTCCACTTAGTTTAATAAAATCAGTTTAATTTATTTATATCTACATATTTTATTAAAATATTCCAAATGCCAAATATACGTTTTATTGAAAAAGTTTAATGGGAATTTAATTTTTATTTGCAATAAATAAGCTGAATATTTTATTAAACAATTTAATTTATTTAAAATTACGTAAAAAGCAACAAAGTTTACTTAACTTAATGCAAAAATACACCTAAAATGATCAAAATATATTTTACGATTGATTGAACAAATAAATATGCATTTTGGCTACTTTCTCTAATTAATTAAACTATTTTATGGTGGTCCAAATTAATAACATTTATTATGTTTTGCATAATGGCATTCCTGATACGATTACTCTTTAGTTCAGTCGACAACTGATTAAATATGAATATAATATTCTCTTTGCTACTTTTTGTTGACTTTTGTGCCTCAACTCAGAGAGTGAGACTCAGTTTTTGGCAAAACGAATGGATTCGTTTTGAGTTTGGTACCGGATATTTTGTTTTTTCTTTGTAAACTTGAAATTGTTTTGCATTCGTTCGCTGGGTAGCGAAATTAATTAAATTTCGCTTTTATACATATTTATAAGCCGACAATTTGGCCGGCGGGTTTGGCGAAGTTCGCTTAATACTTTGCGTAGTTACCTCGAATAATTATGTCTATTATGACAGCTATTGCCGGGGGCTATTGTGCTTGAGAATTGATTTTCCCTTATGCAAAGAGCGCGTTCTTAATTACAGCATGGGTTTGGGTGCACCCAGACAGACAGACAGACAGAGTGTAGCAGAGGAATTTAAGTAATGAGAGAGAAAGAGAGAGAGAGAGAGAGAGAAGAAGTAGAGCAAGACAGCTGTGTTTTTCTTGCTCCGCTTACATTTGCAGTGCAAATAGAGAAAGCCCCAAATAGGTACGCTTATTTCCCAATTTCCCAATGTGTTTGCAGTTATTTTGAGTCGATTTATTTCACGCTTCATTGCGCTCTCGCTTCAACGCGCCTTATAAGGTTCTTGGCCCCGTTATCTTAATTGCCCCAGCCGACTTGTAGTGACCTAGCACAGAGCGCTTAAAAATAATTAAAACTAATAACTGGGCATGCTTCAATAATGCGACCCGCTCGAATTAAAGTTCAAATAATTCCGGAATGCTCTACGCTTATCCAGTTACAGTTACAGCCGCACACCTTTAACCCGCTTTAGCTCTTCCTCTCTAAGTTGCAGCCACTTTGCTCAATGAACTGGAACGACTTGAACTTCAGCTAGTTCATTAGTGCTTCAGTTGGCGGAGCGGGTGTACGCCCAAGTGTGCTCGCTCACCTCAATGTTTCATGCATGAGATCACAACAACAATTGCTTGCCACACACACATACACACACACACGCAGTCATACATATACATATGTGCGCGCCCAGGAAGTGTGGCAAGCTCCATTGCCAGGCAACATATCAGTCCGCCCCGGCAATAATCATAAGCCAAAGCTCAATCGACATAGCGGAGCAGCGTTATAAATAGACGCAGTAAATCGTTAAACGCTTCCCGTGCAGCGCGTGCAGCTTGTGGCACATAAATATATGAAGCCAGCTTGTTTTCATAATTAGCCATATACAGTGGGCCTCCCACTCTAGAAGTCGAGTACTGCGTACGGGCATACCCGTCCTTAGTTTCAGCATATGCCACACGCAAGCTCAGTCTTTAGAGGGGAAGAGAGTGTACTATAGGGTAGAGCGGGGGACATGTAACTGTCTGTAATTTGTGTCGCCGAATCGAGGCTCTGTTGTTTGCTTATTGATTGGCCCTCAGCCGTAAGGTAACCCGACACGCAACTATCAGGCGCATGTGACTGGCACCTGAGGAGGGCTTAATGCTGTTGCAAGGCTTCGATTTGTATACCCTGCAAAGTGCAGGTACTTGAGAGATAAGCTTTACTATGTAAACTATCTGAGCAGTAAAAAATATATAGAACTTCACTTAATTTAACTTGGATTGAAGGGGTACAAAAGGGTGCTCAATTATATAGGATTTGTAGCATGTTAGCAGTGTATATGTTCTCATTCGATATTTCAGTTGAAAGTATTCAATATGGTATTACAAAATATTTTTCCTGTCATCTGAAATATCTAAGGAGGAAGATAAAGACAACATAGCCTAGCCATAATATAACTATCAAACTCTTTTACTGGAAATATGAAGCTGATTGCTCTTTTAATATAAGGAAAAATACATGTTCAAAACCTGGATAATTCTTTTGCAAATTTTTAAAATGTTTTCGATTAAAATAAAAAAGGTATTTCATTTTGAAATAAGATTAATTACAAATATATTTTATATTGAACAACTTTCTGCATGAAAATTTAAATTTGTTTAAAAACGATTAGCTTTGAAACTGATTTATGGGATTTATTTACAAAATTTCTTGATGGAATTTATTTAAAAAATTTATTTATGGATTATTTATAAGTTTGAACTAAGAAAAAAAGTATAGTCTAACTATACTGTAACTATCAACATATTTTACTGTTTTCAGAAACTTTTCATGTTCTTAGCATGGAAGTAAATTCTTTTTAATTATGTGTATAATGTAATGGAAAAGGATAATTCAAAACTACTTAAGCTTGTGGGAATTTAACTAGAATTTTCATATTTGTTAGCTTTAAATAGAATACTTATTTTATTTTAAATACTATAAATCACAAATATTATTATTATTATTATATAAGTTCAATGAATTTTTTTAGAAAAAACTTAGCTGAATATGAGGAATTTATTACTTTTAAATACTTCGGAATAAGATTAAGACAGAAAGGTATAACCGTAATATAATTATCAAGCTCTAAAACAAGTCTTTAGAGAACTATACCACTGGCTAAAGTAGAGCACTTTGGCTTACTCATACTTAAATTGCACCACAGATAATTACACATCATTGTTATTAACATAATTACAAAATTGGTAGTGCTGCGAGAAAGAAGAGCATGGAGAGAGTGAGAGAGAGAGCGAGAAAGAATAAAGGAGTGAGAGAGCGAGGCAGGGAGATACTCGTTCGATTATGCTGCGCATGGGGGTGAAATAAATCCCGGCTAGTTCATTAACCTGGGAACTGTGAGTAAAATCGATGAATTCATGGGTTAATTTGCATTGTGGCACGTCGCCGACGACGAGCAGACCAGACTGTCCGCTGCGGAGGTGATGACCCAATTAGATAGCACCTGCTGGCACGAGAGCTGAGCTAAGTAGTTCGCAACGAGCGCAATTAGAATGCCCCCAGGTGATACCCCAAGTGGTCGGGTGATGCGTCATAGCGGTGTGGCATACTGGTGATACAGTGACTGTCAAACTGTGAAGCTTTGCTCTGGCTGGCAACATTGCAGGCTGCCGCAGCTGCAGCATCCGCCTGCAACAGAGCTTTGGCCGAAAGTCAAGGTCGGACTCAAATCGATTTCGGCAAATGCCAAGTCGCGAATCCGCAAGATATATGAGAGCTATATGCGAGGGTATTACGCGCACCGGCCACACACGACACGTAGGCAGAGGCAGAAGTGCGCTAACGAAGGCCTTAACAAGCGAGCAGGAAGTGCGTGGGAAGAGCCTCAGCCTCAGTCGGAGCCAGAGATACATAACGAACGGAGCAGAGCATGAAAAATAAATTATTGCTTTATTGGGGGTAAACAAAAAGACAATTTAACACGTCAGCAGGATGCTGAGTGCGAGCTGGCAGCAGCAGCAGCAGCAGCAGCAGCAGGAGTTGGGAGCTGCGACAAAGGCGACAAAGGACACAGGGCAGGGGAGACTGAGGAGGACACGGGAGTCGACAGGACGCGACGACGAAATAAAGCAAATAGGTCACGTTCAAAGAGAACATCGATTAACCATAAATTGCGAGTTAAGCAAAAAGCAACGAGCAGCGACAGGACATGCGACACGAGAAGCAGAGCAGAGCAGAGCAACAGCGAAACGCGAGGGAAATGCAGAGCAAAGTCTGGCCGAGTTTAAGCATGATTTGTGCGTGTCCTTATGACATGAAACACATTCCCCATTCGCGCGAGTACGAACTTTATGTGTGCCGAGGACATAGATACAGCTACAGATACGCTCTGGATACAGATACATTCACTGGCAGCTGCAGCTGCTGCTGCTACTGCCGCTGCTTCACTAACAACTCAAGCGGGAGGGCGGCTCCCGAGCGCCTGTCACTAACACCGCAGCTGTCATCTGGCTGGGAATAGAATGCCAACGCAGCAGCCGGAGTGGGAACTGGAGCTGTAGCCGAAACTGGAGCAGAAGCCTGCAGCAGGGCTGACAGCTCCTGTCTATGCGTGTGTGTGTGTTGGAAAACTTTCACAATAATTAACAGACATGTCGATTATTTCTTGGCTCACATTTTACCTTTTTTGTCACGGTTGTTTTTTTTGCGCTTGTGTGCGTTTGGCAGCTGCTTGTATTTTATTTTATTGTACCAAAATGTTTCAACTTTTGCCGCTGACAATTCAACTTTGCACGCACCTCGCACGTGTCGCGTGTGCCGAGCGTTGGCAACGAATGCCGCTCCGACGGCGACAGTCAAGCAGGCAGCCAGGCACAGCTACCCAGGCAGCTAGTCAGCCGTTGCAGCGACAACTATCTATAGCGCTGTTGTTGTTGCTGTTGTTCTTGTTGTGGCTGTTATAGTAGTTGCCCCACCCAGCCCCATAAGCGGCGTCCTTATGAAACTAATGCCAGCCAAGCGACAGCGGAAGCGGCAACAACAGCTGGGCGAAAACAAGCAAAGAAAGCTCGAGGCGAACTTGAGCGACTGTTAGATATCCTGTAAAATGAAAAAAATAAATACATTTTCTTAAAAAAAAATTGTAACTTTATAAAAAAATAATATTTTATTTAAAAAAAAGAACAATAAAAACTGTAAAGAAAAAATAATAATTATGTAAAAAATACTATAATATTCATTGATCGTTTTTTTTTTTTTTTAGAGTTCCATTTCAAGTATCAAATACAGAGAATCTCAGCTAGACATTTCTTTTTAATAGTAAAGAATAATGTTAAATATTTACAAAAAGAAAATAACATTACAAATAAAAAAAAAAAAAATAAATAAATATTTAATATTCATATAATTTGTAATAAACAATTTACAGTGTTGCAATTCAAGTATTCAAGTGGCTAGCGTTGCAAGTAATGAGAGCCGTACAGAGAATCTCCGCTATAGAAAATCAGCTCTATAAAAAAAGTTTTCAATACAAAGACTATTTCTACAGTGATTTACCTTCAAAGAGAGCAAAGTCTACAGAAAGCTAACATTACAGAGGTTTACCCCTACAAAAATCTAGTTCTACATATAAATATAAAACTTAACATGTACTTTCTTATTATAAATGAATGTATGTTTTTTACAGTGTACTACTAATGTTTAAAGATTAATTCAAAAATTTTAGTCAAATGAAATTATTATAAAGATTATTTTAAGTACCATGCTAATATTATTAACTGCTCAAGGCTTTTTTTTATATGATGGTTACCTTTTACGGACAAATTCAACATATCATACAAAAAATATCATTA
Organism: Zaprionus bogoriensis; assembly: GCA_035046045.1. Lineage (NCBI taxonomy): Eukaryota > Metazoa > Arthropoda > Insecta > Diptera > Drosophilidae > Zaprionus > Zaprionus bogoriensis. The sequence goes on along the minus strand of JAWNOI010000141.1, from coordinate 5,022,131 downwards.
TAAATAATATTTTAAATATTGTGCCGTTATTATTAGCAGCTGAAACTGCATATTTGAAAGCGTGCATATGCAATTTTCCACTCCTCTAACTGCTTTTTAATTTATTTACAAAAAAAAGTAAAGAGAGCATATTGAAAAAAAAATTTAATTCCTTTACCATCGCGTTACTATCGATTATTCCACACTACTTAGAAGACAATTTCAAAACGTGCCCATTATTTCACCCCACTGTCCCGCAGTGCTCTCCCCACGCCTCCTGCCATGAATGCGCTGCGCGTGCTACCCGCTGCTTACAATTTTATGTGTGCAGGGTATAAAAAAGCTTAGCTGAAGCCATTTGGCTGCCAATTGTCGAAATGCATAGCTACATTCTCCAGCGAGCTTTTGAGCCTTGTCGCATTTTTGTTTAGCTACATTTGCTGCGCACCTTTTTACCACCTTCTTATGTACTTGTTACCCCCCTTTCTGGCCGAGGGGGGGAGGCGGAGCTGGGCAGAGGGAACTGTTGTTGCTGCTGTTATGGTGGATTTGGTTTTTATGACGCGACACGGCATTATCATTACCGTTTCGTGGTGTCGAAGTGCATAAAATTTATACGCTGATATCATAGCCCCGTTTTGGCAAATTGATGTGCGCTTTATGAGTTGTATTCTTTTGCCAGATAATTTGATTGCCGCCCCTCTGTGCCCTGTATGCAACGCACAACTTACATATGTACGAGCTCATCAAAACCGAGAACGAAACGAAGCGAGAAAGTTCGCAAAGTCTTAAAATAAGCTGAAAAGCTTGTTTACACAAGTGTCGATAGAGGTTCGTTTTTGTTTTCGTTTTTTTTGGAGGCGAGAACAAAACTAATATTGTTCCGTTCGCTTATGCCAAACACAGCCTGTTGCACGGCAAGTAAATGTAATGTGTTGCCTGGGGACATGCCTCACCTTTCCATTAGCCCCGTCATTACAGCTCAGCTTTCTGCCTAATTAATTTTTACGAGCTAATTAAACTGCAGTTCGTCTGGGCTGCTCGCGGTTAAGTTTTATGTTCTTGTCGGAAGGCAAAAAAAAAAATGCTTTTTCACGCACACTTTTTCGTTTGGGAAAACTAAAAGCTTAATGAATAATTTCAACTGAATATTAGTCTAAGACTATTTAAAAAAATTTTGAAAGCGCTTCGTAATCCTTAAAAAATATTATTATTAAAAATTCTAAAAATATAAAAAACGTTTCAAAGTCATATTTCATTAAATTTGTGATATTTTTCAACATTTTAAAAAAGGTTTAGAAATTTTAATGAATCATTTTGAGATGATATTGGTCTAAGAATATTTAAAACATTTCAAAAGCGTTTTATACTTAAAAGTTATTATTATAACAAATTCTTAATATTAAAAACGTTTCAGAATCATTAAAAATAATTATATTAAAAAATTCTAAATGTTTTAAAAACGTTTTATACAGTTTTGGTATAATTTCGAGTTAATATTGGTCTAAGATTATTTAAAAAAACGTTAAAGGTCTTCATAGTGTTTGAAAATTATTAATTTTAAAAATTTTGCTAATTTTGTTGTTTTAAACAATATATATTTTCAAAATGGACTTTAATAACCTAAAAAAATGCTTTATTTCTTTTAAACTATTATTATAAGTACATTTTTCTAAACATTCTTAGAACATTTTTCGAAAAAACAAATGTGTATCTGCAAGTTTTATTTTATTTAATAAAATTGCATAGTTTTTATCTACTTCCCGCGAACTGTAGAGGAACAGAGTTGTCTTCTACGCCATTACTTAGCACTTGGCATGGCGCAATCTCAACGTTTCTATTCCCGTTGCCTGCGTATGTGTATGTATGTGTGTGTGTGTATGGAAATAAGTAAGAGAAATTGCTTTATCATCTGACATTTTTCTAGCTCGGTACATTTGCTTTATGTTTGCCTGCTTTTGTCCCTATATCATTTTGTCGCTATTATTTTTATGCGAGTGTGTGTGGGTGTGTACTTGCGTTTGTGTGTGTGGGTGTTGTGTGTGTGCGTGTGACTTGCTGGTACTTCAACCTACTTTACTGTCAACTACATTTTGTCAAATTACTTATGCAAATCTTTCAACTTTTACAAGCGCGTCCTTGCCACGCAAAAATCCCGTTTAGTGCTGGTGCTGCTGCTGCCGCTGCTGCTGCCAGAGTTGGCTGTAAGTTTTTTAAGGAAAAATTACGCTCAAAGCCTGACATGAAGTGGCAAAACCGCTCGACACTGATATCACACACAGCGCCAGCGCCAGAGCTTGCCTGGCCAGCGCCCATTCATAACGTAGCTGGAGCTGGGGCAGGCGACAGAGGCGGAGCCGGAGCAGAAGGCGTGGCAGTTGCTGAAGCGCTCATGGAGGTCTACTAAAAACCCATTCGTGGTGCGAGGTGAGAGCTGCGAGGCGACTGCTCTGCCGGCATCCTGAGCATTAGACAACAATGTTGCCTGCCATCAAACTGACTATTTGTCGCCTGGTTGAGTCGACGAGCCCGGCTCAGTCTGCAGCAGCGGGAGGAGGAGGAGAAGTAGAAGGCAGAGGCGGGACTAGAGATTCTGAATACCTCTTTGGCTGTGTGCGCCTGGACAACGTCAAGTGCTCGCAGCGTCCGCTTATAAAATAAATAAAATTTATGCTGCGACGCATTATTGCCTTGGCTTTTGTTGCTTTGCCGCGGGCCACAACTTTGCATAGTTGTTGTTAGTGTTGTTGCTGCTGCTGTTGTGGTTGTTGTTGTTGTATTTAAAATATGACAAATAGTCGCACAGGTAGAGGGGCCAGCCAGACGGGACACCGCCGCGGCAACTCATTTTGTGGCACTGATAAATTTGGCGACCATAAAAATGCTACACAAATTTCGCATACCCTGCAAATACGGGCTGCTACGCTTTAGTGCCAATCAATGTGACATAAAACGAGATACTTAACCGAGACAAGCGTCCGTGGAGATGGGAAATCAAATTAAAACAAGATGGTATTATGTCTTTGGCAGCCTGTGTGGGGAATCTTATTGCAAAATATAAAAACTTTAACGAAATGCATTGAAATATTTTTTTCAATCATTATTATTATGAAACAAAAATTTTATAGAAAAAGTAAAGAATATTTGAAGCGTTTATAAAATGTTTTAAAAATGAAGAAATATATTTTCTATAAAAAAATATTTTTCCTGGGCTCTCAACTTGTTTAGTATGTGGAATATTTTATATATTTATTGTATTATGTAAATAAAATGTTCACTGGTTCTTTTTTAAAAAATAATATTTTTTCTTGGCGTATAATTGTATATTTATTATATTATGTATTTTTTTTGATTATATAAATACATATAATATAATATAATAATATATTCACTGTTGCTATATAAAATTTTCATTGTTTTAATTTTTTTGTTGTTATACGGAACATTTTTTAAGTAGTAGTTTACAATTTGAAAATTATTTAGCTAAATTACTTTAATTAATATATATATTTTTTATAAGGTATAAATAATATTTTTAATTTACTTATAGGTAAATGCTCATGTAGAAATATAAAATTAAACTTTATTATTTACTTATTAATAAAATTAATTTTTAAATATTTTTACAGCTAATTTACCGACTGGCAGTGTATTTCAATTTCGCTTTCAAAAATTGAAGGCAACAAATTGTTATTGTAAATGATAAATATTTCTGCTGGCTCCGCCTTTGTTCGTAGCTCCGTCTGTAGCTCTATCTGTACCTGAGTGCCCTCCAAAATGTATGCGTAGCGTTGGCGCTGGCAATGACAAAGGCGCATGGCCGTCCGGCATTCCAGCCAGTTCATTATTTATGAGTGTGTTGACATGGAATTATTCTTAGTCTTTATTATGGCGACGCTGCGCTCTGGCCCCCCGCCTGCCAGCGGACTTAGAAGGACTTGGGGCTTAGGTCTCCGCTGCTCTATGAGTGCAAATTTTCAGATAACTTGCCCCAACCAAAGAGCGGCCAGTGGAGCGCCTGGTAAATATTTGCTTAATTAGTGAAATGACGGACCTGACAGTCGGCCACGTTCCGCCACCGCCCACGCCCCGCTCCGTGCCTCTCTGACGGCATTGTCGCCGCATGCAAACAGTGCGGCTGACCAAGGACATTTCCCTGCGCGTTGTGGATTCGTTTTAAAGCGCCGCCTGCCATGGCAACGGGCGCAGACTCCGCTGCAGGGGCGTGGCTGTGTCTGTTGTCGCTCTCTCTGTGTGTGTGTGTGTGTGTGTGTGTGCTGTTTGCCGCTTATATTAATTGAGTTTGCTACGATTTTTGACCTTGCCACGTAAGTGATTCAGGGTTTTGTTTGCTTCACAAGTTGCTGGTGCCCAAGTTGTTGCCTGCTCTTCTTCTTCATCAGTTTTACTCCCTGCTCTGCCCATCGAAGGAAACTACAATCAGGCGGCGCATCATTAATCATGCAGTAGCCCGCTCGGGTCATAGATCATACGGAGCTCGGCCATTGGCTATGCATGAAGTAGTCGCCGTCGACTTTAGCAAATTGCAACACTGTCAATAAAGATACAAGAGTCAATAATTTGTGCCATCAAATCTGCATGCCGTGCGGCGACGTGGGGGCGGAAGGGGACTGGCACCAGGGACGGCAGAGCAATTTACGGGCAATATTTCACAAAAGCATCAAACTGTCTTTGACAATTAGGACAGGCCAAAGTTATTTTATTTAATGAATGGCACACAGCATTCTGTAAAATGTGCAAAAATCGTTGTCATGTTTCCGGCGTGCGTGTGTGTGTGTGTGTAGCTCATCCGGCAACGCCTTAAAATAACTACCGAGTGTAATAAATTATGTCGACGGACAGCTGCAGCTGCAGCTCCAGCTCGAGCGTTGGCTAAACAATAGGGATGCCTGGCATGGCGCCATTTAGGGGACACTGGAAATACCTGATTCCCTGCTGCAGCTGGAGGCAGTTGCTGCAACATGGCCGCTTAACGCTTAGCCAGGCCTTGCCTCGGCTACGGGCACTTCAGTAATTTGCAAATATTTCAATGGAACATGGCAAGAAAAAATAGGGAAGTGAGGGGTCCATGCGACTAACAAGCTAGACATATGCTGCTCAGCAGCACGTCGACTGCGAGTACAACAATAAATTACGGGCGAGTCGGGAAATTGAATGGCAGACCGTGCACCGTGGTGGCAGGCGACGAGTGAGCTGCAAAATATAAATGCAGCTGCAGCAACACACACACACACACACACACACAGTCACTCACACACACACACACGCACTCAACTGATGTCTATATGCAGATGCTTGTTTGAGGTTTTATTAATCATTGAGGGCAACCCACGACGCGTCCATTTAGCTCTATTCCCCTCGCTTTGCACTGGCCTCTGTGTGAAATTGTATCATTGCGAGTGTGTGTGTGTGTGCGAGTGTGCGTGTGAGCGTGCTCTCATGCGATGTGTGAGTTCGTTAATATGCCAAGGGCTGCCACTGGCAAATCTCTGTGGGACCCTGACAAAGGCATGTGCCCCATGTCTAAGCTCCACTCTGTGCTCCCATGCGCTCTGTCTGCGCTCGTGTATGTTTTAGTGTGTGTGTGTGTGTGTGTGTGTGTGTGTGTGTGCACAACCAACTCATGCCCAGTGCAGGGAGCAGGCACAGCAGTTGGCTTCTTTTTCTTTCGGCTGCCTTCGACTGTCGCTGGAGTTGTCAGCCAGCCATTGGGATATTAAAGACTGCAAAGACAGCGCTCGTCAAAGGACACAGCACACAGGGCAGAGCACAAGACACACACACACTCACACACACACACACACACATTATTGCGGGCACAGCAAAAAGTTGCAGGTGTGACAGCAGCCACTGTGAGCGAAGCAGAGCGGAGTTCCTCATGCAATCGAAACTGTTGACTTTCAGGCAAGCTTTGACTAAGTTCTTTTGTGTCTTCCAATTTGCTTAATTGAAAAAATAATTTTATATAAAAAAATATAAATTAAAAGTATTTTAATCATACATAATAAATTATTTAAATTTTACTGAGACTGAAATAAAGCACACTTTGAAGGAAGTATATTTTAAGCTTTGAAATAGATAGGAATGTTTTTACACTTTTTTGGAGTACTATACAATTTTTGGATGAGAATGACTATGACTATGATTTATTAGTAGAGATAAAATATTATATATATAAAAATATTTGAATAAAAATTAAATGAATGGTTTAAAAATTAGCTAAGTTTGAAAATGTTTAGATTAATCTAAAATAAAATGTAGTAAAAAGAAATGGCATTAATTGACAGCCTGATGGCGGCAATTTTTAAGTTATATTTATTTTTTTTTTGCACTTTAAAATTATTTTTAAAATGTTGACATCATGTGCGTTATAAAACAAAATATTAATTATTTAAATTTAAACACAAATTAATTCACATTTATTTAATATTTCCTTTTCCTAGCGTATACGACTTTCGCTATGCCGAAACTGCCAGCTGCGCTGCCGTTGTTACATTTATTAATTTCTGCAAACATTTTACACTGTTCGCTGCACTGTGCCTGCATACTTCTTGCTGCCACTATAGCCAGCTAGGGAGGGTTGACCATTGTTGTAATCACCTGGCGGACCAGTGGAGTCGGTCTTACACCTGGTATCCTTTGTAGTTCGCCTGCTGCTGAAGGCTTTATTAAAGCAGCCGGAGAAGCTGACACAGCATGCAGCTGCATGTGTCTGTGTGTGTGTGCATGTGTGCGTATTAGTATTACTCTCTCTATGTATATATAACTGTATTCATATGTCGCCAGCTGAGCGGACTTTTCTCAAATGCAGCACAGCACTTGCAGCAGCTCAGCCCGAGCGTTGTCCGGAAATTTGACTTGTAACCATACTAAGTACGAGTGTGTGTGTGCGTGCATGTGTGGCTGAGTGACCGGCACTCCGGTTGGCTTTTGTAGGCGTTTTCAAAAACAGTTGACATTTTGCGTAAAATATGAAAGAAAATATGCTCGATTTAAAAAGCATTCGAAAACGAATAGGAAAAGCAAATGCAAAGCAAAATTTCAATGCAGGCGAAAATCAAATTTCCTTTTGCACAGCGAGAACATAATTCCTGGCCAGGGCAGCTCTGAAACTGGACACACACAAGGTGCTACAAATTATGTTTAGCAAATACTCATAGAATGCACTGACTGAATGCAGCTTTGCTCGCTTCATACTCAAATTTCACTTAATCAACACAGTGCTATGCTTGTAGTGGTGTGTTGGTATGTGTGCGTGTGTGTGTGTGTGTGTGTAGAGAGTCTAATCAAAAATGATTTTGGAGATAACAAAATGCATAGAGGCAACTGCAGCTAGTGCTGGCGCTGCACTGATAGCTGCAGTTTGCGCACCACCGGGCGTATGCGTAATTTGACAGCCGCCGCTTCGACTGTTTCGGTCCGGTACAACCCAAATTGAAAGCAATTTGCATAAATTGCAGCCTATGCAGCCTATGCGGCTCGACAGTGCTGTGTGCCGCTCAGATCGACGGCTCTGCGGTATCCGCGAGGCCCTGCTCGAGTGAGTTGTTAAAGGGTCGCGACTTGTAGCCAAATATTGACTGCGGGGGCAGCCTCTCACATGTCTGTCTGCCTACCACTTTCAGCGGCGACAAGCGCCGCAATTGCATATTTGATTATGAATAATTAATAATGTTTGGCATTCATTGAATTAATTAACGTGCCGTCTCTCCAGTAATTTCCACGCGCCTCGCCAGCGCCTCCTTTAAATTTGCGCATTGTAAATTAATTAGAAGCGTATTTGCCGTACAATTTGCCATGGCGACTGGCCACACTCGACCCACATACACCCACACACACACACACTTACTATACACGAATTATTAACAATTAGTCAATTGTAACAATACAATGATAAATAATTAGTTTTATTGCATTGCACTGCATTCACATAAACCCCGTGCCCCGCTCTCAGCCCCTCGCAATTCATTTTATTCTATTCTATTTATGGCATATTGCGGGAGTTCTATTCTTTTCCAAAATCGAAAATCTTTTATGCGATTCCGTGCTAAAATCTATTTATACTAAAACCAATTAAAGTGTCGAAAACACAAATATTTCTTTTAATTGCAGTCGAGTCGATTGAAATATCAGCGGGCTTATTGATTCTGTTTTTGTATTGATTTAAAATGCATTTAAATTGCTATTGTCTTGTGATTTTCACGAAATTTGACGCAATTATAAGTGATAGGTTTCATTTTAAAAATTACATTTAAATTGGCTTAATTTATGGCAATAAATTAATTCAATAAATTTACTTTTCAAGTTGAGAACATTAAAATATTCATATTTTCGATTTTATTCTAATATTTATAATTCAATTATTAATACTGAAAATAAATAAATAAATTTATTATTTAAAAATTTAAATGAATTTATTTTGCATTTCATTTTTTTTTGTTTTTTTTTTTTAAGTTAAGTAATTTTAAATCATATTTGTCGATCTTTGTAATATTTATAAATAAATTTAATTTATTAATAATAAACATATAAATGTATAAAATAAAAAATTAATTCACCTATAGTATTTAATTTCTAATTAATTAATTAATTTATTATTTTTGAAGTTAAGAAAATTTATAACATTTTATTTTCGATTTATAATTATACACATACATTTTTTTTAATTTTAGTTATCTCTTACAGGTCCTCGAGGAAAATGAAGATAAATTATTAATATCAATATTCCCCTTTAAGTATTTTAAAATAACAACCCAAAAGACCTGAGCAAGTAGAGAAAAAGCATGCTTCCCTTGGAAACAGTATCTCTATTATGCACATAATATATGAAGTTTTTTTCCATCCATTTTCATGCGGCGCTATTGATGCTCATCGGAATTTTCAGTATCTTCGAATGCTACAGCAGCAGCAGCAGCAGCATAATTGCTGCAACGTTTCATCCATTCCTTTGGCCATTACATGCCACATTCTCACACACACAGACACACACACACACACACATACTGCTTTTCGCTGACCCCTTCTCTGCTGCTCGAAGTGGTCTGCACTTTGGACAGAATTGAAGCATTTGCAGATTGCATTACGTCAACAACCGCAACATGAAGTAGGGCCGAGAGCAGCAGACCGCGGTCTGCGGCACAGTCGGACCACACTAGGGCGGATAAAGATATTGCAAGTCTCTGGATACTTGTGGTAAATAGATTTGGCCCAGCGCAAGGGCTCAGCACGGAGTCAAGCGCGTCTTAAAGGCCTTAAACTTGTCCGCAGACTAGAAATAGTTATTAAACCGGGCTTAGGGCCTGCACTTGCTCGATTGTCCAGGGCAGCTCGTACTCGCATAACTTTCAGTGCCTCGAACGTCCAAAGTTCGCCAAGAGATCTGCGATAGTAATGATACTCGCACACACACACGCACACACACACACACACACACACACACACTCGCACACACACGCCAGAGGTAAGTTTTTCAGTCTGCTTCTCTACTGCTCGCTTAATTCGCTATCACAAATCCACATCCCGAGCCAAGCCCCAATACCCAAAGCTCTTTCAATATCCTTCATTACCCCGAAACTGGCAAATGCGCACAAAGAAAAAAAAAAAAAAACAAAAAAAAAGAGCAGGAGGCAAACGAGACTGAAGTAGAATCATTGAAAGAGTCTCAACGCTTTGTACGTAATGCGTTTGATTTCTCGGCCAAGCCCCAAAAACCAAGAGCAAAACCTTCTGCCGCTGCACCTGCAAAATAGATAAAAAAAAACCCAAAAAAAAAAAAGAAAAAAAAATACGTAGAAATAAAGGCAAACAGAAATGCGAAGAGCGAGAGCAAAAAAGTTGCATAAAGAAGTTATCGAAAAGTGGTGCACGAGCCGCAGTTGCCTCAGTTGCCCCAGGCCGCATCCACATCAATGGAATTGCTTTCAATGTTGCAAGCTGATCTGCTCCCCGACTCTCTACCTACGTCCGTCTACGCTGTCTGCTGGCTGTCTCGTTGCAGTCAAGGCCTGGCAATAAGATTTCGGCAACATGGCCAAAACTTGCAACAGCAACAAGAGGCAAGCGGCAGGCAGCATGCAGCATGTGCTGCAGGATGACGACTTATTGGCGTAAGCATGTTTGACGTATTAGACGCACGTGCTTGTGGCATGAGTAGACAGGTTTTAGGTGGGTGGAGGTGGGTGGGGTGTGGTGTGGTGCTGCATTTGTAGCCAATGAAGCGATTCAATCAATTTGCAACAACGTTGCAAATCCTTTATTTCTGCTAAGTGGATTACGATTGCCAGTCGCACTGCACTCTTGGCCAGCCTCATGCGAGTTGTCTATATGCTTTGGCCTGCTCTGCTGCCTGCCAGGCTGCAGTTCATTTAAATGTGCAAGTTCTTTCCATAGCTTGCACTTACTTTTTCTCTCGCTCACTTGCTCTCCCTCTCTCTCTCTCTCTCTCTTACTCACTCGGTCTCTATCATTTTCTCTCTCTCTAATGACCCTCAGCTAATGAACTCCCAAAGCAGCTTCTAATGCACTGACCACCGCTCAGCCTAGCTGCCTAGCTGCCACTCCCCCTCGCCCACTCTCCCATTTTGTATGTGCGGCTTTTGGCCAACGACTTCTGCGGCCGAGCGGCATGTTCAGCCTGATGATGCTGCCCATTTGCACTGATAGTGCGCGCTAATGAAGTCATCAGCTACGCTGCTGGCTGCCGCCTCAGCCTCGGCGACATCAAAGGCGCAGCTGTCGAGTAGCTTTGCGGGTCGAGGGTGGCAGGAGTGTAGAGCCTGCGCTGCGTCATGTTTTTATTTGCAACATTTCGCAGCAGAACGCGTGCCTAACCCGCTGCAGGGTCGGAGGATCAGGGGGGGTTAGAGCACAATTTTCAGCCCGCCTGCGCTGATGGCGTAATGATGTCTACGTGCTGTGCCGTTTAAGGTCTAACGAATGCGTGTGTGTGTGTGCGAGTGTGTGTGTCTGAACTGGTCGAGGGCGAAAGTTTGGCCCGGCGAGCGAAAGTAACCGGGGGCGACGCGCTCTGCATACTTTTAGGCGCCTGCCCCGAGCTATCTCTATCAGCTGCGGCTCCACGTCATTGGCTTCATTGTCTGCCCATGGGCGCATCATAATCACGGCCGGCGACGGAAACGCCAACGTCAGCTGTCAACGGCGTCTGAGAGCTCACACATACAGGCAGAGACCAAGAGAGAGAGAGAGAGAGAGAGAGAGCGAGTGCGAGACGCACACATGCTCAGCTTGCAGGACGCATAACTTAGCATACTTTGCGGCATAGTTTTGACAGCAAACTTTGACGTTGACTTCGGCTGGCAACTGTCACACCTCTCTGCCCCCCTCTCTCTCTCTCTCTCTCTCACTGCTGCAATTGCTGCGCGCTGCTGCTGCCTGCCTGCATGCAAATTTGCCTTGGTGTCGGCCAGCAGCAGCTTTTCAGCTTGATGATGTTTGCTTATCCCATTGTTGTAACCCCCCCCCCCCCCTCCACTGATTACGACATAACTTGCAGCAGATCTCGTGACGTCACGGCCTCTCCCCCTTGTGCCTATGTTTGCGCTGTCAGTTATGCAAATTTCGTGCTTAATTAAGCAGCTGCGCAGGGGCAAGGCTCGTGGCCGGCAGTGAAAGTGCAAGTGAAAGTAAATTAATTTTAATGTTAACCCGGCACACATGTGTCTGCATGTGTGTGTGCATGTGTGTGGCATTATTTATTGAAACGCCTACAACAATAAACATGCCAGCGGACAGGCCCCGCAATAAGGACCTGCGGGCCATAAAGGGCAGCTCCTTGGCCCCGACTTGGCCACGGCCGGCAGTTACAGCCGTTGTATTTACGCAGTTTTACGTTTCGTCATGAAATTTGCCTTGATTGTTGGTCGCCAGCTCTCGCTCTCTGTCTCACTCTTTCTCTCTCTCTGTCTCTGTCTCTGTCCTGCTCTGCCTTGCTCTGCCTGTCTCTGTCGTGTGTTTCATTTGCTTGCTCGCTGGCAATATAAACATAACAAACTCATCGTTAACTTTTTATTTGTTGCTCTTTTTCTGCTCTCTGCTAGTATCATTATTGTGCACATCCCGTCGGTCTGCCCTTCGCCGCCACGCCCTCGTGGGCAGGCGCCCACGACGCGTTACAAATAAGCGTATTATAGAGCCGCTTGTCCTGTGGAATGGACACAAGCAAATCCTTGACACGCTGTGATAAGGATTTCTTCATTTTTTATCTGCCCCCAGGGAAATAAAGTGAAAAGGTTATAAAACAAGCACAGCCAACCGGGCTGCAGCAAGGGGCAGCAAGGGGGTGTGGCCAGCATCGGCAATGCCATCGGTATTCTCGGGCTGGTCCAAACGCAAAAGAAATCAACTGCGAGTCGACGCGACGCCTTCCAGCTTGCTGTGCTTTAACTACCGCAGTGTTTGTGTGAGTGTGCCAGCTTGAGTGTGAGTGTGTGGTTGTCCGAGTGTACTCCTCAGCGCTCCACGCTCAAATCAACTGGCAGGCCCACGCACTTTGGACTCGGGTACTTTGCTGTTACGGCCGCCTGTCTCGCTCCCTGCTCGGTTTTTATTTGTAAAGTCGTTATTACGTTTAGGACACACATCCTTTGTTTTTTTTCGGGCTGCATGCTAACGGTGCTCGGCAACCCTGGCTGTGCGGAGACGGTGACTCTGTGGTCGCAGCTGCAGTGATTACAGCTGTGAAACAAGCTAAAGCCTGCTTGAATATTTTTTAAAAAATTATTGAAATAAAAAAAAAAATTTATTAAGAAATAAACTGCAGTGATTCTATTTTTGAAAAAAATGGAAGATTTTTCAAAAAATTTAAAAATTCGTGAAGTTAAAGAAAAGGTCTGAAAAAATATAATTTAAGGAAAAAATTGAAAATTATATATTACATTTTTATTTAATAATATGTATAGTAGCACTTAAAATATTCAACATTAAGATTATTTTATTATTTTCTAATTTCTAAAATATATTTTGTAAATAATTAAAAAATATAATAATGAAGGCATACTTTCTATATTAAAGCAAATAGCTAACCAGTGCTTACAATAATTTTAAAAATGTTGGATGCTTACAACTATGTATTTTTTTAATTCACACCTTTATTTCTTTAATATTTCATTATTGTTTAAGTATTTAATTATTCTTCAATATTATTAAAATATTCAAGAAATATATAAAACTGTTATAATATTAATAATTAACTAAATAAAAAATTCTGCTAGATTTATAAAAACTCAGAACTTCTCAAACTTTATTTTCAAATTTTTCGAATATTCGATTCAGAATTTTGACAGCTTAAAAATATATATATATATATATATTTTTTTTTTAATTCCTTTACTTCTTAAATTTTTCATTATTTAGCAGAAACTTAATTGTTTAATTATTTCGAAAATATTTTTAAATATTCAAGAGAGATAACGTAACTATTGAGCATATTATTAATTCAAAATTTCAAATAATCTATCAAATTTTTAAAAACTCAGTCTCAAACTTTATTTGCGCATTTTCGGAATATTCGATTACCTTCTGATCGCTTTATTTGCACAATTAGACAGTGCGAACTTGGCTTATATAAGTACTTAAGCCTATTGTTATTAAAATGCAAAGGGGATTACCGTGCGCAACCAAATCCAATGCGAAGTATTCTCGAAGTATTCACTCCGCTTGCTCTAGTCCATTAAAAACTTCTAGATCAATTTGGCTTAGAACTTGGAGCGTAATCCTTATCAGGCTCTGTTCACTGTGAATTCTTGGCATTCCTTTTGCGCATTGTCGACCAGATGAGGGACTGACAGCTCGCCAGCCCGAGCCCAGACCTCTGACCCCTGACCCAGCCTCGTACTGGCAAAGCCACTGCCCACTGGCTGTCTACGGCAAAAGGACATATTGTTATTGTTGCTGCTGCTGCTGCTGGTAACTGTAGTATCTGCAGTCCGTGCCGCTGTCTACCCCCGCCAGGCTTGTAATAATACGAATAAAATGTTACACTGTGTGTGTGTGTGTGTGTGTGTGCGTGTGGGGGGAAGCGAGACGGAGCGGCAATGCTGGCGCTTGTTGTGGTCCCATAAGTCCAATTCAAATGTCCTTTTTTATACATTTTTATTTCAACAGTGATTCTGCTTTGTGCTCTCCGCCGGGCTGCGTGTGTTTTATTTGCGAATGTAAACCGAAGGCGAGTGCATGCAGCGAGTTAATGGCTAATGTCATGTTCCGGACTTAACAACAACATGCGAAACGAGCCGGACTGCGGCCAGGACAGGCCAGAGACCATACAGAGTAAACGAGCAGCAGCTCCGACCTCATACTCATTCTCGGCGAACAGAGACATCAATTGTCCATAAGAAAAGGTTGCGTATACGCACTGTTGTGCGTTGTTCGTTGTGTGTTGTGGTTGTGTGAGTGTTTGTGTGTGTTTGAGTGTGCTGTGCTGTTGGCCGAGATCGGCTCATAATGGCCAAGCCCATTCGCTGCACAGTGCTCGCAACTCGCAGTCGGTCACAGTCCTTCTGCTCCTGCCTTTATGTTTCGGTTGTGATTTGCAGTCATAAAGTGAAATTACAGTTATTGTTGTGGCAGGGCCAGCGGAGGCGAGACGAGACGAGGCGACACGTTGAGGGAGTGCGGCGGAAAGGTTAATAAATATAAAATGTAAGGTTAGCACCGACTCCATCTGTCCAACTGTACATCAGTCCATCTGCTAGCCATAGCCTTACCGACCTTAACGACCCTGTCGCTGGCCCCAGTGCTCTGACTCTGTCTCTCTCTCTTTCTCTCTCTCTCTGTCTCTCTTGCTGTCTCCTTCTAATTTCATTTTATTTTCGAGCTAATTAAACTGCACTCGGTTGTTGTTAACTCGGCTACCTGTCACTGCTGCTGCCTGTTGGCCATCTGCGCCTTATACCCCAAGTTGGCTTACAAGCTTGGCCCTGCTCGCTTGCTGTTGCGTGTGACAGGGCAAACATTGTCATGCGGTAGCTTGAAATGATTGTGAATGTAATTGGAATTTAAAATTTATTGAGCTTGTGAAATAGAAAAAATACTAAAAACAGTTTAATTTAGGCATAACAAATAAATAGCTTTCAAATGTAATAAGTAAAAAAATTAAAAAATATATATTGCTTTAAGGTATAAAGAGCAGAACATACTCTTGTATAGAAAATAATAAAATAAGAAAATTAAAAAATATATATACTTACTTTTTAAACAGCAGCCCACTCTAAATTTTTTTGTATATAAAAACTAAGCATAATCATTTAAAAAAAGAAAAATGTATAATTATTTTTAAATAAATAATAAAAATATATATATTAAATATATTCATAATAATTATTTAATCAAAAATTATTTGTTTAAATATTAATCGAATTAAAATAATCAAAAGTAATAAATCTAAAGGTATTTATTTAAATGAAAATTTTTCTAAAACTGCACTAAAACTACATTAATAAATTAAAAATCAAAACCTAAACTAAAAACTTCAAAATGCTAATTTATTAAGCAAATCTACTTAGTGAAAAATAACTGTATTTAATTAAGGGAATTAAGGAATATAATTCTAGCTGCTTTTCAGAGTACTTACCTGCAATTTGGCACTTTAAACATCTTATTTCCATCACATTTCATTTGCATTTGCCAGTTAAATCGTTGCCCAAATAAATTAACTACATATATATATATAGTTTATTGCCATCATAATTATTGCTAAACAGCTGTAATTGAAATGAACTCGACACTTTAGCCTATGGTTGACTTGTGGCCGGGCCTGAATGCAGATTTGTGTTGACCGTCATCAATACCTGCAATTAGGCGCATTCAGTTTTTGGCGCTGGAGCTCAATTGCTGCTGTTGACCCCAAGCCATGTGACATTATGAGCCGTTACAATTTTACCGTTGGGATATTCGGTTTAATGCGATGGCAAATGATGCGACGCACAGTTGACTCGCACGGCACTGCCCCGAAAGTGAAGCCTATCTGAATGGCCTCCAAACCGCACACACACACACGCACACGGCCAGATAGGTGGACGGACAGGCGGGCAGATCGAGGGTCTGCTGCAAGTGACAAACCGCAAAAGGTTGTAACGTTAACCTTAAGCATTACTCGCCTACTTAACGCCCACGCAACGCACCGCAGATGTTAACTAATTTTGCGGTTTCGCCTGCAACAGTTGAACAGTTCAACAGTTGATTGAGGTCGGCAACAGGTCGAATGGTGGGGGGGAAGGCAGGTTAAGTCCGCTTGAGCAATCCCAGCTCAGGCATAATGGGAAGCTGGCAATGTACGCATGTGTGTGTGTGTGTATGTGTGTGTGGTCACTATGATATAATAAGGCGCTGTTTGCGGCGGTACTTGCATCGTCGCCGCAAATCAAAATCAACAGCTGGCAGCAATTGCCAGACATCAGGCTAGCAGTTTGCCAGTTGCCCGTCCCCCCGCGTCAGTTGTCGCCGTCTGCTGCTGAAGTACAAAGAGTATTTGCATTTTGTCGCTGATTCCATTGCTGCCGCATCAGTGGCAACAGCAGCAATAACAACCACAGCAATAACAACAACAGCCAGCGCTGCAGACTGCCAACAGCAGCAAGTCAATCGGCTGAGCATTGCAGCACAGTGGTAGAAGTAGCAAATTGACAGTAATAACAAAAGAAAATAATAAATAAAATACAATTACAAAATAAAAAAACTAATTTTAATAATAAAATAATTATTTATTATATAATAATTATAATAATATAATATTAAATAATTATAATAATAATAGTATATAGTAAAAATAATATAATTCCTACCTTATATAATTAATAAATTAGTTAATTTTTAAATTAATAAATTACTTTAAAACGATTTCTTACAAGTTTGCTATGCACCAAAAATTTGTCTGTCAAAGTTAGTAAAAGGTACAATACATAAGGTTATTAAACTCAAGATTATATAATTGTTAAAAAAGATGCCAGACAATTACAGTTTTTCACAAAATAATATATTTATTTAATATATACATATACAAATGTTTTAAATATTATTTAGATAATATTTAATATATTATTTAATATGAAAATAAGGTAGACATACATTTTAAGCAAGTGCAGTAATTTTTGTGGCAATTATTAAAAATAGTTTGAGCACTTCAGCTTAAATTTCTATATAAAATTTTAAGTTTTCAAAATGCGAAGTTTGAGTTAATTGCTGAAGACCTTGGGAAGGGTCTAATGCATTTGGTGCTTTACGCAGGGGCTCGCATTCCATGGCTCAACAGCAAATGCATTAACTGAACCCACATAAACAAATCCGATTCCACTCAGATTTTTGAGTAGTATTATTATTATTATTATTAGGTGGCACTACAACCCATTCGGGTTTTGGCCAACCTCAGCGTCTCCCTCCAGGCGCCTCTGCTCTTCGCGCGCCTCCTCCAGTTGGAAATCCCCAGTAGACTAAGGTCCTTCTCCACTTGGTCCTTCCAACGGAGATTTGGTCGTCCCCTTCGTCGTCGCCCATAGTCGACCCTCGCTTCGAATACCTTCTGAGCTGGAGCTTCTTCATCCATACGCACAACGTGGCCGAGCCAGCGCAGACGTTGTATCGTGATGCGCCGGACCACGTCCACGTCGTCGTACAACTCGTACAGCTCGTGGTTCATCCGAATGCGAAAGTCGTCCCCAATCCGAACGGGACCGAAGATCTTGCGAAGAATTTTTCTCTCGAACACCCCAAGCGCTGCTGCATCCGTCTGTGAAATTACCCATGCTTCTGCGCCATATAAGAGCACGGGCAGGATGAGTGTCTTGTAGAGTGTTAGTTTTGTTCGGCGAGAGAGGTCTCTATTGCACATTTGCCTACTCAGACCAAAGTAGCACCTATTGGCAAGTGTGATTCTTCGCTTGATCTCCAGGCTGACGTCATTTTTGGTGTTAATGGCGGTGCCAAGGTACGTGAACTCCTTGACCACTTCGAAGTTATAGCTGTCGGCTACCACATGGGAGTCTAGGCGCCGCGTCTCCCTGCTTGTCGACAGCATATACTTCGTCTTGCCCTCGTTTACCGCCAAACCCACTTTTGCTGACTCCTTTTCGATAGCGGAGAATGCAGCAGTGACATCACGCTTGCTACGGCCAATGATGTCAATGTCATCGGCGTAAGCAAGGAGCTGGACACCTTTATAAAAAATAGTGCCAGATCGATGAACACCGGCTTTCCGCAGAACCCCTTCCATCACGAAGTTGAAGAGGTTGCACGACAGAGGGTCGCCTTGTCTGAAACCTCGAACGGTATTAAAAGGTTCGGAGAGGTTCGCTCCTACCTTGACAGAGCTGATGGTGCTGCTCAATGTCATCCTGCAAAGACGTATCAGCTTTGCAGGAATACCGAACTCAGACATGGTGGCATATAGGCTTCCCCTCGTCGGGCTATCGAATGCAGCTTTGTAATCGACAAAAAGATGGTGTGTGTCAATTCCATTTTCGTGGGTTTTTTCCAGGATTTGGCGCAATGTGAAGATCTGGTCTATGGTGGATTTACCAGGTCTGAAGCCGCACTGATAAGGTCCGATCAGTGTGTTGGCATACGGCTTCAGTCGTTCACATATAACGCTCGACAGGACCTTGTATGAGATGGTGATCAGGCTGATTCCCCGGTAGTTGGCACATATCGTCGGGTCGCCTTTCTTCAGTACAGGACAAAGGACGCTGAGATTCCAATCGTTGGGCATGCTTTCTTCTAGCCATATTTTGCACAAGAGCTGATGCATGCACCTTATCAGCTCTTCGCCGCCGGCCTTAAACAACTCTGCAGGCAGTCCATCAGCACCGGCTGCTTTGTTGTTTTTGAGTCGCGTAATCGCAACTCGGACCTCGTCATGGCTAGGTAGTGGTATATCCACATTGTCGTTGATTGGTGGTATCGGGCTGTTTCCTCCATCGGCGGGATTGGTGCCGTCATCGCCTGCTAGCAGCTTGGAGAAATGCGCCCTCCATAACCTCAGCGTGCACTGCGTATCTGTAACCAGATTTCCATTATCGTCTCGACAGTTAGATGCTCCGGTCTTGAAACCTTGTGTCAGACGGTTGACTTGTTGGTAAAATTTTCGAGCATCATTCCTGTCTCGCAACACCTCAAGTTCCTCGCACTCTCGCTTTTCTTGCTCCCGCTTTTTCCGTCTGAAAAGTCGCCTCTCTTCCTTCCTTTTCTCCCTGTAACGTTCACACGTGGCTCGCGTTGCGCCAGACTGCAGCTTTTTTCTGTAGGCGGCGTTTTTTGCCGCAGCTGCGACGCGACACTCCTCGTCATACCATTGGTTCCGTGTGGGAGGGCGCTTGAACCCAATGGCTGTTTCAGCAGCAGCTCGCATGGAGTGGGATATGTGCGCCCAGAGTCCGCCAGCGTCAACAGGGTGAGGGGAAGGTTGGAGGAGCAGTTCCGAGAGGTGAGTGGAGTAGGCCATTGCTGTCCGTTGTGATCGCAGCTTAGTGACGTCAAGCTTTCGTTGCGTGATGGGGCGTATGTTTTTCGCACGGCATAGCCGCATGCGTATCTTGGCTGCGACAAGATAGTGGTCCGAGTCTATATTGACTCCACGAAACGTACGCACGTCCATCACGCTTGAGGCATGCCTTCCGTCTATCACAACGTGATCAATCTGGTTGCGCGTTTTTTGATCAGGGGACAGCCATGTGGCCTTGTGGATGTCGAGGTGTTGAAATCTGGTACTACTCACTACCATGTTTCGCGCCGCGGCGAAGTCAATCAGCCTGAAACCATTGTTCGAGGTGGTCTCATGGAGGCTGAATTGGCCGACGGTGCGGTCAAAGATGCGTTCGCGCCCAACCTTTGCGTTGAAGTCCCCGAGGATGATCTTCACGTCGTGGTTTGGGCAGCGGTCGTACGTGTCCTCGAGTCTCGCATAGAACGCATCCTTAACAGCATCGTCCTTCTCCTCCGTCGGGGCGTGCGCGCAAATTATGCTAAGATTGAAAAATCTAGCTTTGACGCGGATTGTAGCCAGCCGTTCACTCACTGGAGTGAAATTGGAGACGTGGTGGCGAAGTCTCCGGCTTACTACAAATCCGCATCCAAATTCGCGCCTCTCCGCATGGCAGCTGTAGTAGATATCACAATTTGCTCGCTTGGAGCAACCTTGTCCTGTCCATCTCATTTCCTGGATGGCGGTAATGTCAGCCTTTAATTTTTCGAGGGCATCCGCCAGTTGGATAGAGGCACCTTCCCAATTAAGAGTTCGGACATTCCAGGTGCATATCCTTAAATCGTAGTCCTTTTTCGTTTTGCGGTGGTCGTCATCATAAGGGGGGATCCTTTCCGAGGCTTTCGCTTTGGTTTTCTTTGGGTTTTCTTTTTCCGAGGCGGGTTCCAAACCCTGCGCTCAACCATTTAAAGTCCTGGTGACCCGCTGCACACATTAGCTCACTATCTAGCGGATGCTAAGATAGTTACCCAGGAGGTGCCACGAGGAGGCTGTGTGTCAACTTGCAATCATTCGTAGACAGAGATCGCACTGGCGGTCGCCAAGTTGACCGCGATCAGAAACTTTACTCTGTACGAATGAAGCCAAACCATCCGAACCAAGCCAAACCATTTGAGTAGTATGGCAAATGATTTTCTGCCACTGTGCGCAGTCACAATCCGTCGACATTTGCCTTCGCTGTGCGAAATCGCCGAGATGGGCATTCCGGTCAATGTTGGCCCAGGCAGCGATGCGTACTGGGGTCACTTGGCGTATGCGTTATGCGGGCTAGAGGAATCCCGTTGACGTTGCTGTTGTTGTTGTTGTTGTCGACTTGTTGTTGCTTCTGCAGCGTTGTTATCTCTGGTTATCGCTGCGCCTACGTCCGCCTGCCCTGACATTAGGCAGACCGGCAAATGCACACACGCTCCGAAGCCCGGAAAATTGCAATAACATTGTGACACGTCGACGCTGACTGCAATGTATGTGCCGGCTGTCTGTCCGTCTGTCTGTCTGTCTGTCCGTCTGCATCTCTGACTGCCTGGCTGGCTGCCTGTGCATGCAAGCGACTCGATGCTGCCCGATTGTCTGTGGCAAGCATTTGAACAAAGTTCAATGTTAATTTTCAACATTTACCTGTGCTAATATTGCCCACACACACACACACATAGAGAGAGGGGGAGGATGAGGAGATGTGCCCGACTGCCTGGCAGACATGTGAGCTTTTAATACTTTAGCAGAGCGAGCGCCTGTTTAGCCAGGGCCGACGACGCAGGGCGGTCAGTCTAGGGCGTTGCAGCTGGCCGAGAACGATAGGCAAAGGGGCGTAGTTGGGACAAGGGGCGGCTGCAGCTGTTATTGTACAGTTACCACAGTTGTTGGTTTTGTAGCACAGACTGCCTGGCAGTGGAAGTGGAGCAGGAGAGGAAGCAGTGGAGTGGACCGTACGGTTCGCATTCGCATGCAATGTTGTTCTTTCTGATGTCGTTTATTTTTGTTCGAAATTGCGCCATCAGGAATATGCACAGGTGCATTTTAGCACAATAAAAACGTAATTGCTGGCAATTTAATACAGTTGTTATAGAGCGAGAGAGAGCGAGCACAAGAGCACTATCAACACCCGTGCGGCATGTTGCATATGTCAACGTCAAGCTGCCGAGCGCCGAGTGGCGGCCAGAGAGTCACAATTCACGTGCCACATTCCATCACAAGCGAGACTTTATTAACGCAAATCGTTTGGCACGTGAGGCCGACGTGGCGTATGAGTAATGTGCATTGTGCTCCAATAATTGCCCGCCACACACACACACACACACACGTTCGTCGGCCACTTTGAAGCCAGCACGAAATTAGCTTAGCATTTGATTAATGTATGTGCCTGCCTCAAAGAAAAAAAAAAAAAAAAAAATAGTAGCAGCAAAAGTCGCCGACGAACCCTTTTCAAAGACGCCAAGAAAATCATTTTCGGCTCTTGGCAGCGTTTCAAATCGAAGGCGACCGCTCGTTTGTCTTCTGGCCGAAGCTCACGCGGCTCGCTCTTTGCGCCTAATTAAATTTGGCATCGAGTCCCTTTTCGTTGCTCGTTTTTCTGGTTGCACCCAAATTACATGGCACAACTTTGCGCAGACAAATATAACAGATACAGTTAGATAAATTTCCAAATATATATTTCGGACCTTTTTTTTTTTTGCGTGCAGCTTCGGCTCGGGAATTATTTCAAAATTGAAGGGCAATTAATCACAGGCGCTCGATTGCAAATGAGATACAAATTCGCCAGCGGACCGCCCAGGGCGCAGCAAATGAGTGGGCGGGGACAGCAGGAAAAGGAAAACGAAAGAAATGGAAATTAAAATGAAAATGAAAAGTTAAATACATCGAAATGCGAAATTAAGTACAGCGAAAAGGCGCAGCAAATGAACGTTTATTTATTTAAATAACTTTCATTAGTTTTTCAAGCGTGCAGCGGGCAGACAGAGGGGGGAGCAGAGCAGGCAAGGTAAATTTGAAATTAAATTTGATATTTTGACTGACCGTAGTGCGAAAAACAATTAGGCAGCCTGGCAGCCTGGCAGCACGAACGCTCCACTTGCTCCGCTAACTTAACACCAATAAAAAGTAGTTTTAAAGGCAAAAAAGTTGCGTCTGCAGTGTCCAGGCAACCGGGCAGCCGGGCACAAGCCGAGGGGGCTGTGGCAACTCTGGCAACTCTGGTAGCCGGCAACCGGCGCCGGTGAAGTTTTTAGCAATGTAAATCCAATCCGGCGTGCAGCCATCATGCGGTTAACACTTCGTATGACATAAATTACGAAAGTTTGCGCATACTTTTTCGCACACACGCACACACACACACAGCATATACCACCCCAGCGTGGTTGCAATGCTGTGGCCATATTCTTTAGCAAATAATGCTCGCCGGGCTGGCTTTCAACGGGCCCGGGCTATGCTAGAACAAAAAGCCTGTGAAGTTCGTCTGCATTTCTTTCATTTTTGGCGATTTAAAAAAGTTTCAAAGTTTGCCAAAGATAAAAGATATGCTATATATACGTTTGTCTGTCTGCCGGTCTCCTCTGTCCGCCTGTCTGTATGTCTGCATATATATTACGTACTTACTGGGCGAACTCATAAGTATTTTACTGCTGTGCGCCTACAGCGTTGCCTTCATACGCCCCGTAGGCTGCCCATTTGCATGTGTGTGTGTTATGGGTGTGCGTGTACGGGTGCGTGTGCGTACGCACTTAACACTTTGCACACGCATAAATGTCGCATAAAGTTAACTGCGCATAGAAAAATGGAAAATTTTATTAGATTTCGATTTCGATTTGGATTTCGCCTTTGTTTCTGCCAAAATGTTTATAGTCTCCCTCCCCCCGTACATTTGTAAATGTTTGCTATCATTTTCGATGTGCACATTTTGCCAAACATTCCAAATGGCCGTGCGCCTGTCGGCGGGGCACAGAGTTCACATGACTGGCTCCCACAAGCCAAGCGGAAGAGCCTGTTCGCCTCGCACAAGTTGGCAAATTCAATTTTGTTCTCTGCCGAACAATCGAGCGATTTCAGACATTGCAAATAAGTTAATTGAGATGTTGGCAGGCCGAAGCGAAATCATACAATTGTTCACAATTTTTAAGATTCGGATTGAGTACAAAACAATATTGCAATACATCTAACAAAATGAGAATTGAGTTAGCATGTTAGTCGAGCAGCTACAAAATGCCACAATAGTGGGAGAATCGAATGAGCTGAAGAAAATTTAAATAATTATTAAAATTGTATTGATTGAAATCATAAAAATAATTGGTTTCTGCCAGCATAAGAAGCGTAACGATTTCTAACTGTTTGTTTTATTTTTTAATAACAAACAGTAATAAAAAATATTTTATTTAAAAATTTAATTTAAATGCAGGCGATATTAATTGATCAAAAATATTAAATATAAAGAAGTTTGGTTTCTGTCCGTTCGTTTAGTTTAGAATCGTACAAATTTCTAACTGTTTTATCTTATAATATCGAACAGAAATAAAAAATAAATTATTTGAAAATTAAATTTAAATGGTTTTGATAATGCTGAATTAAAATAAAATAATAATAAAGAAATGTGGTTTCTGTCGTAAGACCCGTAAATATTTCTACCCGTATCTTTTTTCCATAAGAAGAAATTATACATAATTTATTTAAAAATTAAGTCTAAAAACATACAACACTATTATTATTTTTTTCGCAAAATATTCGATTGGTATATCAAATATTTAATTTAAAGTGCAGACGATATTATTATTTTATATTCTCAAAAAATTTCAATTTAAACCTCACATAATTTGTTTAAAGTGCCTGCGTCAATTTCTAATGTATTACAAAAACTTTGAGATGCATATTACTTTTTTTAATATTTTATTATCGAGTAATAAATTTAAAGTTCAAACGACTTTATTGAATGTTTTGCACTTATTTTTATTTGGAACTAATTAATTAATTAATTAATAAGATACAACCGGCTTTTAAAAATATGAAATACAATTTCAAATCATTCTGAAAGCTAAAAAAATGTAAATTTTATTATTTATTAAATGTCTAATAATTTTCGATGCAATATTTAACACACTATAAAACATAGCATACTTTTTAGCGCAGCTGAAAAACGTGCCTGCCAGGCTCACTAATGCCAGACAGTTCTAATTATCAGTACGAGATTTCATATAATTACGTATATTATCTAAATCATATTTAAAGCAGTTAATGGAACAATGAAAGTTGGCTGCAAATCTCACTTATCTCCAGCTATAAGCATTCACAACACGCCCTTACTTTCCCAGTCTCTTGCTATCTATTCTCACTTACATTGCCTTAATCGGTTTCAGTTTGGATCGCTGGCCGTAAAGTAAACCCTGCTCAGGAGGGGCGGGGCACGTGGCCCATTGTCCATTAGCATGGTAATTGAATATCACGGGCTATATCCATTTATGTAAATACGTGTATATTGTTTAGTTGAATTATTTTCCGCCTGCTTGCACATTTTTATTTCGCAGATATTATTTCCTTGCTGCTTCATGCGATTTTATAGTTTATCATTATTTGCGTAGAGCTTATCTCTGCGGGGAATTAGTATGAGCAGGCTGCGGAGTGGGGGGAGAGCGCAAGAAACAAGGAATAGCAGCGCGTACTCAAAGGCAGCCAGCAGCAGCAGCAGCAGCAGCACGCGACAAGGGGCAAAAGTCGACGCAGCACGCAGCAGCAACAACTACAACAACAACAACAACTACAACTAAGACAACAACGACGTCGACAACGCGAACAAGCATCGATTGTCGCAGCGTCTGTCGCACAGGTGCGTGTCCCCGACGGGGCCGTCTGAGGGGGGAAGGGGGCGCAGGCAGGAGAAATACCAGGCGGATGTGTACGCCGGAGTCGCGTCTCTGCCGCTGTCGTTGCTGGCTTTGCTGTAAAATGGAAATTTGCTAACGTTTATTTATTCTTTTTCTCTCTCTCAGTCTCTCTGTCTTTGCCTGCTTGCCACCAGCTTCGCCTGCTCTTGGCCTGTGCAAACGAAGCATGAACTGGGAGCGTAATTCAAGCGGAAAATTGTCGCGTAACGTCATCTTCCCATTGACGCAACGGCGCTTGTCGTTCGCCATATCCCAGTCCCCAGTTCCTGCCCCTATCCCATTGCCATTCCCAGCGCGCTGGCGCCCAGTTGGGGCCACATAAACTGCACACGGCGCTGCAGACATTGTTCTACTTGTAGTTGTCGGCCATTGTTAATATTCTTCGCTTGCCTGCCGCCTGAAATTGACGCACATTAGCCCCGGCGACCAGGTGCAGGTGCCGCCACCAACTCCAACTCCGACTGCGACTGCGACTCTGGTTCTGTTTCCGGCTCTGTCTCCGGCTTGCAGCTGCTCTCGTTCGTTTTGATTTAAGCGTTTGCAAATGAAACCGGTTTCTATGCGCGTCTCAGCAGCAAACCAATCGGAATGTTTGATCAGGCATTGCATTTGCTCATCATGACCCCGAGCCCGAGCCCGAGCCCGCGCCCCAAAACCCACTCTCCTGCTGGCCGGACCGCACATGGCAATAGGAAATGGCTCGAACTGAGCCGGCCGCACATCGCAGTCGCCGTCGCCGTCGCAGTCGCAGTCGCGGCCTGCCGCAAATCGTGTTAGCCACGCCATTAGCAAAAGCTGGCCAAGACCCTGGGCAAACAACAAACGCACATGCCATTGAGCCGGCGGGAAGGGAAGCGGCAAGCGAGAACTAAGCATGTTGAGTCGAGCACCCGAACGCCTAGTCAGCTGAGCCGTCGTCATAGTTGGACCCGTGCTGCTCCGGCTGCTCCGGCTGCTCCGGCTGCTCCTGCTCTATGTGCACGCTTCAATGGCCGTAAACCAATTCAAAAGCATATTTGCATGCGCTGATGGACCGTGCAGGCAGCAGGCAGCAGTCAGCAGGCAGCGTCGGCCCGGATCGGGGCCAAGGCTCGGTTAGGCGCATGTATCGAGTTGTCGGGCTTGAAATATAATATCGTAGCTAACGGGAAGTCTGTTAGCGGGCGTGAAACGCCTGCCCACACCATGCCCAATACAGCGAGCAGCGAAATCACTCGAAATTGGTTGAGCACGCGATTCCCGTACATTCCGGCTTACGTTTGTAATCGAAATACTCGGCGCTATCGCGCCAATAAACGTGGGGGGGAGAGGGGTACAGGGGTCACGCCTCCGATATGATGATGCCTACTACTGCTCCCGATATGATGCCAGCGATTCCGCTTCCGAGATGCTGCAGGCAAACTGCCGCCGCCGTCGCTTTCACCATGTGCGCCTCATAACAATGTGGAAAATTGTTTCCTGTATCAATTTCACACATTAAGGAAGCAATTTGATTTTATCGCTTCCTCATGACTTCACGTTCAATTATTGAAGAGTTTACGTTTGCCTGTCTACGGCTTTGCCAGCTCCTTGCCCCTTGCCTCTTGAACTTGGCGCTGTCCTTGTTGCCAAAAAAAAAAAACAAAAAAAAAAAAAAAACATTTTGCACATGTGTTTCGCAACGCCTACGCCTCTGTCTGTCTGTCCCGCTCGGAGTTCGTCTGTGGCTTTCTGGTAATTCTTTTCAATTGTTGTCTTACAAACTGCTCTACATGCCATTTCGCTTGTACTCGAATGTTCTCTGCACCTTGGCGTGGCTTAAACGTTTTCCCTCCATTGCCAAAGTTAGCGTTGGCGTTGGCGTAAGCACGCGAGACTCCAATATATTTGCAGAATAATTAAGCAAATATGAAGAGCTGTAGAGAGTTCCAAATTAAAAGTATTTGTAAAGCTTTTTGATATCTACAAAAAAAGGAAAAATAATAATGTGTAAATTTAGAATTACAAATTAGAAATATTTTTCAAATTGAAAACTGTTTAATATTTGTTAAAAAATTATTAGGAAAGTGTGGAAAATTTAAGAGAGAGAGAGAGGTATTTCCAAAGTTGTATGATATAAAAATAAGAAAAATAATATAGACATTTTGAATTACAAATTAGAAATATTTCTAAATCGGAAACTATTTTATATGTATACAAAAATAATTAAGAAAATATTAAAGAGATTATAGAGAGTAATTAAAATTGTACTTTCAGGGTTGTTTGATGTAGACAATTAGAAAAATTTCCAAATTGCAATATTCAAAAAAAAAATTATATAACTGACAACGCAAAATTGTAATTTGATCTAAATATTTGTTCTTGAAATTCATATTTATACAAAAAATATAAATTTTTTCGCCCATCCTAACTATCATATTTACTATATGAATTTAGCAAGCGAACTTTTTTTATCTACGGGTATCCTGATCTAATTGGGAATCCATTGAAAATTTATGTAAATCAAATAAAATGTATTTCTCTTTATCTCTGGCATTTGCAAACTTGAATACTGAACTTTTGCATTCAAAATATTTAAATAATTTGAAAATATTTAAATATTTTAACTAGCTAAACTCAAAACATACCCACGATATATAGACTGGTTCGGAATATCAGAATATTAGGTTGATCCACTCCCTTGACCGTCAGGTATGCATCAACGCTCTACGCGCCGCCATCGAGAAGACCGTAATTTGACATAAATATCAACAAGACATTAGGCAACATTCCGGCCGAGCAGTGCGGGAAACAAAATTGAAATCTCAGCGCTGGCTCCCCTCGGCTCCCTTGCCAGCGACATTCATTGACATAATGGTGGGAATCTGCTTGCTCTTCGCGGTGGCAGGCAAAAGGATGTAACTGTTTGCATACCAATCTGGCCAGTCGAGCGGGGTCGTAGAGGGAGTGCGAGGGGTTATGGTAGGCAGTGCGGCTGACTGTTTGGTATGCGTGACATGTTTGGCGATAAGGCTGCCGCATATGCCACATACAAACGAGTCATTGTGGGGCGCGTTGTTGTTGCCGCACAGAGCTGTCAATAGGTCAATGGGTCAACAGCGGAAACTGGTTTCCCGCGCCACAAATAAACAACAGTGATGGCCATTTTTGACGAACTTATCCGCAATTACTGCCACGAACGGGGCAGCAGCACGGTGAGCGTGCACAAATTAACGAGCAAATTAAAAAGTAATTTCCAGCTGAAGAAATGCTGGAAAAAAAGGTTTGTAATTGTCATTTGAAAATGTCGAGCATGCAAATGAAGCTGAGGCCGAGGCCGAGCCGTAGCCAAACCTCAGCGGAATCCCAATCCGAGCCCGAAGCTTAGGCCAGGACGCAGCTCGGTTGCCGACTGCCAAAACGTCGACAGAGCCGGAGCCGGAGACGGAGACGAGCGCGAAAAAAGTGGAAACTTTTAATTTGATTTGCAGCATTTTAATGGATTTTAATGAAACGCAAACAGGCGAAGACTCTGCCGGCTGCAGCGACGCAACTTTCGCCGAGAGGACACTCGAGCTGTGCGAAAACTTTGACAAATGCCGAAACGCGCGAGAAATTCACTTTACTTCGCAGCGCCGCTCCGCGCTTTAGACTGCCGCATTTTTCTGGTGACTTAGAGGCGACTATGGCTTCGCTTCAGATACGGCTCCGGCTCCCTGGCAGATGTGCAGCATGCGAACGGGACTTAATTGAAAATGTTTAAGATTCCATGACAAATGGTAGGTCGGAGCAAGAGCAAGAAAATAATGCAAAATTAATTTCAATTACTTGCAGAAACATGAATATGACAGCTATGCGTCATAAGTCATAAATGCCAGCAGGCAGCAGCAGGGAGCAGGCCGGAGGCAGCAGGACATCCTGCTAATTAAAATCACATAAATTACGCGTACACCATATGACACTTGAGCGCGAAGTGAGCGCATTTTTCCCGAAGTTTCCAGCGTCTCCGCCTACTTGGCATATTTGATCAAAAGTCCTTGGCCAGCTGGTAATTTGATTAGCTGCCAGGGCTCCGGGCTCATTAAGTGGCCATCAGAAGTCGCCCTTTGTTCGCTGCCATTTCGCTTTTTTCGGCGTCCGTTGAGTTTCTTTTTTTTTTTTGTCCATTCCCTTCTCTCCTCGCACTCCTCTGTATAGCTATAGGTAAGTGAGCTATGCCCAGAATCTGGGGCCTATCTGGGACGTCTGCTCTAAGCGAACTGGACACTGGCACTCATGAAATATTTAGTGGAAACTAATTGCAACAGCATTGAAATTAATTATTTAACCCTTTTTATTGTTTAAACCCTTGCCCGTTGCCTTTTTGGCCTGGTTCTCGGTCTGAGCGACGGTCCTTCGGTCCGGCTCGTGCCGAGGCTTATTAGCATAATTAATTGTACAAATTTACGTACTTAAACAAGTTATTATTTCGAATTAAGAAAGTACTTTTCATCATTCGCAGACAGTGAGCCCTCGACAGACAAAGGCTCCGAGTTGAGGCTGCAAATGCATACGCTGGAGCTGGATAATAGAAAGGCTACGTAGGAGTAGCTGCTCACCTAAAGACTGCTTTAACTACTTGGCATTAGACTTAATCAGAATATTACAGGCAATTTTAGAGGGTTTTATATGGGTCTGCCAAGTCTGACAGCTTGTCTCTGTAGTTGGCTTCAAGGCAGATACTGATAGAAATAAATATAAATATATTAAAATATTGTTTTACTTATTTTCTTTTAAATAAATAAATATATCATAGTAATATTATAATAGTAAAAACTGTTTTGAAACACTTTTAAAATTCATAGATGAATAAATAAATGGAATAGAAAAGATGGATGAATTAGGATTAATAGATAGGTGAGAAGATATAATATCTATAGACACATAAAAAGTTTGTAAGATGGCTTGTTAGGTATAAATATAGACAATCAAATAAAAATGTGAATAGCTGAATAAATAAATAGCTGAAAAAATGAAAAAAATTATAAATAACTAGCGCTTTAAATATTCCAAAAGAAAAGAAAAATACATAGAGGAAAAAATAAATAAATTGTTACACAAACTTGTGGGTCAATCGTTAAAAAAATCTGTGCATATAAAAACAAGTAAACAAATAAACACACATTTAGAATAAAGTGAATATATATTTGAACAGATACCTTGATAAATAAATAAAAATCATTTGCAGTGCTTGTAGAGTTTTATAGCTGGCTACACAATTCATTCAGCAAGTGACAATCAACAGTATTGCCCCAATTACCCTGCCAACTGCAATCTACTGATAGTTTCACTTAGAAAAAATGTCACAGAAATTTAAAGAACTCTGCGTCTCTTAAACAATTAATGTACTATGCTGAAAAAGAGGTCGGGCAATGGCCGCTAATGGCGTCAGCGTTGCAGCACGCACTTCGCAATGGAATAATTTTGTGCACCTGCATTAATCAATAACTCTTCATTAAATTCCTTTATTTCACATTGCGCCACCATGCCAATCCCTTTGAACAAACTGCGGCATTCCGTGCTGCCCTACAGCCACGCCCACTTTTGCAATTGAAAATGGCATTGCATAACACACAAATTGGACGTGGCGCCCCGTCGAACTGTCTGTAATTTCACAGATTAGCGGAATAAGTAGTTTTTTATTGCAATTGTTTTCTGCCCGTGTAAAAAATTGATTTAATTATTTACGTGTTTTTTTTTTTTTTTTGTTTTTTGCTGCTCTCCCGTATAACAATAACAACAGCAGCAAATTGGAAATATTTCACAGAATTAAATGAGTGTGCGACGGATGGACAGAAGAAAAAAAACGAACCATATTATTTTGTATTTGTTTGTGGTTTTTTTTTTGTTTTTGGTTTTGTTGGTTTTCATGTTTGCGGTTGCTTTTTATTATTATTATTAATATTATCTGAAATAAAACAAGTTCACAACCAAAAGATGTGCGAATGAATGGGCGAATCGAACGAGTACACTCACATGCTCGTCTGCTCGAACACTCGTTGCTTTCGCTCTGACTTCGGTTTTATTTTAATTGCATATTGAATAACAAAAAGTGAATAACAAGTGCCCGACTGTATTTGTTTACCTTTTCAATTTGAATATATCAAGTTACAATGTTTGTTCAAGCAATTTTCGTTTTTTCATTTTTATACTCATGTTTTTATTCTCATTTTTCCCCCAGTTTATTCATAAATTACGCTTTGTTTGACATTATTTTTAGACTCCGCCCGAGTGACTTGTTTGTGTTTGATGTGATCTGCATTCAGTTTGTTTGGCACTTAGTACAAGTACTTGCATTTTTTATTTTTATTGATTCGCTTGCGGTTTTTTTTTTTGTGTTTTTTTCTCTCATAGTTTTCCGTTTTACAGTTTTATTTCTATTTCTAGAGGCTCATTAAATATGAAATGTTGCTGCATATTTAGTTGGTTACGCGACTCCCGAGTTCGTCCTTTGATTTAGTTCGGCTTTTTTTTTTGTTTTTTTTTTATTTGCTTTTTACTATTTGTTTTAAAGTACGTACATTGGATGTTCGACTCCCTTCCCCTCGCTCGCCAGGCGCCTGTTCGTAATGTTTAAAATTGTATTTACAGCTCTCTATGTTAACTAATCCTAGACATATCGCTTTATGTTTTTGCTTTACAACATTTTCATATACCACACAGATAACATTTCATGTTGCTTTTTTCTTTTTCCCATAAATCGTGCACAAAAATGTCTGAGTGTGTGTGCGTGTGTGTGTGTGTGAGTGTTAGCATATTTTATAATTTCGAAAATGTTTACATGTACATTAAAAATTCGTGTTCGCCCGAGTGTGACTTATCATTCCTGGTAGCAAGCTGAAATAGAACCTTTGCTATCCTATGCTTGCTCCAATTCGAGTGCAGTTTAATTGTATTGAGAGTATCTTTGAGTAGCAGTTGTAGCTGTTATGCTATTTCGTATTCATATTCGTAATCGTAATCGTATTCGTAATTGAGTTGAAAGACATGCGCTGACTGTACTTGGCTTCCCTGAGAAGCTGCTGCTACGCTCCCGAGAGCGACCCCACCCCGCTTTAAATCGTAAGTACGTATTAAGCCTAAAGGAAAGAAACGAGCAACAACCGATTATAATGCACTTGATCGCTAAATTAAATTTAAAAATAAAACTTAGCTTGAGTTACGAAACGAAATCGACTTGAATTGAATTCAACTGAAACGCACTTTAACTCTAATATACGCTTAATTTAATTATCTCTTACTATGTTCTCTATACTCTGCTCTGGCCTTGCGCGCACACTCTGCGTTTATTTTGTGTAATTACACTGCGTGCCACGCCCCGCCCGCTGATGACTATGTACATGTGAGAATCCCGAACTGAATGCAGCGCCAGCTCCCGTTCCAGTTCCAGTTCAAGTTCCAGTCGTCTAACTGTTAGCAGGTCTGCCAACCGTTATTCTAACTAACTAACTAATGTCTTGATATAGTTGCAGCTTCTTTTGCAGTTGCATTCGCAGTTCCAGTTGCCGCCTGCTGTGGCTGCTGTTTCCTGGCCCGTGTGAGTGCTCATGACTGACGTTGCAGGCAGCGCGCGAGCAGAATTATCACAAGGAGACCGGAGATTAGACATGTCCTTCCCAAAAAGCAGCTCCTGAGCAGCGTCTCCGCGGCAGCCGAGTCTGCGAAAGAGTAAAGTAAAAATAAGAACAAAGAGAAAAAGAAGAGAGAAGTAGAAAGCAGTTTCGTTGTTATAAGCGTTGGCACTATGATACATGCTGTATCTCATAGATACATAAAACAAATATAAATTATATAGCTTATCACAAAGATAAATTTCGTATCTCATTTATGCTTTTCGTATCTCATAGATACATTTCGTGTCTCAAAGATACACATTGTATCTTTAAGATACATTTTGTATCTTAAAGATACATTTCGTATTTTAAAGAAACATTTTATATTTTGATATTTTGTTTAATTGTAACTATACTTTTGCTTCTCATAGTTACATTGTGCATGAGATACAGTTCTCATGCCATAAATAACTTGGGTTTCCCATAGATACTTTTCCTTATTCAAATATAAATATTTTCCCTACTGCATGGAATTATTTTCTATATAACAGAAGCAATTTGTGTAGTATAAGAATTTTCGCATCTTAGAGATACAAATGTATCTTATAGATACATACACATTACTTTGTATCTCTCACAGACAAATTGTATCTGAAATACACATAGACAATAGCAGCTAGCTAACACGATACGTATCTAACAGATACATTTTGTATCTCATAGATATTAGAGACTTACTTGTGCCCGCGTGCCGCAGCATCTGATTGTTCAAATTATCGAATTGCGTGAGGGCCGCACTGAGCGACGTCTCGCGGCGCAGCTCCGGATAGTTCTCGATTTCCGCCACGCACTTAAGCTCGAGTATCTTGCCGGCCTGGTAGAAGCGCTGTCCCTGCAGATAGAAGTGCACCTGCAGCCGCTGGCGACGCAGTATATAGTCGTGGGCGGGTATGCTCGTGTCTATGGTCGGCTGCAGCTCGCCCAGCATGGGCTGCACGCAGCGAGAGAGAGTGAGATAGACAGAGAAAGAGAGAGAGAAGAAAAAGGGGATATTTGAGTGCCCGTTGGAGGCAGGGAGTCTGCGGTCGGTGGACGCGTTCGCTTACCTGTTCGCCATTGATGTACCACGTGAGCTTTGTGGGCAGGCTGGAGTAGTCCGAGGAGCAGGTGGCGCTGAGGAACTCCTCCATGCGGTACATGGAGTTGAAGCTCTCGATTAGTGGGTCGCTCTGCGGCAAGGCTATGGGGTTGCAGGCGACACAAATGAGCCAATAATGAGTTAAGTGCTTCTGCCACCCCCTCCTACCCATGCCCCGTTGACCTACCTGCCACCGTCATGTTGTCCTCCTTGGCAGCGAGCTTAAAGTGCGGCGCATCGCCGCTCACCTCGCACTTGAAGTTGCCCGTCGACTTGGCGCCGAGCAGGCTGAGATCGACGCGGCACGTCGACTCGTTGCAGAAGTACTTGCCGTCCAGCACCTGAATGCCGGCCACGGGGAATGTGATATAGACCGGACGCATCAGTGGCGTGTATCTGCACGATTTGAGAGTGTTTCGGTTTTTGGTTTGATTTTTGCTCCGCACTCTCTCTCTCTCCCTTTGCACTCACCTGAAGAACTCGAGTCGATCCTTGTACCACTTGACCGAGTTGAGCGTGTGCCCGCTCATGTCGTAGCTGCACGAGAGCGTCACATTATCTCGAAAGTCCACAATTTCCGGCACACTGATCTCGGTGACAAACAGCGCCGAGATGGTCTGCATATCTGCAGAGAGAAAGAGTTGCAGGTGTGAGTGGCGTGTGTGTTCTCGTAATTTTTAATTCGCAGAGGGGGAAAGGAGTGGCAAACTGTGTCGATGGGGCAGGCTGTAGTTGTAGGTGTGGCCTGACCATGAGGCACATGAGACATCGAATAAATTTGAAATTTCATGAAATGAATATGCAAAATAGTTGGCCTGCCCCGGCCAGGTCTGGGCCGTTCCGTTTCGGGCCAGGATACGAGCGCAAAAGGGAGCTAAGCGCAACAAACTGCCAGTGGAATGGCAGGGGGAAGAGTGTTGTATATGTAACTGGCATATGTGCTGAGTCTGTGTCTGTGGCAAATGCAGTGTTTGCGGCATGTGGCTGTAGGTCAAGGGGTCAGCGGGGTGTAGCGCGGAGCGAGGCAGCAGCTGGCGATAAGCGCAGCTGCAACATGCACAGCCCAAAATTGATAAGAAATGCGAACCGAAAATGTCAGGCAACTGTGTGTGTGTGTGTGGGTGTTGCCTTTTCCTACATAAATTTTCATGAGAAACCTGGCTTATAAATATGCACCACTCTGATTGGCCAAGAAGGGAAGCAAAAGCAGCCAGAGCAGAGAACGGAAACGAAAGCAAATGGAAATGAAACGTGCTGCATCAAATGTCAGATAAAAACTTCAAAAACTTTTCTGCTCTCAACATGCAAATGTCTTTGAAATAAATATGATGGCCTGCCCGTTTATGTGTGTGTGAGTGTGTTTGAGACACATAAATGTATTCATTTGATGACTGCATTAGGCAGGCGCTCAACTAGGCTCAGACCTTGTTCAGACTAATCAATACTATTTGCCAACTATTTTTCTGTTTGCTTGTGCTTAACTTCTGCAATTGCCTTTTAGGGGTTTCTGACAATTTTCAAGCATGTCAAAATTCTTTAATCGGCTTTTTTTTTTTCTCTGAGTTCTTATACAAAGGGAAAAAAATATGTGGAATTTACTATACATATTTAAAACAAATTTTTACAATGTTTGCCCAAGAGAAATAAAAATATTTTGTAAAAGTTTTTAGCGAAATACATAAATATATATTAGTAATAAATTGTGTATTTAAAAAATGCAAGTTTCCAAAAACTGTAATTATTTAAAATGAAATGAAATAAAAATACATATTTAAAATATTTTCTAATTATAAATTACGAAAAATTATTCTCGTTCTTTGCGCTGATTGACTTGAATATTTCTAAAACATAGTAATAGGAATAATTATATATTCAAACAAAAAGCATTTATTATATTAAAAATAAATGCAAGTCTTTAAAAAGTTTATATATAATACAAATTAAACAAGATAAACATACATATTTTATTTAAAATATTTTAAATGTTTTCTATTAAGAATTAACACTAAATTATGCTCATATTTTGCGTTAGTTATTTGAATACTTCTAAAATAGAGTAATAGTAATAGCTAAAATTGCCTATTTTTTCTAAGCTTTTAACTTAAAATAATGCGTGCTTTAAGCCAGCAGAATCAACGTAATCCTCAACTGCCAATTATTTATGCCAGACGTGAAAGAGTTGCCTTCGCACTGAAGCTAACCGCAGCCGATGTATGCAAATGTGTTGGCAATTAACCCACACACACTCACACTTCAGCAGCCGCACACTCAAACACTCTCGCACACACACACACACACACTGAGAAGAAGAAATAGATATGAAACCTTCCAATTTTTGCCTGGTTAGCTGAATTTACATATGAATTTGCCATAGGCCTCGCCGGCAAAGTTCTGTAATAAATTCATTTAGAGTTGTCGAGACGTTTATGCAAATACACATAAATACATACATGTACACACACACACACGCACACACACTGTGTATTTCCTGCTTAGGTGTTTGTGCATGGCAGGGACTACTGTACTGTGGTGCCATTGCCGTCGGCTAACCACACTCAGCTGCACACTCCAGCAGCATTGAGACAAATATTGCACTGCTTTAACGTATAATTTATGAATTTGCAGAGTGTTTAAGTGCGAGCAAATGGGTTTCAGTTTCAGTTATAGATATTCCCCAATCCCATGCAAAGAGAGAGGGAAGTGGGAGTAGGAAGGAATTATTCAATTTCATTAGTGAACTTTAAGCGGGGCAACCGCGCGAAGGAGTCGACAAAATATGAAAACACATCGAAAGTTGCGAAAACTTTTTGTGCTACATTTCGCTCTGCATGCTTTAGTATGTGTTTGTGTGTGTGTGTGTGTGCTTATGCCATTGGGAGCGCTGCACAAAGACCTGGCAATGTCGGCTATTGTAAAGCGTTTGACGGAGTACCCCGACTCCCCGGCGATTGTGTTGCGAGTTGTACGTGAAATATGTCAGCAGCATTCGCCAAACCGCAAACTTTCATTTCCCCCTGCAATAAAGTCCTCCTCCTCCTCCTCCTGTGCTGTGCCCTCATAAGGCAGGTAAAACAAGCTGAGACCATGGAGAATATTTAAGCGGAACTCAATACTCGTTGGGGCAGTCAATCGATTGTTGAACTATTGAGGGTATTCTACGCGTTCTTACTTGTGTTATTCTCATTGTACAATCTGTTCCCTACAAATGCTTTGAACTCTTGTTTTTGACTAGTCCCAATATTCTATTTTTTTAGCCGGTATGCTTAAGAAAATGCACGTAAAGTATTGACTGTTAAAAAAATAAATATGAATAAATATTAAATTTTTTTTGACTACAGATATTTATATTATTATTATATTTTAATTATTTTGAAAATTATTGTAATATTTTTTACGGCAAGTTTTCATTATTTTTTTCTTTTTTTAAGATTTTTAAAATGCATATTTATACATTATTTTTAAATGCATATACACAAGTATTATTAAGTTTAATCTATTTTTAAGATGTCTTTTTTTATTGTAAATATTTATTATTATCTTTTATTTGCGTTCAAGATTTTTTTTAAATTATTGTTGGCTGCCTATTTTTATCTGCTTTATAAACTCAAGGTTATTTTATACATTTTTTGACTACAAGTGTATATATATATATTTACCCTTTATTTACATGACTATTTTTTTTAGTTGTTATTGACTGCAAAAATATATGATTTTTTACATAGTTCCAAGAAATTAATTATTTTTTTAACCTCAAATTTTTGGAAGGTCAGCATTTTATTTTAGGCGAAAAATGTAGTTTTTACTTTTCAGTATCATTTACTCTATTTACATGAAACTGATTAATTTGTTTGCTGTGTGTTTAAATTAAAGAAAACTTGATTTTTATTTTGCTGAGTAACTTTTATAAAATATGAAAGGATTTCACAAGGAATACAAATACAAATTTAAACACATAATTATAGAATTTGATTGATAATATTAATGTAAGAAATCATTTATATATGAAAGCACAAAAAGCATTGCTCAATATATCATTATTTGCTTTTAGTAATATTATCATAAAATTTTAATTTTTTTAAAATTTGTTAAATTTTTTAAAATTACAATTAAAGCAATTAAATTAAAATAAATATTAAATAAAACAAATATAAAAATAAAATTAAATAATTAACTAAATAATTCTTGATAATAAATGAAAATTATTTGGTTGGCTCGCAAGGGTATTCGAGTGTCGGCTAGCAACTTGTGACTGTGGCAACTGAGTTTTAGTTAACTTTGCGGCGCACAAGCGAGAACGTATGTGGCAGGCAAACCACATTTGAGAAATGAAAGTCGGCATTTGGTTGCTGTTGCTGTTGCGCTTGTTGTTGCTGTTGCTGGTGCTGCTGTTGCTGCTGCTGCTCTTGCTTTTAGGCGAATGGCAGCTCATTTAATGCGCTGCAAATTAATTGCCCCATTGCCATTGGCAATTTATGCGCCGGCGGCGGCGCTGAAGACGCCTTTGGCAGGCTGCCTAATTGCGAGCATTTCGGAAATACAATTTAACTTTAAACTGCACTCGAGCCGAGCAAAAGTTGCTGCCTCGCAAATTGCCAAGTGCCAGCAGGCAGCAGGCAGCAACTGCAGCAAGTGCACAGCGACTGCAGCTGGAAATTATGGGGAAAGTCATTAAAAGAGCAGCCAGCCAGCTAGTCGGGCCGAGTGAACTTTGTCAATATTGATTTGCGGTGCAAAAAATCGCATCGAATTAAGCGGCAGGCGAAAGCATTTAACAAGCAATTGAGGCAAAAGGCGATCACGTATACGCAGCGTGTGCGCGCGCTTAAGCTGCTTACGCTGCACAAAGGCGTGGCAAAGGCAAAGACGGGACTGGGACTGGGACTGGGACTGCAATTTGTGCACACTTACCGATCATAAAGCTGACGAGCAGCAGCAGCAGGCAGCCGTAATCCATTTTTTTGTTAGCTTTCAAAGTTGTTTGAATAAAATTAATTGATATGTCGTTGCAGGCGTCGCTGCGGCTGCTGCTGTTACTGTTGTTGTTGTTGTTGTTGCTGCTGCTGTTGTTGTTACTATTGTTGTTGCTGTCACTGCACTGTAAAAACATACATAACGACTTTGTCTGCGTTAGTTATTTATTATCGGCGAGTGGAAGGGCGAGAGCGAGTGAGAGGCAGAGAGAGTGAGAGAGAGAGAGAGGGAGAGGTTTAATATTTCAATAGCAATCGCTGGCACAAAGGCCGCTCGCAACGCAGCGCTGCGAGTAGCTCGAAGCCAAGTTAAATGATAAGCGGAGCTGTGCTGGGGCTGGAGCTGGGATTGGCATTGCGATTGGAGCGAATGCGAGTTGTGCGAAGTTCAATGGAAACGAAATTAATTGAATGCAGCGTCAAAGGCAAGCATAGAGGCAGAGCGAGAGAGAGAGAGAGAGAGAGAGAGAGAGAACGAGAGAGAGTGAAAGAATGGCAGAAAGGTGCATAGAGACAGGGCGAATGTAAAAGCAAATACTCGAATAAAACATAAAAACAGTTGCAAGCACTCGGCGCTCTGCGCTCTGCGCTGGCAGACAAGTTCAAAAGGATACGCCCGGCGTTTGCTGCTGTCGTTATAAATAAATAACAAACATTTGAGCGAAATAAAGAAAAGCAGGCAAGCAGCGAGTGCCAGTGAAGGGGAACGGAAACAGGAACAGGCACAACAGCAGACGACATCAAAACAGGAAATAAGGGCGCACATACGTATGTCTGTGCATCTGTGTATGTGTGTTTCGTTTGTCAACTTAAATAATTTAAATGGCAAATTCGCATGCGAATTCATGTGCTTAATATTTGAGCATGCTTGCGCTCAGCTCTCACTGCCGCTCACTCGCCCACTTGGCTTTTCTTACAATTCGGCACACGGCGGAAACGGAAGTCCGCGTTCAATTAAACAGTTTGTCCGGCGACTTCATAGCAGCGCAGCCACGACTTTGCACGCGTTTCTATTGCAGTTGCAGTTTATTGCACACGCTGCGTATGCGTAATATTTTAAATGTTCAATTTTTTATATTATATATATGCATTAATTTGACTGGTAATTATTTTTTTATTTTTTTTTATTTTTTTATATTATTTATTTATTTATTTATTTAATTATTATTATTTTTTTTTTTTGTTTTACTTTGTTCTATTTTTTTACTGCCGCGAACTGCTAATTTGCATTTTGTAATGCTCGCTTGTTTTGTTTTGTTTTGCTCTCAATTTTTGCTCTTGGTTTTTGTTGCCAGTTCGAGGCATCCGTCAGGCGACACGCAGCACAGCCCCAAAGTCTCTCCGCACGGCTTCAGCTTTACGAACTGACTGAAGCTGCAGGCCGCCGTGCGAGATACACGACGCAGCAACGATGTCCTCAGCATCGTCGTCATCGGCATCGTCCACGTCTCGTGTGCTGTCGCAGCGACGCTGGCGTCCTGCTCGTGTAATTGTAATGCTGCGCCTGCTCGGCCATGCGCCGTGGTCCATTACAGCAGCGCGAAGAGAGCGCAGCGAGCGCGACAGCGCTAACAGTTGTAGCTTTGTGGTCGACTGTTAGGCGCCAGTGCTGTTATTAGCAGCGACTGTTAAGGCGCTGTGCAGCTAACAGCACTGTAGCTGTAGCTGCCGCTGTAGCTGTTAATTAAAAGCGCATACACATGCGCCTGCCAAACTAATTACACATAAGGCCAGCAGTTTGCAGTTATTAGCACATTTTGTTAGGGGCGGGGGCTGTGTGCGTAGTGCACAGCATTTCCGGTTTGCATTTTGGCTGTGCAGCAGTAAAGTGTCCGTTGCAAGGAAGTTGAAAACGGCAGGAAAAAAAGAAGCAAAAAAGCAAAAAGCTCCCGCTGCAGCTTCAGCGTTGATGGCAACGAAGCCAGCACAAAGTCATCTTATCATTTCATGAATAATGCAGGGATTTGTTAGGGACACATGACTGGAATTTTACGCAAAAGTTGTGATGCTGCTGCTGCTGCAGCGACGCCAACCGCCAACACGCAGGCCAGCACTATGTTTTCTTGTTGTTGTTTGTTACACTATAACTGCACGCCCACGCCCACACCTCCATGCCGCCCCAGCTTGCTTTTGGGTGCGGCAATCAACAGAAAATTGCAGATTTTAAATTCAAAGCATTTTCGTCGCAGTCGCTCTCACTTGCCCCGCCCCCCTCCCTCACTCCCCTCTACTCTGCAGCCGACGCTTGCTGTGCGTGCATAAAGCAACTTAATTTCAACGAATAATTTCTCATGCTAAAATATGAATATTAAAACAAAGACGACATCAAGCCCGTGCATCTGCTGTAGTTTTTACCTTTTCCCTGGCCCTGCCCGCCACTCACCCAGCACACTTTTTCGCTCTTGTTTTTTTACAGTGCAGCGGAAGCGAAGACTGTCGTAAATGCCATTTCCGGCGCGTCGCGAGACACGTATCCTCGACGGGACCGGCAGCAGGCGCGAGGCTCAGGCTCGGGCGCAGCTACTTACTCGCTGCAAAATATTTCGCATCTAACACGCCAGTCACGTGACGACGTCAACAGCAGCAGCAGCAGCAGCAGCAGCAACAACAGAAAGTACAAGAAATTACACGTAAAAAGTGCCGTAAGTATAAAATATATATATGTATATATAAATATATTCTGCAGCTATATACACTGCACATATCCGTCTTCTATATACTTGCATTGAAGTTTCGCTACAAATAAATCACATGTTTTAAGAATTCATAACTTTAAGTTTTTCTTTATGACTGTTGTTTATACACAGACACACACACACATGCACACACACACACAGCTCCCCGCCTACCGCCTGCACCACACTGCGTATGCGCAACATTTGCCATGCACATGCACAAAACTTTTCGCGGTTGCAGCATTCAAGTCAATAATTAATGCCTGAGCGGACACAAGCTACGCCACTTCAACATGAAACTCTGTCAGAAATTTTCAAAAATGCCAAAAAAAAAATGGGACAGAGAGAAAATTGTGAAAAAATATGTTTTAGGAACAAGTAAAAAGCGATGAATTCGCTGGCAATTCAAAAGGGTGCTGCAAAAATCAAGTAAAGTCGGAAAAAGCTGGGAAAATAGAGCTAGAGCTAAGCTAGAAAACTACACAAAAAAAATAATGTTGACAATTACTTTTATAAAACTAAATTTGTATGTAATTTTTCAGATTCAAATCAAGGAAAATATGAACGCGAATTTTAGAGTTTTAGTATCTACCATATATAATTTTATTAAATTATATTAGAGCATATTTAAAAATTTAAAGTTTTAGTATCTACCATATATAATTTTATTAAATTATATTAGAGCATATTTAAAAATCGATTTTTAAACAATATTAAATATGAATGTATTTTAAGTTTTTATGAAGTAATTTTTGCGTATGATACATTTTTTTTAGATTAAAGAAAAGAAACATATGAGGAACATAATATTATATAGTAGAGTTTAAGACTAAATTGTATGTGATCTTAATTAAAAAAAA
The DNA here is from genome assembly GCA_035046045.1 of Zaprionus bogoriensis. NCBI lineage: Eukaryota > Metazoa > Arthropoda > Insecta > Diptera > Drosophilidae > Zaprionus > Zaprionus bogoriensis. The sequence goes on along the minus strand of JAWNOI010000141.1, from coordinate 4,979,588 downwards.
AATAACCTTAAAAAATATTATAGTTAAGCTTCTCACAAAAAATTATTTTTTTATAATACAAATTTTTAAATATCAAACAAAAATGAAATCAAAACTAAGAAATTATAAAGTGTTTATGCTTATTCTATGTAACAAAATTATTTTATTATTTTTTATTCAATTAAATTCAGAGAAAAGAGAAAATTGTGTAAAAAAAATAAATTACATTTTTTTCAATATACATATAAATATATAATTGAATTTAGAGAAAAGAAAAAACTCGGCAATAAATTGCATTATTTTTTTTTATATATAAAATTGAGGTGAACATAGAAGACTTTGCAATAAGAAGAAATAACATTTTTGTATTATATAAAATTGAGAGAACAGGAAAAAGCTCAACTTTACAATATTAAATTAATTATTTATAAATCTCAAATATTTTGAAATTCTCGAATTTAAGCAAGCTAATTTTTTGATAACTAACCAGCTGCATATACCTTTTATTTCATTACTGCATATTTCCGCAAAACATTTTTGAACCAAGTCTTCACGTATTTGCACTCAGCTATCTGCAAGGTGTGAAACCGAGTGTGCTAGCTAAATTCATGCAGCATGCCTCAAATCAAGTTAACGATAACCACTCGCCCAAGCACCCGGATATCCAGGTATCTGGGTATCTAGCCCAGGTATGTCGCGTCGCGTTGTGTCGCCGGGCGAACCTTAATGAAAAACTAAATTGTCAATCAGCCATGAATTGCATGAAATGAAGTGTAAAATTACAATTTCATCCAATTTGCAATTAACTCAATGAGAAGATGCAATTTTTTATTACAATTTTCGTTTACTTTTTGCGCTGTGCTCGTTTTCAAATTATTCCAATGGAACGCACATGCCGCGCGGCACGAGTATTGGGCGGGCACTTTCACTCGGTGCCACAAACAGAAAACAGCAACAACAATAGTGGCAGCAACATTTTGTGGTTGCACAAACCGCTGACAGCTGCCTGGAAGCATGCAGCAGGGCAGGGCCAGGGGAAGGGCGAGCGACCGTCGCAAGTTTTGCCTGCTTCTGCTTCTGCTTCTACTTGCAGCATCAGCTCAATGGACTTGGACACGGTCTTCGCTGCGATCCGCTGCACAAGTGCAAGTTTAATTGCATCGAGTGTAACTAGTTAATGGCTGAAATTGCAAATTGAAATGGTGACAAAGCAATTGGGGTCGAAAACTCCCCGACAGGCGAGCGCTAATTACAGAGGGACAAGCGCGCAGCGCTGCCAACGGGGTCACTTGGCAGCAACTACCTGCGCGCAGGCAGCCCCAAATAACAGCAACAACAACAACAACAACAGCAAAGCGTGCAACGTTTGCAACAACACTTGCAACCGTGTGAAATGTCAAAGTTGCAAACGGCACCGAAAACATTTACAAATTGATTTTTTGTTGCTGCTGCACGAGACACACACAAATGCACATGTATCTGTTTCTCCATCTATATATATATATATATATATAGTATATACCATGTGGTTCATCTGCACATGAATGGCATGCAAGCCGCAACGGGAATCGGACACACACACACACACATACGTAGACACGTGCCAGCTGCAGGCAACTAATGCATTCAATAGCAAATTTTGGCACAATAATATCATGTCCATAATAAAATGGCCATTTGCATGTTCATTTTTGGTCCCCGACATAAACGCAAATAAATGCATCTAAAACTGCCACGTCATTACAAGCTATTTTTGTTGTTGTTGTTGTCGATATTAACATTTAACATTCGATGCTTAGCCGAAACCCGTTTTTGAGCCACGACAATTTACATTTGCGCACCACGCGGCGTATACGTAATGTCCATCTGCCTCGAACATAATGTATGCCTATTTGATATGTCTCATTTTAGCATTCATTTCAGTTAAATTAGTTGAAAAAAAAAACACATAACTAAAATTTTTTAATATAAACATAAAAGATTGAATTCCTTGCAAAATAAAAGACCTGCACGACAATAAACTTTGAACTTGTTCAAAATGTATTTAAAATTTATAATTATATATAACATATTTATATATACTTTAAAAACAATTTAAGTATTTTTCTTTGGACACTCAATGGGATTATCTCATGTCATTTATAATCGTAAGAATTCTTTTCTTTTAAAATTCTTTAATGTAATTATTTGATATTTATTTAGCTTATTCTTCTGCTTAAAATTATTTGAAAAAATAATTTTATAACACTATTTACAAATTATTAAAAAATAGTTTGTTTTGTTAAATTTTTTTTATAAAATTTTAAAACATAATTTAATAACACAATTTACAATTTATGCGAATAAAAATTGAATAGTTTTGTTAAACTTTTTAATAACAGTTTTAAATATAATTTTATAACGTTTTTTTTTAAATTTGTGAAAAAAAACCAGTTTGGATTGAAGTTTGAATAAAAATTCAATAATATTGTCACAAAATAAGCGTTTTTATTCTATTGTCCATGATTGTAAATTATCTCCGAAAATTACGAAGCAAATCTTGACTTAGGAAAACTAAAACAGATTTAAAATCGAATCAAGTTAAAAATAATTATAACGGTTTTAATTCTCAAGGAACCCATCAAAAATTAAATCAAATATTAAAGGAAAATATATATAATATTAATAGCTGATAAAATATGAAATTAATTAACAAAGTAACTGACCAAATCAAAAGCACTTTCAACTGTTAACTGCAATTATTTAACAATACTCTGCTTGGCCAGCACCGAATTTCACAGACTTCTCCATTGAGTGTCATTCGAACTAACCGCAATCAAGTCTTCAATCGAGAACTAACAATTAATCCCGCTTGCAGCATGGCAGCAGGCAAGTTAAACAAGCATTCGTTAAAGGATATTAACATACTGCACACGGATGGCAGCAATAACAACAACAAAAACAAGTCAAAGAAGTGGCAGAGAACGAGAATGAGCTGGAGAAAAGTGAATGGCATGAAAATGAAAATCAAATGATGAACATGACGAACATTTCAATCAATCAAAGGTGTGAAAATTATACGAGCTGCGTGCAGAGGAAACGGAAATTGTAGCGCATTGTGTGCACCAGTTGAAAATGCACAGGTATGCCGATGTGTCTGTATGTGTGCCTGAGTGTGGTGTGCGGTGCTGCGAGCTGTTGTAAATGGCACTCGATTTCGATATTTCAATCAGCGATGCGCGCAGTTTGTTAAGCTTTTTGCATATTTTATGCAATTTGCAGCGACGGCAGCTGGCCACAAAATAACTCTAGATAGACAGGGAGAGAGAAAGAGAAAGGGAGAGAAAGAAAGAGAGAGAGAGGTAGGGAGCAAGATACAGAAAGTTCAAGAGCCCATAGAGAGGGAGAGGCAGAGCGGGAAGCACGGCTCGATTCTTCTTCGAAGTAAATGAAAAGACAGCGAGGCAAGCAGAAAGCGAGACTAGCAGACGTTATACGAGCAGACAGAGAGGCAAGCATGCAGAGAGACAAGCAGACAGCAAGATAAGCAGGCAGTAATACGGGCAGACAGAAAGGCAAGCAAGCAGAGTAACAAGCAGACATGATACTGGCAGACAGAGAGACAAGCAGACAGTTATACAAGCAGACAGAAAGGCAAGCTGAAAGCGAGACAAGCAGGCAGAGAGACAAGCAGACAGTAATATATGCAGACAGAGATACAAGCAACAGGAGAGACAAGCGTGCAGAGCGACAAGCAGACAAAGAGACAAATAGACTGAGAGGCAAACAGACAGAAAGGCAAACCAACAGAGAGGTAAAAAAATACAGACAGGCAGGCAGACTAACAGGCAGATAGACAAGCAAACAGAGGCAGGCAGAACAGAGAGGCAAGCAGACAGCGAGGCAAGACAGAAAGACAGCCGAAAATAAAGCAGACGGACAAGAAAATAGGCCACTATACGATTATCCGACAGAGACAACGACAGACTGAGAGACAAGAAGACAGAGAAACAGACTGACCGAGGTGACAGACAAACTGATAGACCCCAACAGATATAACTGCAGTTATATGATAAGATATGCCCGTGCATCGGCAGTCATTGTTGCCTGCTGGCGACATTAAATCATCGATCGATCCGGCAAGTACCTGTTAAGGGCCTTTGCCGCATTTTATTTTTGGGTTTCATTTCGATTTACAGTGTTGGCCAAGTGCCCAAACACAGAGTCTCCATTTGCCGACTATCTTTAGCCCGCTTCCCCCACACACACACCTCTTTTCCTTTCGCTCTAGCTGTGCTCTGGGGTCGTGCTCGGTGTTCGCTTGTGCATATTCGGAATGCGCGCATTTCGATCACGTGATTGAGATTTTTACATTTAAAACGTGACTGAAATATATTTGACCTGACCAGGACCTGCCCATTTTCGCCTTTCAACTTGCAATGAAATTTATTCAATACTCCTTCAATGATGTGTCCTGCGGCGACCAAGACCCTTCGGCTCGGCTCGGCACGGCTCTGAGTGTGCGGCGGCCTTTTATTATTATTTTTACGTGCTGCCACGCCTCTTGACTTTGGGCCTGTGTTCACTCTGTCTACTTTCTTTTTCAATCAACAACAAATGGCGAGTGTTAACTAGATTTAAATAATGCATTGGCCGCCCGAGTAGGCCCGAGTGGTGCGGTGACATGTGCTGACATGTTTCCCTTTCTGCAATCCAGTTGAATGCAAGTTTGATGCAACTCCAGTGCAGGTTAAATTGCACACATAATTGCCTAATAATTTATTTGGTATGTTATTTAATCCTTACACATGAATTAAAAGAAAACTACGAAATTCTAATATTTTTTGGATTTAATCAAATACGCAGCGTAAATTAGCTTAAATTGTGAATTTACATTAGTTAATAAAAATAAAAAATCGGATATATCATATTTATAAATGATATCATGATTTTTGAAAATTATGATATTCCTTATAGTTAGAAAATAAAAATTGTACAAATAAGTATACCAAAAAATTCAATATACAAAAAAATTTTGATTTTTATCTTTTCACAATGATCCTCAACGCGCAAGAGGCTGCTGCGTTTGAGGCACACCACTTCGTTTATTATACATAGTATTCAAAAATTATTGAGCACATATATTTACTACATATTAAGCTATCATGCTTATGTATAATTAAAATTTTGAAGCTACCAAAAAAAAAAATTAAAAGACCTGCCCCTAAATAAATATTGTCACATGAAAGATCCCAACATTTGACAAGCAACTTTTGGCGACCATGTAGAAGTAGCTCAGACTTGTGTAAATTGGCGGAAAACTAATGACCAACATTGTGGCTAACAGGCAGGTATTTTTCCTACATTTCTCAACAGCTCTTCTACTAATGCAGTAGCAATATTTCCGAAGAGATGCTCGTGTTGGGTGTGTTTGTACATTGTCAACAATAAATTTTGGTATTTTCGGGGGAAATCCACAAACTTGCCAAACACTTCAGTCAGCCAAGTGTGAAAAGTGCAGGCCAATGAAAGACATTTTCGGGAGAGCTGCAGAGGCACAAAAACTAACCGACAAGGCTTGAGCCGATGCCGGAGTCGAACCTTCGGGCCACATATGCAAGCCAATTAATTGAAATTGAAATTGCTTTTGTGTGGCCGACGAGTTGAAATTGAAGACGATGTCGACAACATCAAAATGAATGGCAATTGAATTTCTTTATTTTCTGTTTATTTTATTTTTTTTGTTTTCTTAAGCAGTTCAAGTGTTCCATAGCAATTCAAAAAAAAAAAATTCAAAAAAACTTGCCAACTTTTGCAGTTGCAGTTTAAGTTGGTAGAGTGCAAATAAGCTACAGTTGAGCACGACACTACACTAACAAATCAGCATTGAAACTTATGTTTTAAATATTTTCTGTATTAAGGAGGTTTTTGGATTTCAATTTTCAGTTTAAAAATTATATATGTAATTTAAATAATTATATAAAAAATTAAATCTAGTAGCTCCTTTTAATTAAAGCTTAAAAAGTCTAGTAGCAGCTTAAAATGTTGTATTAATTCAGACAAAAAGAAACAAGAAAAATTGACTTGACTCTAGCTGCTCTTAAGGAAAATTTATGCTTATACCTATACTTTGCTAATATACTTTGCTTTTTGCAGTTAAAAATACGAGCAGTTGCAATCAATACAATTTGTGTTGAGTTCTAATTGTATTAACTGCATAATATGCATAGCTCTTTTTGGTTGCTCTTCGGCTGCACAATGCATGACAGCAGCGCACTACCCTGCCAGCGGAAAGTGTATGGCTGAGTGCACAAGTTGTTGGAAATGTTGCAGGCAGTAAATAAAATTTAATGAAATCATGCTATAAAGTTGTAACTTTGTGATTTACAGTGAAGATGATTGCAGCGAGCTTGTTAGCCAAGTCTGTCCGTCTGGCTGTCAGTCTCTGTTTCCTTTTCTCTCCCTCTCTTTCTCCCTCTCTCTCTGTCTCTAGCTATCTGCCTCGCCTGGAGGAGTCTCCATTTTTGGGCCTTCTCACTGGCTGCGTAATTTCAACATTGGCAATTAAAATTTCGTATGAGTTGCTTGCAATCAGTGCACAAGTTGCTACTGCCAGGCACACACACACATATACACACGCACACACAGACGCACACTCCGGGGCGGGCACACACGCATGTGGCGACAATCTCAGCTGGTGTCTGCATAATTTAAAGCATACATTTAGGCTGCCATTGCTCAGCTCCAACTGCGACAACTGTGTGATAAATGCCTGGCACACCAACTTACACACACACTGGCACACACATACTGGCACACACACTTGGCGACAATTTCCAACAATTCTCCCACTCTGACTGCGACTACAATGATTGCCGTCTCGAAGCTGGAAGCCAACTCCTCGCTTGATTATGGGCCTGGCCCGGACTGCAAAGTGGCAACAAATGTTTGGACAAAACTTGCAACTTGCAACTTGCAACGTGCAACCTGCAACGTGCACTGTGCTTGTTACTTTGCATATTCAGCCAAGACTGGCCGTGCAGTTTTTCAGGCGAAAAGAGAGTTTATTTTGCATGCGGATATAAATAAAATATGAGCTTGGACTAAATACTAGTTAAACTTGATAATTAGACGCTTGAGATTGTGCTTGAGCATTTTCGTATAGTGCCTCTACATGGCATAGGCGCGACGCATCATCAGATCGAAGTACATGTCGTTGTCAATGGACGCGCTGATCGTGGCGTAGTAGTTGACGAACTCCTCGCGAGTTATCTGCAATTTAATAATTAATAATTTAACTTAAATATATATAATTATATTCTTGACTATGTGGCACGCCCACCTTGCCATCCAGATTGCCACGACCGCCCTCGAAGTTGTGCAAGAAATCGGTTAGTATCTCGTCCTCGGTCTTCTCGCCGCTCTGATACTTCGGATGCTCCTTCACCGAGTAGACGTTCTTCAGATCGGCTATGGTAATGACGCCATCGTCGTCCTTGTCCATTTTATCGAAAGCCTGATCGATTATCGTTAGACGACACTGAGGCATAGGTGGCTGTAAGCAAAAAAAAAAAATAATAAATAAATAAAATATAGAACTTTCCCCTCTCTCTTTCTTCCACTGAACTCACGCGCAGCTTGAGCAAAAACTCAGTCATATTTATGGATCCGCTGCCGTCCTCATCGAATCTATGCCAAGAAAGTTCTTAGTATTTTTTTTGTTTTTTTTTTTTGTATATATTTGGGGACTTCACTTCACTTACGTATTGAACATCTGCTTGATCTCATCGTCCGTCACATCCAGACCAATGTCCCGAATTCCCGATACGAACTCCTCCTCGTTGAGGGCCTTGCTGCCGTCATCGTCCATGGCGCGAAACGCTCTGCATAATTAATGGCATATTGAATTGGTTAGCGACTGGACAAGTGCTGTAGGCCAGCGAATGTGTCACGGCAGAGTACATCAACCTCGCAGCGCAGCGAACGGGACACAGCGAACTCACCTGCCCAGGCCCAAAATGCCTGTTGCGCCGCGGCTCAGACACAGCAGACGCAGCTTGGTAATGGGATCCTTGTCGGCGCCATCTGTCAGTTCCCTCAGCGATTTGCTCACCAGGTTCGCCTCCAGTGTGTACAGGTCTCCGTTGGTAGGCTGCAAGCAGAGCAAGCAATCAATACGCTGTCAAAGTTTTCCAATAGCACGGCAAAATCAAAGTAATTGGAAGTCGTTTAGGACGCGATTTCAGGCGTGTAGCTTATTGGAACAATGCATGTGATTGTACTATATCCAAAGGGACAGGGAGAGGGTGCGTAATCAAGTCACACATGCTTAAAGCTAGAGAATTATAGCGATTCTTTCAAGCCAAGTGGAAAAGTTTTATATATATTTTATATGGCATATGTGATTGAGATTAAAATAAATATAAATTAAATTATTAGTTTACAAAAGGTCATATTATCAGTGACTAAAGCTCGAAGCAAGAATTTCTATGTATAAAAAGCAGCCATAATTAAAAAGTTTTTCTGATAAAATTAAACTAATTTTTAGTCAAACTAATTCAGTGGTTTAAGCTTGAAAAAATTACTGTATACTATATATATTATTATAGATATGTATGATTTTATAAAAGTGTAAAATTACAGCCATAATCTAAAAATATATCTTTTTAAATTTTTACAATTAAATATAAGCAGAAAATATTTAACTATTCCTCTTTATGAAATGTTTAAATTTTTAAGTAATAAACATAATATATATTGCATTATGTATAATAAGCAATTTTAATTATGTATTGTTGTTATTATTATGTATTATGTTGTAATATTTAATATGCAATATATAATATATAATATTTGGTAAACAATTAAGTAGAAGCAGAGAATAATTAATTATTCATCTTTATAAAATGTATAAAGTATTAAGTAAAATATAAAATATATAAAATAATATATAATATTGACTATAACAGATAAATAGTATTTTATATGTACTTGACAGAACTTTTAAGTTTTGTCAATTGTTTGTGGCTCTCGCAAAAAATAGAATTTTCGAGAATAATTTATATATTTATATTGAAGAATATTTTTCAGTAAGTGCAATTAATTTTCCATAATTTTTCTCCCAGTAGGAACACCCATAATTTTTCGAATTACTCCTGAAGGTAATTGAAATGAGAATTTTCTTGACTGTGTTTACGTTCGCTTCAGATCCCATAGATCATTTTACCAGCGCAGAGTCAATAAACTCATATAAGCGCCGCTTCCGAGTAAACTCATAAACTTCTCTGTGAGACTTCTGCTCCGCTTACGCACGCGTCTCTTTGTTGCCCGAAGTGACTAAGCGGAGAGCCCGCATTAACAAGGTGAATGTAAAGGCATGAAGAGTGACGAGCAGTGAGTGGAAGACGCACACACACATGAATCATCGAGCAGTCGCAGCTGATCTCGTGATGCTGGTCGAGATTTAATGCTGGGCGCTTTTAGCAAAATTATATTCATTTCTGTGAGAGCAGCGCGAGTGCAATTTGTTTAATTGAAGCCCAAGGTGAAGGTCGTGCGGCAAAGTTTGGCCGCACAAATAAAGCCGCAAAGTGGGTGGAGCGCAGGTTGCAAAGGTGCAAAAGCGGCGGGCAAATATAACAAAGTGGAAACTTACGTCCATTGCAGCGAGTTGTTTTTCGTATTACTTCTTTTTTTATATATTTTTTTCTACTTTTGCGTTTTAGTTTATTTTTGTTTTCTATGGCGCTTTTCACTTTAGAATGAGTTAAATGTATAGCTCCAAGATACTTGTGCTTGCTACCTTAGCGGCGCTGAAATGCAAACTGAACTGAACTGAAGCGGCGGCGGCAATGGATAAACAGCTCAGTGGAGCGAGCGAGCGAGCGAGAGCAAGACAGAAAGAGAGAAAGCGAGAGAGCGGAATGAATGGAAATGAAATGTGGACTGCGGTTTGAGTGCTGCGGGTAGGAGCGTGAGCAGTGAGGGGGGGCATCTCTCAAAACTAGTTACTTACTTGCGAGCATTTATAGTCATATGGAGCAGACAGTGGGACGCACAGAGGCAGCCCACTGTCTGTCTGCCTGCTCGACTGATTCATACGCCGCCCACTGTCTCTCTCCCTCTCTCTCTCTCTCTCTTGCTCTTGCTTTTTATGGCCACCTGTTTGAAAACATTTTATTTCAATTAAAGTTGCGGGCTTGTACTTGCCCGCCCAGTCATTCCGTCTGTCTGTCTGTCTGTCTGACTGTCGAACCAATTTTGAGCGTCCCTCAACGTAGCAAATGTTTGCCGTAGACAAACATGTGACGCCGTTGAAGCGACAGCGATACAAATAAATGTAGCGCTTGCACTCGGCTCCGATAAATTGATGTAGATAAAAACTGGAAACACCTAAAAGTATGCAAAGTCATTTGCCACGCGCGGGTACTGTACCACTGCAATAATGTGTGTCACGCGTGGGCAGTTGCGATTAGAATCATGATTTCGTTTTTTGCTATCATTCAAGATAATTTATATGAAAAGTTTATGACGAATATTTGTTAGGTATGCAGAAGAACGGATTGAAATTAAAACAAGTTTTTCCACTACACCTCCGAGGACTCAAAAAAATACATTCCTCCGATCTCCCTACCCGGATGTTCACACTATACACTTTTTAGTATATGTATATTATAAATAATTAACAATTGAGTTTCCTATGTTCCATATTCCCTTCTCAATTTGCAACCGTCCGGTCATATTAAGATGCAAGCCAAAAATTCTGTATTCTGTGTTTTTTAAGACCAATGGCAGTAGTTTTGAAAGTCAGAGCAAGCTAAAGAAAAATCTTCATAGTTTAAAACATAATTAGATTTGGCATAAAAATATTGAATTTTTTTTAGAATTTCCATGTGCACAAGTTTTGGAATTAAAAAAAAATTATATAGCTTTTTTTTAAAATGTTATTGCTTTCACTTTGAAAATAAAAAAAAAAGTAATTTATTTTTTGTAACTGGGCTACTCAGAAACTTTTATTTATCTGTTTGAAAGCAGTTGCTGTGTTGATTTTGAATTTTCTACGCGCATAAGCATTCAAGTTTTTCAAAATGGCATTGCAATTTTGTTTTTTGCACTTGGAAAGTACCAAAAAAATAATTATATTTTAAATTTATTAATTTATTAATTTTATTTTAAGTGAGCTACTAAATGCTATCAATCTGTTTGAAAGCAGTTTCTGACTATCTCTAAAAACGGGTCAATTCAGTTAACAACTTTAATTTCAAAATATAATTGCAATAATCATGCCTACCAATTTTATCTAGCAATCTTAGCAATCGTTTGGGTTTCCTCAAACCTCTCCTTACACCAAGCCAAAAGCCCTAACTAGAGCCAATAAAATTGTGCAAACAATGCGAATAACTTGCGGAAATTTGCTGTTATTGCACTTGGAATTGCAGTTATCAAATTGTTGTGCCTGCGCGAGTCTCCGAACCACGCGTAATATGCCAAATTACATGAGCACACAAACACAATACATACACACACTGAGACATTCACACACACACACATTGCAATTTCCCTTGGCGCGCGTGTGCAGGTGCTTAATTGAATGGCGGATCCGAGTGCGCTGGCATGTCCTTTGGCCATTAAGGTGACGGCAGGTCGCGCCAACAAGAACGCAATGCAGGCGACTGCAGAGTGCACAGTGCTCGGTGCACTGTGCCCCGTACCCCGCGCCCCGTGCAGTGCGATGTTGTCGCCTTAATTGCGGCTTAGACGCGGCACGGCACTGTCATGTTTGCCAGGCAGTCAGGGAATAGACAGATAAACATATAGGTAAGTAGTGTGTCTGCGGCGTAATAACGCCTAACGAGCGTCCTGCAGTTGATTGCACATTTTATTGGGTATTTTATTTATTAATCGAGCTCACCTTGCGCCGCCGGCGATAACTGGACTTGCGCACGGCCTCGAAGAACATGACGACAGGCAAATCGAAAGTCAACTGAAGCCCACACTGTAGCGCGGGGGACATACCAATGCTTTTTTTGGGTGGCGCCAAAGAAACCAGGCAACCGGACAGACGTCCACTGCCCACAACATAGCAAACAAAGAAAGTGGATTTCGCGTGCATTCGACTGCGCGATACCGTGCATGCAATTATGCGAGTTTATATATATTATTGTTGTATTTTTATTATTGTTGTTTAAAAGCTGTAAATTAATTAAATAATAAAAGGGAATTATTTTACTTTACTACGGTTATCGAAACGTATCAACAACAATAATATATGTTTTTATATATTTTAAATTTTTCTGACAATACTTTTAATTCCCAAGAAGGCGCCGCTTCTATGCTGTAATTATTATTAATTACTATAAAAAATATAATATTTTTGCTTTTAAATAAATATTATGATTAATATTTTTATTATAATAGCAAGATAAATGTAAAAAAATAATACTGTTACTATAAAATTGTATTATTGTTGCTTTAAATTCATTATTATGGTTAGTATTATTATTATTATTATATTTATTACTTATAGTTATTAATTCTCTTATTATTATCATTTCGATTGGTATCACTGCTATTATTAATAGTATTATTGTTATTATAATAATTATTTTTTTAATTATTATTTTTAATATTATTGTTATTATAATTATTATTATTATTATTTGTATTCCTGCTATTAATATTATTATTTTTATTATTTTAGCCTAGAACCTGTCCCTTTTGCTTGCTAAATCAATTCGACTATTGCTAATTATTAAGAATATATATACATTTATACAAATTAAATATGCCATTTATGGACATTTTGAATGGAAGCAAGGCACAAAAGCGGCCAATGACCGCGGCGATGATGGCGGCAAAACAAGTTAATTACGTTAATCGATAGCAGAAGTGCGCATTAAATATGCCTGCAAAATAAATAAAGGATTAGCTGGAAGGAACAATAATCCAGGAGAAGGCAATCTGCACAATCCACACACACACACACATAAATATAGAGTAGTTTCTGCGGCGCTTTGGGGAAATTGGTAAAGCAGTTGAGCAGCTGCCGGTGAAATGCTGTCAGCCCTGAGCTCACAGCGCTCAGTTCTCAGTCCAGTGGAACATTGGAAGTGACGTGTCCTTTCGACTGCCGTAGTCCGAGTTGCGCCTGCTGCTGTTGTTGTTGTTGCTGCTGTTGCTGTTGTTGTCGCAGCAACTGAACCTGAACTCAATCAGTGAATCAATTCACAATTCGCTGATCAAAAGGAAACAATCATACGCATTTGAAGTGTCAGAAATGGCCAAAAAACGAGCAAGCAAAAGCAGGCGAAAGCCGAAAGACACAGACAAACAGGCAGAAAGAGAAAAAGTGAGCGAAAGATAGAGAAAGAGAGAGAGAGATGGCAGACCAAGCGCAGTGGGAAAGGAAACGGAAACGAGGCGAGCGGGCAGACCCTTTCGTTCTCGCTGCCTGCGTTGACACATGCAAGCGCTTTGAGTGTGCAAGTGTGCGTGTGTGAGTGTGTGAGTGTGGCATGCCTTGTATGTATTTTCTTTTTAATCAATTTATATGCAAATAAGTGAAATGCTTAACTGAATTTGAGCTGCTGCCGCCGCTCCACTTCACGCTGCTTGGCAGCCTTTTGGCAGTTGCTTGATTGAAAACGTTAAACGCATTGATTAACGAATGGCAGAGAGAGAGAGAGAGAGAGACAGAGATAAAGATAGAGGGAGTATGAGTGGGGGAGACTGGCAGAAAAGCCAACTGAAGAGCGTTTAATTGAACTGCTTTTTATTAAATTCCTTTGCCAAGGCGTCTGATTGCAGAAACCACAGCGGCAACAGGAGATGCGCAGCAGCAGCAGCAGGCAGTGGCGCCCACTACCCGCTAGACCCAACTCCCTACATCCTCTACTCCCCCGCTCTCCCTGCTGACTGAGCATTGACAGGAAATCGGAGACGAATCGCTGGCCGCACTTGAGGCGAAATGCCAAATATTTGCCACGGCCTTGTCTGACGCGTTTAACTAATGCGCATCCAGTCGAGCGCAGAAGCCACTCGGCTATTTTGCATCTGGCAGGCTCGTCCTCAATCTGGCAGCTGCTCCTCTTCCTGTCGCAGCACCTTCGGACAGCCCGCAGCGAGGGTCGCTTTGTCTGAAGCGACGGTGACGGCGACGGCGACGGCGGCGCCTGTGTGTAAATTGATAGAATCAACTTGATAACTTCATTTCATTAAGTAAACATTAATCACATTAACCTTTTGCACGGGCCAACAAAATTAACCCTAAAATTTCGTGGCAGTCTGCTCCTTCTCTCACACACACACAGCCACACACACACACAAGTGCTGTTGTATAAGTTTAATAAGAAACACACACAAAGTCAACCCAAACGACCACAAAGGCGAAAAGCCAAGCGAAGAAAATGTCAACGAGCTAATACAAATTCTGAGTGTATCTGTCTGCGTGTGTGTGTGTGTGTGTGTGAGTGTCTTTGTGTGTGTGCTGTTTGTGTCTGCTTTTGTGTGCCTTTTGAGTGTACTCTGCGTGTATGTGTGTGTGTGAGGTCAAGTCGCATGAAAGTTATTACTTAATTTAAGTTGGCCCGCAACATGACAGACGCCCCAAAACAAATTTATTATGTTGCAAATTTCATAAAATTTCCAAATACATTTTCAAACGAACATCTGCATATTTCAATTTCCAACAGATTTGCATATCATGAAAAGGGTTTCCATGCTCGGTCCCGGCCCGACTGTCAATGCGTGCCCGGCTCCCCCCCTGGACCACTGGATTCATGTGCTGTCTGCTGATTCTGATTAGCTTGACTTTGGCCTTTTGACAGCCACAAAAAATTATTAAAACTGACGTTTGCCTGGCACGACGGCTACGTGTTACCAACTAACTGACCACACAGCATAATAACAAGGCGGTAAAAATATTTAGAATGTTCGCCCGGCAGATACTGCGCTATGTGAACTGAGATCGACTCTTGGTTTGTCTATAACTTATGTGTTTACGCAGCGATCGTGGGGAAATTTTACATAAAGCTAGAGAGATTGATTTATTAATTGTATGTCCGAGTTCCAGAATTTACCGCTGATATTAAATATTTTATTTGATTTATAAGTCAGTTATCAAAAATGAAAAATATCGTTGGGAAATTTTACATTTAGTTAAATATAATAATTTATTCACTATATTTATTAATTTCTTTCAAAAATAATATTTATAGTAACGAAATTATGCATATAGCTAGGGAGAATAATATATTTATGGTAATTTCGATACCATACATTTTACGCTGCGGATCTGCTAAAAATTCAGAAAAAAAAAATATAAAAAAATACAAATTTTATAATAAACATAAGTTTCACTCAAAGCTGATATGACCTCTTGCAGCATCTACTATGCTGAGTATTATTATCTTATATTATTATATGGAAAGTATTATCTTTTTTTTTTTTTTATTTTCGCCGGAAAGTATTATCTACTTTCCCGACTGCCAGACTATATATCATAATTACATTTAATACAATATGTACAGGAATTTGAATACCAGCTGCCAGGAAGCCGTAACTTACTTAATGCTTGAAGACTGGCATACCCTGGGGCACCGCTTGCGGGGTATCTGCACAAAGAGAATCTGAGAAATGCTGCAAATAAATCGAAAAGTTTTTTCATTAGTTCGCTGTTCGACTGATTTGGCAATTAAGTGGGCAAAAGTTGTATGCAAAAAGTTGCGGCTTCCCATCGACTCGATTGCTATGTGAGTGTGTGCGAGTCTGCGAGTGTTAGTGCGTGTGTTGCTTGGTGTGTATTTCAGCAGTTATTACACCTGCTGGGCATTGAAAGAGGTCTGTAGCTTTTTACCTTGCCGAAGTTTTCAAATTAAGCGCAGATTTTGGCGAAAACTTGCACGGCTACACCCCGACACCCCCCTATCAGCTGCTCGAGTGCTGTCTGCAGCCCTTTGCGTGTGTGTGTGAGTGTGTGTGTGTGAAGATGCCGACTATTTCCTAGTTTACTTAGTAACTAAATCACGTTTCTTATTTAAGCTTAAGAGCTCATTAACGCCAGGCTTGAACATTATCATAAAACGAGCCAAAAAGCCAGGCGCAGCCGCACTTCCAGCACCTGCACACAGACGCACACACACACACATTGACAGCTGTCGACACATACCTATGTACCTGCAGTCATCATCAATCGCCATTGAAATTCAATCCGCAAATTCGAGCGACACTCGCTTCGAGTTCGAGTCGAAGATGGAACTGGAGCTGGAGCTGGAGCTGGAGTTTGAGCTCGAGTCTGATTCTGATTCCGATTCTGATTCTGCTGCTGATTTTGATGAGAGCGCAGCTTTTTGGCAACGGTAATCAGCGCACACATCAAACGCACACGCCACACTCACACACACACACACACACACACACACACACTCACACTTACTCGCAAAACACTCACTGGCACTCACTTACAGTGCTCGAGTCCATCACACGTTGCCATAAAAATGTAAAAGGGAAATAATATAAAAATAAAAAGTTTTTCGCACTTCACGTGTCAAATCCTTTTTAATGAGTTTTCGGGAGCATCAAAAAGTTTGCCATTTCTTGAACACTTTGCTGAACACATACTCAAGCCTCTATTCCGGCACCTTGCTTTCTATCTCGCTGCCACCTACAGCCGCCACACCCCCAAGCATCCTTCCTTCCTTCCTTCCGGCACGCCCTGCCGCAGTGTTCAGCTTCGGCTGCTAGCTCCATCGCCGTCGCCGACATCTTTTCACGTTTTCATTTTTTCGCTCTCGAGTGTTACTTCAACTTTTTTCATTTGCTTCCCGCGCAGGAAGCTGCACATTGGCCTTGAAGCAGCCCAGGACTGGCGCCCAGCACTGGGTTCTGAAGCCCGATTTCGCTGAAAATTCGCCAACAAACTGTGCGTTTTGCCAACACTTAATTATCTTGGTATAAATTCTATGTTTTAAGCGGAACTAAATTACAATTAAAACTATTAGGTGATTTAGCGGAATCGGTGAGTTTAACATTTTTACTACATCTTGAATTTATAACTCTATTACTTATTGCAACACTGCGTTTTCTTTTTAATAAGTATTTTTTTAAAATCAAGTAATTTTCCAGACTAAAATACTTCATTTATTTTGAAAACATGATTTTGGAACACATAATACAATTTAATTATGCAGCAATGCAAGAGCTGGACTTGTTTATTTTTTATTGAAAATAAAAGTTAATTGATTTTTTTTGGTACCTATAGCAAAGTGTACTTTTTAAATGTAATTTATATTAATTTATAATAGCTACAATCAGATTGGCCAAATGCAGAGCATTTCAACGCTCAGACTAAATTTAAAAATTGATAAGTAATTTTCAGTGTTATGTTCAAGTGTTTTTCTATGGATTTTAAAATTTAGCTCAATATTACAGCTGCCGATATTCGGAACATCCTCTGTGGAATTATAAAGTTTATTCTTGGTAGCTGGACGGCTGACAAGTAGTTTCTAGGGTTAAGTACAAGACTTTTATCGTACAAGACTTTTATCTATCGATTTTAAATTTTAGCTAAATAACGCAGCTTGCGATTTCTGGAACAACCCCTGCAGAATTAATAACTTAATTGCGTTCTCTCAATTACTGCGCGCTAACAAGTAGTTTTTAGCGTTTAAGCCAAGTCTTTTTGTGCTGCTCTATAGATTTTACATTTTAGCTAAATACCGCAGCTTGCGATTTCCGGAACAACCCCTGGGGAATTAATAACTTAATTGCGTTCCCTTGACTGCTGCGCGGCAGCTGCTTATCAAACTGAGATCGAAGCAAATCACAGAGCAGAGCACTTGCATGCAGGACCTTTGAACCAACTCGGTGCTTGCTTAAAGGGCCACAGCCACACCCACAGCCCACACACTGAAATAGACGCACACGCACACTCATAAATGATGTGCCACAATTAAAGCCATTGCCGACACGTTGGAGCGCAGCGCAAAGTGTTAACCATATTGTTGGTGGTTCGCCAGGGCGGGGCAACGGCTTTCCAGGCTCGGTCAGCGGGGGAATGGGTGGGAAGAGGGTTTGGGAGGCCAGCCCAGATCAGCAGTCGGCTGCCAGCAGCCTGTCCACGTTCGTCATGACATCAAAATGCGTGCGTGCTTGCAGTGTCCCCAGCTTGCTGGTGTGGGCAGAGGCAGCAACATCCTGCCGCTGCGGCTGCAGCAGGACTCCATGTGCATGCATGTCCATGCAGCTCGCTCTCGCTCTCGTCACGCAGCAACGTTTGAAGTCAATTTAAAATGAGCACCCGAGCGTGCAGTCATGAGATGCGCCTGCTGCAGCAACCGAAGTATTTCTCCCGCTCTTCCCCCGGCCACGCCAGCCTCATCGACTTCCATCTCGTTCTGCACATTGTGAGAGTTATCGTTATTGTTGTTATGGATGCGAGTGGCTTGCTTCATGATTTAACAGTTGGCCAGTCGAGCAGTCGACCAGTTGGCCAGTTGGCTTTATGAGCATTGCTAATTTAATCGGTTCTGGCCACAATCGGGCGCCATAGTTCGTCGGTTCTAGTGCCAGTGCCAGTTCCAGTTCCAGTCCCACGGGCCAAATCTAATTTCTACTTGTTTAATTGATCTCGGCCACTAATTTGGCTGCAGTTAGTGCTCGGACTGCGAAACTTTAACTCTCTCGAGTGCTTGTCGAAGCATGCGGACAGACAGACGGACAGTTGGACGACTGACTGACTGACAGACGGGCTGACAGAGAGACAGACCGAAATGCGAATCTAATTACTGGCCACACAATGAAATGTGCACCCCATAGGTCTCATCTCTCACTGCCAACAGGCCACCCTTCACCCACCCTCTCTCTGCTGCTCTCCCTTTGGGAGAACTTTTCTTTTGGTTGCCTTGGATATGGCTCCATCTGCAAATGCAACTGGCGCTGGCACTGTCGCTGCCACAGAACTGTCAAAATTAGCTCAAAAGCTGCCGCCCACAGAGGTAGCAGAGGCAGCGGCAGAGGCACAACTTCCTAACGCCCCCGCACACCCCACAACTTTGTCCACTTCGCTGACGTTGTCCTTGTCGTTCTCTTTATCGCATCCGTCAGGCGACACCCTGTGCTGTATCCTGCACCCTGTTGTCGTCCCGTCCAACCGACCGACAACTTGCAGCCTGCTGCAACCACTCTTCAGGCACGCACTAAAGTTGCAACATTTTTCATTGCAACATACAAATTAATTGAATTTTAAGCTAGTTTCACTTGGCCAACCCAAATTGCTGCTAAATTTTTATAATAACATGAGAATTTGCAGGCAAGACAGCTTAACTACGGGATACCCTTTACCAAAGTGCAGGAACCAGTTTGTAGGACAACAGCAAGTTTGCAGAAATTCATTTTTATTTTATAAAAAAATATAAGAAAACCTTTTTCAAAGTTTTAAAAAAATTTTAAATTTTAAAACACTTAAAATATTTTAAAAATAAATAAGAGAAACACTGACTATTTGTAAAATTTTATAGTTTAAAAAACAGTTGTAAAAATTTAATCAATGAAATATTAAACATTTATGTACTTTCGTTTTCTATTTTTTATTTATATTTATTGCTTTTAAATATTTCAAAAAGTCTAAGCAAGCTAATGTACTCCTTGTGAGTGTATAAACTACGCAAAGTTACAGGCTGAAACCAACAAATAAAATAACATTTTGCAGCTGAGACGAGACAAGAGCGAAATTTCGACAACAAAATAGACATGTACGTTGGACTATGAAATTAAAATAGAATAAATTGAATAAACCGCAAACTCAACGAAGTCGTTATACCCTACTCAAATGGAGTACAAAACTAGGCGTAAAATGCAAGCATATTCTTCTATGCACAATTTGCCTTATAACAATATTAACGTGCCTTTGGACAAAGCTTCATATAGTTGCAGGGTATTCACGCAGTTGGCCTCTGGCGACCACGGCAAATGCCTGACGTTGCCATAGTTTTAGCTGTGGCGGCGTCATGTGCCGGACAACTGCGCTGGGACATCATTAGTCCTTTAATTGCCATAAATAACCGCAGCCAAGTGAGCGACAGCGGGGTCGAAAGGGAAGCAACAGGAAAGTTGTTAACGTTATTTTTTGGCAAGTTTCGCATACACACACACACAGAGAGGATCACTGTATTATGCGCACGGGAATTGCCGCTGCATACACGTATTAGTATGTGTGTGTGTGTGTGTGCGTGCGTGTGGTCGAGCGTGTGTGCGAATAGTTTACAGCTTTTGGAACATCATGCTGAGCATATTGTCAAACGACATGCACTCGACACGGATGAGAGCCGGCAACGACGGGCTGGGATTTAGGGTGGAGACAGGCACTTTGGCTATTGGCAATGCCTCATTCAGTCAGTCGCTCGCTCCGGCCGCTCGCTCCCAGTCCCCGGCCAATTTCTATTGTCAGCTGTGCGCATTTTCAACTTTCGACCTCAGCATCAGCTGCATTCTCCTGCCATTCGGCAATCAGTCAACAAACCTGAAAGGGCTCCAAGCCAGCATTCAGCTGTGGCATTTGCGTATTTCCAACCTTTTTTTTTTTTTTTTGCTCTCCACTTGTTCGGTTCTTATGTGGCAGCGTTCTGCAATTGTCGATTGCTTTGCGATTGGCAAAAGAGTTTTCGTGTGCGTTTAATTAGTTGATCAAAGGAACAATCGATGGGATCATCTAGAAAATGCATCTTCAAATTGCCTTTTCAACACGGAACAAAAAAACGTTTTTTTTTTTTTTAAATTTAAACAGAGCTCAAGGCCGAGATAAATTAAAAGTTTTTTAGGTCATTTTAATGCTTATGGTTAATATATAAAACTATTAAACGAGTTTTGTGAATTATTTGAAAACTAGAAAAATTAGAAACACCAAATTACGTATGAAGGTCTCTGGTAACGTTACACAGAATGCGGATTTTAAACTTTTCGATGCCAAGCCCACCGCCCCCAGAAATCGATTTTGTAAATCGATAAATCGAATTATAGGAAAAGTAGAAAAGTCACAGCATTTTTTTAGGTATTATTATTGCTGGCAATAATATAAACCAACCCTATATATTTAAATCCCATCGGACAATAAACATAGAGTTTGCCATACAGCAACAAAAGCCGAATTGAATTTTAAAAACTTAATTTATATCAACAAAGTTGTTAAAATATTTCTTTAAATTAATTAAATGTTAAAATTTGTATATTTATGTATTTAAATTTTCTTTAAAAATCAAATCAAATCTTTAAAACTCTTGATTGATATCAACAAAGCTTTTAATATTCAAAATTATCTTGAAAATCTATAGAATTGTTTGGAAACTTTTTTATAGACATTCTGATTGCTTAGGGCGTCTATGGAGCGTTTGCCTGGGGCATAAATTAAATGCACACTAAATCAGACACACCCTTACACACACACACACACACACACAAAAGCGGCATTAGCTGGAAATTGAATTGTTGTTGTTGCCATTACCATTGCAACAAGTCTAGCGTATATCCCGCCCGGCACACCCCGCTGCTCTCACACGTCTCCTTCGCCTCCCTGCACTCCCCCAGCCGAACTCCTCGCTCAACTATGTAAATTGGGCAAACAAAGCGTCTGACCAAAAGTCCACAGTGTGTGCGCGAGTGTGCGACTGTGTGGGTGTGTCTATGAGATCAAGTACGAACAAAAGGCTCGGTGCGTGTTTGCCTGGCACACACACAGACATACACACACGTACGTACAGTGGTGCTTAATTAACTTTTGGAGGATCAGACGAGCGCAGTTTGATTGGTAACTGTCAAACAAGGAGAGAGCAGAATGCAAAGGATTTGCCGGCTAAGCATTTGACTTTTTTGTCGTTAACAAAAGCTGGCAAATTATTAACAATAACAAAAGGCAATGCGCTCAACACAATTGCAATGGCGCATCGTGGGCGGGGCCGTGCGGTGCCACAGGGCTGTGCTGCTGCAATTGTAAAACTCTATTTAGCCGATGTGGCATGCAGTCGAGCGCATGAAATTTACGCTCAGCCGCATCCACTGAGTGACTTTGAAATTGTCTGACAGACAAACGGACAGACGAATGGACAGACTGGCTATGGGGGGGGTGAGAGGTAGTTGGTTTTGCAGTTAGACAATGGACCAAGATAAGCGGGCAAAGCTGCAGCATTCAAGTCAGGACATAAATGCAAATAAATACATATTGTGTGACGGGTTGCTCAGGTTTAGCTGGCTGTCTCGCTCACTCGTTCCCTACCCCTGCCCTATCGCACTCTTTGCCACCCACTTCCACACTAATACCATCGCTTGCGTCTTCTGCTGGCCTCAAAGAAAAGACCATTTCGCTGAGCACGGCAAAAAGCTGAGCTGGCAGATATCTACAGGGTATTGGGTTGGCCCCCCTCCCAGCCGTCGAGCCATTGCTCCAATGAATGCTAATTACACGCGCATTTGCCTTGTTAATTATCAATTCAGTTTGGCTGCCGGTTGCCTTCCACGTTGTCATCGTCATAAAATGCCCGCGCGAGCGTTGAGAACATTAAAAATTGTTTGCTTCCTTTTGAATTTCAATTGAAGCTGCGAGTCCTCTCAACGTCTAGTACTTGCGCACACACACACACACACACACGCACATACAATTGCTATATATATATTTCTGTGTTTTTGCATAAATTCAAATGCAAATCACAAACAGTTTCATTAATAAACATTGCGAGCGAATAAAACGCGCGCGGCTTACTCTGCCCCCATAAAAGCGGATCGTAACGGGGGCGTGGCTTGGCATAGTCATAAATGTGCCTCAGCCCTGCCGACGCCTTGAAATTAAAATGTAATTTCCTTAAAGGCAATTCGCATGCATCAGTCGAAGGAATATAGCCGATCTCCTTAACCAATTAGCAAGCCACTCTGTCTGTCTCTTTTGCACGCTAGTAAGCCGCATACAAATTTCCATTATTCACGCATTAAACTAAGTTTCGAAATGAAAATATAACACTGGAGAATAACACCTAATTATATATTCTATGGCTCTATTAACTTATAGAGCGCATAAAGTGAGTCTTAAGCGTGAAATATCGCTGTGGTGCAAAGGCTTAAAGGGAACTTGAAATTAAGTGAATATATACCATAGATGTACGTACTTCTAGTATTTTAAAGCTCCTGATTCAAATAATAATTTACCTAAGGCAGCTCCAAATATAGTTATGTTGACAATATGATCATTGAAAACTTATTTTACTTTATATAAGCAACTGATCAAATCGATAGTTTTATTTATGGTTTGAACTTGGATTTTCACCACTAAAAAAACGAATTTTCCGAATTATAAGAAAAGTAGAATAGCTAGAATCTCCAAATTTGGTAGAAAGGTCTGTGGTAATATTATGCAGAATGCGGATCTTCATTTTTTGGGTGTCACGCCCACCGCCCTCAATAATCGATTTTAAAAATTGTTAAATCGAATTCTAGAAAAAGTAGAAAAGCTACAACACGTTGCTTTGATATTCTCAATAACTTCAATAACTTTGACCTACCCTACAAATTTCAATTCGATCGGACAACAAAGGCGCGAAAAGTTCCCATACAAATAGCGGCGTCAAGTTTCTAACTCAAAATTTCAACTTACGCATCTAACTGTATGGAAATTGTGTGTCGCATCCCAACTACACGTTATGCGAATCCAATGTAATGCGTTGCAAGCGAGAATCGACATGTGAAATTGCAATTTATGCTTTCATGCATTTCGCACATGCAGCCGCACTCGCACACACCCATTCACACACACCCACACACACACGCACACTGACTGGCACGCACTAGACTGACCACAATTTGATGATCGGCTACGCTCATCTGATGCGCTGCATATCGTACTTATATGACTATTAAATTTCAACCGATTGCGTCCATTGATACGCAGTTAAGCCCAGCCTGGGTGAGGGATGCGGGCAGCCAGCAGGAGGGCAACTGGGGGTGCTGCTGTGGAGCCTACGAGAGCGCACGCAATATGCAACAATCTCTTGGCTGCATTCATTGGCAGCCCGAGCTGCATTCTACACACGTCCGTCCTACACTCTGTCCGGCGTCCGCTCGTCTGTGCGAATGCATTGAAATGAAAAATTTAATTTTCATAATACTCGAAAACAGTGCAATCCGTAGGACCGTCGACCTCCTCGACCCAACCAAACCAAACCAAAGCGTACCGATGCAATGCACTCTCTCCTCGTCGTCGTGCACTTTTGTAATGGAAATTGAAAATATTTTCTCTGGCCTCACCATATTTGCTCTGTCCCACTGTCCATCCATCTGTCCCAGCGTCCCACCGTTCGTCCCTCTGCCCAGCTCTGTCTGTCTGGCTGCAGTCAGACTTTGTACGATTTCAACTGTTTCAACAGCATGCAATCACACACACACACACACACACTGACACTCACTCACGTGCTGGCATTATTCTGATCGAAAAATGAATAAATGCCACACTCAGAGCCATGCGCACACATACACTCACGCATACATACTCATAGTCACATATTCATATGGATATTGCGGCCGGGCTCTATTAATTGAGTATCAATATTTGTCAGACGCCGTCAAGTCATACGCTTTCCTATGCGATTACCAATGGAATTATCTCTGAGAGCTGTGAAGTGTGGCATGGTGGACGGTGGGGGGTGGGGGGTAGAGGTTTTGAAACTGCCTCGGAATGTGCCCAATTAAGAGGCAAGTGGTATTCAAAACTGAATCGAATTGCCTCGAGATGAATTGGCAATTGATTCAATATTGATTTTGATTTTTCCCCCCAAAAGTTAGTTACATTTCGAAAGAGCTGAGATTCGAGTACTAGTACTAGTTAGCCCCTGCCACGCCCACAACGCCATCAACTGCTATCTGCACTGTTGTTAATCTTCTGGAGAGTTGCGAATTTATTCATTCGCCTGTCAGAAATCGTGTGCAAAATAAATATGTTTGCCTCGTAATGCACGCAAATATCATAAATAATCCGAATTCCGTATTCCGTTGACTGCAGACCGTGTATCGTATTCCGTATTCCGTATTCCGTATCCCATATATGATATGTTATTATACATTGTACAATGTTTTATTTCCTTCTCCCTTCAGCCCCGTAAATAATTACCACGACGTGCTGCGAGCCGAGGCGAATTAAAGGACCGAGCATTGCGTCAAAAACGTGACTATAATGCGAAATAAACAAGTCCGGCCCCGCGCCTGTCATATCTATCAGCCCATATAACCATATATACATATATTGAGAGAAATACATATGTAGCATGTGCTATCCATCATATGCGCTGCGGGTACGTACTCGATACGAGGCACTCAATAATTTGCTTTTTAAATTGCCTGCCCGCCGGCCATAAAGCTGCATAGCAAATTGCCCTGCTCTGCACGCTTTTCTAGAGTGGGAGCGTGGGGAGGAGCAGTGACAGCGAACTGATCTTGGCCAGACGATTAGTTCAATTTAACTGCCTAAAAAGCAGGCAGGCTAGCGGTGCCATGTCATTCATTTGTCCACGCCCGACTACTTGCGGCACATGTATAAATTTTCTCGCCCGACATTCACATGGAACAATGTGGCTCCGGTTACCCTCTTGCCCCGCTGACAGTGGCACTGGCACTGGCACTGGCACTGGCTGCGCACTATCTTTGACTACATAAATCACAGACTAATAAAGCCGCAAGACTGTAGCGCAGGCAGCGCACAAAAACTGAACCTGAACAAGTGAAGAAAGCTACAACATGAGCGACTGTCAAATACCATTCACACATTTTCATTTTGAAATTAATTTTTTATAAGAAGATCAAGCATAAATATGCTTACAATGATCTTGCACGCCCACTTTCGCCTACTACATACATTTGCACAAAGCTAATAGACCATTTTTGACAATTTTCAATGGAAGCAGGGTATACAGAGAAGCAAGAAAAAATGGCGACATGCGACATATGAAGTTTATTAAAATGGCGCGGAGGTGGAGGTCATGGCGACGGCGGCAGCGGCGCCTGTGGATGCCCGGTCATACGCATGGTTCCACGTCATGTGGCCATAAATATTGTGACCCAAAACGGAGGTACAAACAGAGCACAAAAAGCAGCCACGTCCACTCGGAGACTTTTCACAGCCTGCTTAAATTTTGATTACACTCGCAAATATTTGCATAGAGTTCTATGATAATTTCGCCAGTGTGTGTGTGTGTGTGTGTGTGTGGGTGTGTGTTTACACTCACAAATTTTGGCTAAACTATGCAGTTGCTGCTCAAGACTTTCAATTACGGCCAATTAACATGTGTTTGCACAAGAGCAGAAATACAAACATAAGAATGCACAATGGCGAGGGGAGAGGCTGCAGGGCAATACACAAACAAATACACAAATATTTTATTGGGCCTTTGGCCAAAAAAAAAAAAAAAAAAACAGCAACAACATCCAGCACGAACAGCATCCACTTCCAGTTTCGAGTTGCCCATCGCCTGTTTCCGGCTCGTGCTCCTCCACCTACTCGCAATCCTTTGCAGCACTCGCCTTGTCGTGCTTGTCGGCAGGCAGCACCTAATGAGTGTCGGCATCAAAATTCATGACAACGCCGCCTACCAGTGGCCACACCTACAACACGTAGCAGCCAGCAGGAAGAGGACAGGGAAGGGGCAAAATTCTGCTGATGAAAACGGCACAAAAATGAAATATTTAACTAAATTAACAATCTTGTTTATTTATTCAAAATTTGCATAAACAATTTGGCCGAAAGATGAAAAACCAAAAGTCTATTTCATCCTTGCCAGCATATTTGCCTTGGCTGTTGTTGTTATTGTTGTTGCTGTTTCCTCTGCCGTCATGGCTTGTTTTTGTTGCTGCCAATGCTGGCCTTGACTGGATCCAGCTGGTTTCCTGTGCGTTTTGTCGGTCTTTCTGTGTTTTTGCTCAACTCTTAAGCACAGCAGAGGGTAGCTTCTCTCGGTCTGCCTGTCTGTCTGTCTGTCTGTCCGTTCGCCTGTCTGCTATTCTAACTAAGTGAAGTTGTGGGGTTTGCGTTAGCACCATCTTGTTCCTCTCTCTCTCTCTATCTCTTTCACAAACTCATAAGTCAAATGTATTGGAGTATGTCTAGAATTTGCTTGCGAATGACTAGCCTGCAGTCCATAAAGAAATAATTTTTTGCAGCATCTGATAAGTATATAAATGGTCAAAATGATTTAAGTAGGCTTAGTAAATAATCACAACTAGACTTCCAGTGCATTTAAATATTATTTTATTATTTAAATAAAGTAATAATATTACATAAAGTAAGAAAAATTATTTAAAATGATTAATAATATGATAATTCGAGTTATTTTTAAAGTTATTTTAATATTTATTTGGCAACAGAACATATAATTTGAATATATTGCAAACTGTTTAAAAATATTAAAATAGTTTTACACTCTATAGAAATATGAAACTTGCAATTATTTTAATACTTTTTTGGCAACAGAATACAAGATCATACAAGGCAAACTATTGATTAATTTAAAAATATTTTTAAACTCTATAAAAAAATTGAAAATATTATTTACTTCAAAACCTTAAAATTTATAATACTTTTTGGAATTATTTGTAATGTAAATATTAAAAAAACCATTTATTTCTTTTTAAACATTTAGTTTATTTATATAAATGATTTTTAAACTTGATAAATATTCTGAAAAAAAATTGAAGAAATTTATTTTAATAATTTATATCAAATTTATTCTTAAAGAGTTAATAAAGTTAACTCAAATTATATTGGTATTGAGCCGAAAAACTCAGTTAACTCGAGTTATTGCGGTTGCTCCTGCGGCAGCTTCCCCTTCACCTATTGCTTTCTGCTGGCTCGAGTTAATAAAGAACCTCGCAGCAGCACGTGAGATGTCAATTTATTTATTCCCCGACCCGCGGCGCGATAACATCTTCTTGGCCAAGTATATCGCGGTTTCGGGATGAATTATGAGATCTGCGTGCGGCGCGCATTTTTGACAAATGCGTGAGAGTCGTTTAATATTTAAATTTAATTACAGCAGCAACTTGAAATACCAGGCATAAATCGTGCGAATTAATAGATCTCGTCTTGGGACTCTGCCACAGATTGTTGCAATGAGCCGTGCGGGAAGGTGGAGAGCTTAGAGCGTCTGCCAATTATTGGCAGTAAAATGAGCTCAGCCACGTTCCAGTTGCATTTGACAAGTGGCTTAGTGTGCAGGAGTCTGTGTGTGTGTGTGTGTGTGAGGGGTGTGTGACAATGAACAAGTGCAAAATATGTCGTCACAGTTGTCACTATCGACACCGACACACACACACAGCGAGGCACATACACTTGCCACACGAGTTGAGAATCGCCTCTGTCTCTGCCGCTGCTGCTGCCTCCACTTCCACTTCCAACTCCAGCTGCAGCTGCAGCTCCACCTCTGACTCTGCCCGCAGTCAACCCTTTTGATGTCACTTGAATTTTAATGAAAAATTCACACATGCCACAAGCGCACAACGTGCAAGAAACGCCCAACCGTCTGTCGCCAGCCTGCCGCCCCTTTGCCGCCTGCCAGTTGTGGGCGTGTCATGCGTACGTGTCTGCGTCTGTGCTGGCTGCGGTATTTGGGTGCGGTCGTGGTCAGTCAAGCCGGCCAGAGTACCGCAGTCGCACTCGCAGTCACCGTCGCAGTCGCAGTCACAGTGACAGCTTCTGCTGTCTGAGCATAACTAAAGCTTATGCTGATGCCCGGCACATTGACAGGCAGATAGTCTCGGCGGAGCCCTCAACAGACACACAGAGAGTGGGAAAAAGAGAGAAGGAGGGAGAGAGACAAGGTAGCGAGGGAGTGACGGTGGGGCAAATGATGACCGAGTCACCTGGCCATGACGTTGAACAAGAAGCCTCAAGTCACCGGCACACAATGCAGCCGGGGCAAGCCCGGCCTCTGATAAGACGTTGACCAAATGTTCATTGGGCTTTAATGACATATTACTTCAATTTGTTGACCCAACATAATGCTCATTAGAAACTCAAATGATCAAGCGTCTGGTTCGACTGCATGCCCCAAGGCTGATTACTTGCCTTGACTTGGCATACGCTGATGAGGGCCTGCACTCAGTGAGAACTGCAAATGCACTCAATGTATACTCTATTAAGTAACAACAGAATTTAATATCATTCCAGTTCAAATAATTTTCTAATTAATTATTAATGATTTTTCTCTCACGTAAATATCTTAAGTTTATTTTCTAAATTTTAGTCGAAAGGCAAAATTCAATCTTGAACTGCAAATAAGTTTTGTTGAGCTTTTAAAATAATTATATTTCTATATTTATTAAAGATTTTGCTTTTAATTTTTCAAATATCTCAAGTGATATAAAAATTTATCAAGGGGTAAATTTCTATATATTTGTCAAGTGGCAGAGTTCTACCAAGCTACTGCAGAGGAACTTACAGCACACCATAATGAATTATCCTTTATGTATTTTAAAGTATTTATTTAAGCTACTTGTATATATATATATAAGTTGTTTTTAATTTTTATCACATTTATTAAATTTAATTCAGATAATCCTTAATCATAATCGATAATCGTTTATTCAAAGCGTAAACGTAAGCGTAAGTTTTTATATTTAAGCAAGCATAACCTTAAACTTACTGTATAGATAAAATTTATATTTTTATTGTAATATTATAAATTTTATACTAAATAAATTGAAGAAATAAAATACAATAGACAGAGATGGAGCTTAATTTTAAACTTGCTGTATAGCCTAACATTTGTATTTTTTATTACAGTATTATAAATTTTATGGTACAGACACAGAGCTCAATTTTTGTGTACCATAGTGAAATAATTTAATTTACTTTAGAGTCTTCATAAGCATTATTAATTCTATATTATTTAAACTCATGCCAAAAAATTACACAGTGTTTTTCTAAATTATATCACGTAAAAATCTCATTTGATATAGGAATATATCACGGCGTAAATTTATATAGATTTATCAAAGATTATCTACAAACTGCAGTGCGCTCTCCCTCTTCCTGCACTCATTACTTAGAAAGCCAATTGTCATATTTATTTCACACTGTCTTAAATTCACAGTTCTCTCTTTCTCTCTCTCTCTCTTAGACTTCTCTGGATTTCACCTGCAACTCCACGCCTTCTTTCTCGCCGCTTTATACTAAATCACACAAATGCACTCTAATATGATTAAGCACGTTTTTAGCTGCAAAATAAATCAAGTGGTGCAGCGAGCGCGTTTATGAAACCTGCTACACTATCACACACTCGCACACACACGTAGTTCAAACAAACAAAAGCCGTTACACACATGTACGTAGTGTCTTCCACTGGGTCACACACACTCACACACAAGGACAGCTGCAAATAAACGTCTGTATTACGCCGTGTGGGCGACAACACAAAAAGCTGTAGCTAAGAAAGGTATAAAAAGTAGCTAAAATGCGAAAGTAACTCAAGTCCGAGGTAGCAGCGACCGTTTGCATACTCTACAGAATTATTATAAATTTTTGATTATAAATAATTACTAAAAATATTTGCCATACAAATTTGCTGCAGCACCTACAAAGCAGTTTGAAATGCTTTTTTAGTCCAAGATACTTTCTGTAAATTTTCTTAAATATATTTTGTAAATTTTCTAAACTTTTAAAATAATTTAGTTCAATTATTATAATTATAAAAAAAATAATTTGCTGACTAAATTAATTATTACTTATTTTTAATTGAAGTAAAAAAAATAATTTTGTAATTTTAAAAAATTTTTCGTTATTAATTATTTTATTCTTATCCTTTTTATAAGCTAATAAGCCAAACACTTTTCATATAACAACCGAGACTCTCTCTATATCTCTCTCCCGATTTAATGCACAAACTTCGCACAGATATAACCACAAATCGGAGCAGAGCTTCGGCTGTATCTTTTGCACTTTGCCGGTTTAGTACCGAAAACAGATTCATCCTTGCCAAGTCGGACGAGCCAAGCAAACCAAACTCTTACTGCAATTTTAATGACAGCTGTGTGAGTGTGTGTGTGTGTGTTTGGGTGTGTGTGTCTGCTACAAAAAGCGCACGTGTCAAGGTGTTAGTGTTAGTTTATGAGCTCAACGTGAAGCCAACATATTTCAAGTCTGCGGCAAGAACAACAGCAGCGCAGCAAAAAGACAGCGAGAGATATAGTTGGCAAGAGAAAGAGAGAGGGGAAAGGGGGGGGAGTAGAGCTGGCAGCATGTGACACACATACACATTATCTCATTTTCACAGGTTTTGGACTTCTTGCGCCAAAGTTAAAAGCCAGCTGGCAGCGGGCAAAGAAAACCTGCTGCAGAGCACCGATATATGTGCGTATGAGTAATATGCGCCAAGGCGCTCCGGCAATCGGACCACTACAAATGCTTGTGGGAGCTGCGGTGCGCCTTTATTGCTCGCAACGAGCTGCACTAAGCATAATTAAATTTAATGACTGCCAGGCAGCCGTTCAATCAGTTGTGTGTGTGTGTGTGTGTGTGTGCAACTCCCTTGCCGGCATATCAAATCACGATTTCATCGCACATAAGCGGACAACCGCATAGTGTAAACATTTTCAAATTATGTATGCGTTTGTGTGTATCTTAGTGCTGGCACTTTGATACGCATGCTAACTGCTAAGACATTTACTAACTGCTCAGCTCGTGCCTGGCTCGTGTCACGAGCGGCAACACGCAGCTCTAGCGTGGGCGGCAGCAGCAAATCTAAGTGGACGGGCAGACTGCGGCAAACAGGCATACATGTACATGGGTAATGTGCGTATGTGTGTGTGTGTGCCTGTACATGTATATGTGCATGTGTGCGTGTTTGTGTGCGTGTTTGATATGTTATAGAGATGGATAAGTCAAGAACAAAAGCAACAGACTCCAGATACCGACACCAGCGGCAGCAAACAAACAAAGACTGTCAGTGCAACAACAACAACAAGTACAGCAATAACAACAGCAACAACAACAACAACAACAACAGCAGCAGCAGCAATAACAGCAAAAGCAACAGTAAAGGCAACTCGTACAACTTCATGTTGGGGCAAAGGCATAACGAGCCGTAACGGTAACATTACCCGATTCCCAGTCCCACAATTCAGCAAACTCAGTGCCAGCCCCATGCACACCCTCACACACTCACACACACACACGCGCGCATTTACTGCAACGGAAACATCCAACATAAATGTAAGATATGCCCGGAATGCTAATCACAAGCAGAGAGTTACACACAGCGCAATACACACGCTCACACTCGCAGCCGTACACCCACACCCACACACACACACCGGCACTCAGACACGCCCAATCACAGGCAGGCGGGCGGGCAGGCAGGCACTAAAACATTTGTAAATGTTGCAAAGTATCATCTTAAAGAGATTTGCAGCTTAGCGGCCGCGCGATGCGTTACGCATACGTAAACAACATCTCAACAGGAGTATCACATGCACACGCACACACGCACGTTAACACTCACACTTTGCAGTCACACACTCATATTTCCCCATATACCAGCCCAACGTCTTGATGTATGCGCAACGAGGTCACAACGTTGACGAGGCCGCCCTCACACACACACACACACACACCCGTAAACACACTCAAGCACACACACTCAGTCACTCACTCAGTCACCCACACACACACACCCACACACACACTGGCACACTCGTCAGAGTCAAAGCCATTGATTTCCAGGCTTCCCCCATTCAGTCGTCGTCCGGCGAGTAAATATCAGACCTGCTGCAGCAGGTCGCAGCGCGCCGGGTCAACAAAGTGCTCGGGTTGGAGGCGGACTCGAGCTTTAATGCGCAGTAAATCATCGCAACGCATTAAAAAGCGAGCCGAGCCGGCGAATGGGCCGCATTGAGCGCAGCCACGCCCAGACACTCGTGGGCGGAATTGGCTTCGGAATTAAGCGCGTAGTCTTCCGGCCGGCCACGGTTAAATTAAAACTCAGCGGGCACTCACGGAATGAGCAGTCATACCATATCGTACGCATAAGAATACATATAAATGTATATATGTATATATATATAGATATATATACATGTTCCGATTTCGTGTGCATATAAATCTGCATTTATTTGAGCTCCCTTTGCAGTTGTTTCGCGACACTCAATGTGAAATATGGTTAACTCTCTGGTACTGGACATATATATGAATTAAGCTAAATCTTTATGCTTTTTCAAGATATTAAATTTTGAAATGCATTCTATAAAAATCATAAATTTGAATCATTTTAATTGCATTTTAGGTTCTTTATTTTCAGTTTTCGAATGCGCTGAAAAGTATGCTATGATTTTTTCTATGCTTTAAACACTTTGTTGAGAGCGGAAAGAGAATGCATTATAATACAATTTATACTCTAACTATGTAGTTAATATTTTTTAAATAATTGCTTAAAAATTATGTTATTATTATAAATGTATTTATGTTAAAATATAAATAATGAAATGTATAACAATAAAACAAATAATAAATACATTTTCTATGTAATAAAACTCATTTTAATAATTATATATAAATTAAGTAATTATTTTTATTATATCTAAGTTAAAATATAAATAAAAAAATGTATAACAATTAAACTAATATTAAATAATATAAAAACAAACAAAAAATATGAAAAATTAGTATAATAATAATAATAGTAATAAAAATAATAATCACAACAAAAATAATTATAAAAAGAGTAATACAAAAAATAATTATAATAATAATAGTAATAATTATAATAAAAATAGTAATCAAAATAAAACTGTTAACAATTAAAATAATTATAATAATAATATTAATAATAATAATACTCAAACTAATGAGAATAATAATACTTTAATTTTCTACATTTCCCAAAATAATTACTTCAATAAAATCTTTTGCCTTCAGCCAACCTTTATGCCGTATTTTCACCTTCTTTAAGTCCAAGTTTAATTTGCCAAATATGTCTTCAAGGCATGCGACTTTAATGCTTGGCTGGCATGACTATTTCAGCACTTTGCATGCCTCTGGTGGGTTGGCGTTGACGCCACCATTTTATGGCTGCGGGGCATAAAAATCCTTGCAGCAAAGTAAAATAAACAAAAGCGCACGCATTACGTGCCGACCCATTTTTGTCATTATGCGTGAACTAATAAAGCCATGAGCCGCCCAGACGCGTCGTCCAGCTGCCGTCTAACGGTTTGCCGTGCTGGTAGCAGGCAGCCGATACCAGGCAGCAGGCAGCAGGCAGGCACCCATCCGCATACAGTGGCTAAAACGTGCTAAGCCAAATGGAGCGACGTGCGCCAAGTCTCAGATTGGCTCTAACCCGTAGGCAAACAGAGCTGCAAATAACAAACACATTTACTCTTTAAGCTGTTTAAAGTGTGTGTATGAGGGTGTGCGAGTGTGTGTGAGTGTTGGTAGTGGCCTGCTATTAGCAGTGGACTTAGAACAGCCAAAAAGCTCATTATGAGCTTGGCATTCATGCAAAAGATGATTGAAATCAACACAAGGTTCTCGTGAACTCTTTGAAAAGGTGACGGCACGAGGTAGTCAGAGAGAGAGAGAGATAGAGAGAGCGAGAGAGAGAGAAAGAGACTGTGTGACTGAGAGGCAAGCCGAGGCGCCGGGCAATTGTTAGCCCTTGGAGGACAGTGCAAACAGCAGCTGGCGAGACAAAAGCAAAGGGCAACAAACAAGTGAACAGGAACAGCAGCAACAAGGATAACAACAACAACAACAACATGAACAACGACGACGACAGCAACAAGGCGAACAAGCAGCGTGTTGCCTCGACTGTAGCTGTAGCTGTAGGCTGACACCGGGAAGGATTTACCGTCGGTCCGGGCTACGGCTTAAGACAAACGGATAGTTTTTCATTTAGCCATCGCTGGCGTAGGCGAAATTCCGGAGTAGCAGCAGGCAGGAGCAAGCCTGCTGCCAGCCTGTAGCCTGCACCCAGCGTAGATCTTCGTTTATTGTCACTTGCTGTGGATTATAACGGATTTCCTCAGCTACAATCGTTCGCAATAAAAGCATTAAAGCGCTTTATCATTATTCACTTTGCGCACGGTGTGCACCACGCGTCGTATGAGTAACGTGGCAGAGCTCCCCTGTCTCTCTCCCGCTCTCCCACTCTCTCTCTCTCACTGCGCTACAATTGCCGGCAGTTCAGTCATGCGTTGGCCTCGCAGTCCGGCGTATAATGGCTTCCTTTCGCACAGGCCACTGCGAGGTGTCGAGCTCGAGCCGGAATAATGCTTTGCTCGGGCATTGCGTAAGGATTACGGGAATTATAAGCGGGCGAAAGGAAAACGCTATAAATGTCAACGTCAATGGCCATAAAAATGAATTAAATGTGAGACACCCGCGCGCAGTACAAGGCCCTTACTCCTTCTCTCTCTCTCTCTCTTCGCTCACTCTCTCTCTCACTCGCTCTGCAGCTCCATAAATTAGCAGGCAGCAGGCATAAGCAAATTGCGTGCAGTCGCCGCTTGCTTTACATGTGCAGCTGGCTATGAAAATCGTTGATTGTCGCTGCCAGAAAGTTGCACCCAACCGAACTGAAACCGAAAGTCACAGTGACAGTTGCAGCTGCAGCTGGAGTCACAGTCACAGTCGCCGTCGCCGTCGCTGCAGTTGCACAAGTTGCAACAACTTTGCAAAGTGATATTAACTTTTAATGGACAAACTATACGAAAACTGTTTCTTGTTTTCTCTTTTCGGTTTGCAGCTGACCCCTCACCCCCCATGCACACACACCCCTCTACACAGTCTTTCAGTTGCTGCTGCTGTTGTTGTTGTTGTTGTGACCCGGCCTGGCTCTGGTACTAAGTGCTGCCAAAAGTGCAGCAGAATGTGTCGTGGCCGATAAAATAAACATTATCACAACTGGCAATAGCAAAAATCATGTGGAAAAGCAAGAGGCGAAGCTTTGCGCCACTAGCGAGGGGCGAAAGAGTAGTTTGTGCAAGGAACTAAATGAATTTGGGAGCAGCTTAAATGAAGATCATTTTTATTATAAAAAAAATTGCAAATATCTTCACAGGATTAAAATTCACTTCATAGTATATGGTAAAAAAAAACATTTTTATAAAGTTCATACATTATGTTCTTTATATATTAAAATAAATATTTTGAATCATTAAGGCATTAAAAAAAACTAAGTAAAACGAATTTAACTTATTTATGAATGTTGAAAATTAAAGAAAACAATATTCTTTAAATTATAAATATATACAAGCTTGAACAAACTTAAAATACCATAAATAATATAATTTATAAAATGAAATATTTATTTTAAATTATGCAAAATCAGTTAAACTTGAAAAATAATGAATATTATTTTAAATTATGAAAAACCAAACTGGAAATAGTAATAAAATTTAATTCATTAAAGTAAATAATTTAGAAATTAATTCAATTTATGCTTTATATTATATTTATGCTTTTAGTATTAAAAATAGCATCTTTTAAATTATGAATAGCATTTTAAATTAAAATTTAAAACGCGTATGATAAGTGTAACAAATAATATAATTTATAAAGAAAATATTTAAGCTATATATGAAAAAATATTTTTTTCTATTTAAAAGATTTAATTAATTATTTTCAAGTATTTTTGCCAGCTCAGCTTCTTCAATTTACCGAGCGCCCCTCGCCCCGACCACAATACACAAATTGTGTGTGTCCTTGTTATTGTTTTGACTTCTTGTGCGAGAGAACTTTGTTCTTAATTTTAATATGCGTTTGCGTTTGCCTCTGCTGGAAGAGTATTTTGTGTTTGTTTTACATTTATTATCATTTGCGCAGCATTGAAATTTATTCATGCTGCTCTTCGGGCTGGCCGAGCGAGCACATGACGTATACGCAGTGTTGCGCTTTAAGTCTTTAACTCTCGATACTGCAGATGCTGCAGAGACTCAATTCCAACTGCAGATTCTCACTCACTTCGTTGGGCTTTGTTCGCGGCGCGGCTTTTGTTTCGCCTGCCGCGCTGATTAGTTTTGCCAACAGTTTGCCGCGGCAGTTTGTTGATTTTGGCCAAGTGCAGGGGGTAAAACCCCTCGGTGGAATACAAAGGGGAAACTTGTCGCTTATCGCGCGCATACATTTTGCCAGTTTCGAGTATTGGACATTGTGTCCGCCCCCAAGTCCAGCGCGAACTTTATGTACTCGCGCTGTGGCAGTGCGAAAGTTTTTAGCTGGCTCTCTTGGCCATGGCCCATTGTCTTGGCAGTGTTGGAATTACTGCTGATAAAAAGTGCAAGTGCCTGTCTGTGCCACTCCCGTGCTCCCTCTCGCTCTCTCCGCCTCTTCGCTTGCTGTAGATCTCAAGAGCTCAAGAGTGGCAGCTCGACAGCTCTGTTCGCGCCCGGCTTTCATTATATTCCGGCACGTTTTAATGAATGTACCACAATTTAACGCAATGTTAACAAAGTCAATGCCATTTCGCCACGAGTGCTCGTTTCACCTCTTTATGTTTTAATAAAAATAAATAAAGCACACGGCGCAAAAGCCGCAATTGAAACTATTTGCACACCACTCACGTAGCGCGCGCCCGCTTAAGACTCAGCAAACCGGAAGCTGGCAGCACCACATCCGGTCGAGGCAACGACTCAACACTAACACACACCAGCACACAGTCTCACACCCCCCGGCCAGGCTGTGCGACCCTAAAAGCTCATTAACATTTTAAACAGCACGGCAAAGCGACGACATTGCTAACGTGCCGCCCCCGCCCCCGCCCCCGCGCGCTCGCTGCGCCCACAACTGTCGCCGGCCGGCTAAAAGGTGTTAAAACAGCCCTAAACGCCCTGCGCACAGGTGTGTGTGTGTGTGTGTCTGTGTCGCAGTGTGCGTGTGTTGACATGCAGCCGTTAAAGTGCTCGAGCGCACCTCAAGTGGCTTTGTTCAGTTGGCCCTTTGTAGAGTGTTTGAGCAGCAGACGTCGTCGAGTCGCCTTTGCGACAGAGCGAGACGGCATTAGTGTGGGTGAGAGCGAGAGGGGGAGTGAAGAGTGAAGCAGACGCCCTGCAGAGCCAACCCGAGGCTGTCGCACACGCTGCTGCTGGGCTAAATGTGGCACAAGCTTCTGCTGCCCCACCGTCTCTGCCGCTCTCTCTTTCTCTCTATACTCTCACTCGCTCGCTCGTCGCTGAAACGAAATGCTAAATTATGGCATTTAACTGGTTAAAATCGCTTTGGCTCGGGTAATTATCATGAACATTACTTCTTGTTTATTCACTCTAAAATTCACATTTTATTCGCCCCATGAATTCCACAGTTTTACAGCGCCAAAGCAGAGCAGCGCAGTGACTATAGCGCCACTGCGAGTGCGAGCAGCGTCAGCTAACGACAATTGATTCGGATTGTGTGGGATTAGTTTTCGAGAGTTTTGCATTTAGCATATTTAGTTATCTCAACTTGGGCATCTAATGATATTAGAGAGCTGAGTGTACTAAGCGTGAATATTAAGCTATGCGTATTTCTCGTTTAATATACTATATTTACATTTGTAGCTATTATATGATCACAACTTTGAAGCTCTCAGTTTGAAACAGTTTTAAAGCTTAAGAAATTCATTGAGAACAATATTTTGAAGCGGAGTTTTTAGTCTTTTGTTGTGTGAATAATAGAAATGCAGAAATATTCATAGCTTTCGATGAATATGAATGTGTTTTCTATATTGAATTAAAATAATAATCAATTACAAATAACAGAAATATTATTTTTTTTTGGAAATAAACTAAACTGTAACTTATTCATTTAAAACAATGTATATTTGCCTTACCTTTCTAAAAACTTGTCAAACACTCAGAAAATCGCTCTTCAGAATTTTTTTAACAACTTCTTTTATTATAATTATTAGCCTTATAATAATTGCTATCATTGTTATTTAATACATTTATCCACATATTTTTTAATGCGTTTCTATCAATATACCATAAGTTTTTGTCAAATGTTGCAAGTGATCAAGGCTCAGTCACACTCTCTGTCTACCTTTTTCTTTGTCTCTCTCACGTTTTCTTTCTTTTTCTCGCTCACGCTCTTTATTCTTCCTCTCCCTCACGCTCTTTTTCTTTCTCTATCCCTCTTTCTTTCTTTCTCTCGCTGCCAACGAGCATAGCTTGATCATAGCTTTAGACGCTCCTCGCAGCTGATCCCACAATGCACAATTTACTCTCCCTCTCCTGCTCACACACATAACGCATGGGCTCGTCCCACGACGCGCACTCAATTTGCCCTCAATGCAGTAGACCGTACGAGCTCTTCCGCTCTTGGTATTCGTGTTCTCACAATTTACTCTCCCTCTCTCGACTTACACGATGAACACTGATATTAGCAGCTAGCTATATAAAGGCAGCAAGGCTGCAGCTGCTCGGCAGTCTAAAGCGATGGACGTTCAGGTGAGTGCTGCTTTGTTTAAATTCTGCTTAGCCGGCAATAATCTGTAGAGTAGTCAATGTAAGCAAGCTCACTAACACATACAAAGCCTGATGAGCAGGCATTCGTATGATCCTCTCACGCTAACACTATCGCTCTCCCAGTAATTAGGTATATAAAGCCCAGCACTACGCAACTTGCGTCAGTTGTTCCGTGCCTGTCAAAGGCGACAGACGTTCCGGTGACTGCTTGAGTGGTATGTACCTAGTATTAATACTTATGGTAACTTGCACTTATAGTACACGTATGTAGTGGTATAGGAAATGGAAAGTATGAAACATCATATTTTTCATGTTTTTATATATTTACTTTACTCAGAAATAGGTAAACAGTTGTAATATTGTATGTTATTATATTTAAAAAAAAGAGTAGCTATTAGAATCTTAAACATAGGACATTGGTTTCTCTTTTTTTTTTAACATTTTCTTTGTTATTGAGTAACTTGCGCTTAAATTTGTTATGTTAATTTTTTACAAAATTTATAAAAGTAGGCATGCAAAGGAGAAATTTTTTTTAAATGCATAAAATGTTGTATCAAAAATAACAAATTTATCCGGGAACTTTAGGCCAATAAAAATAATTAAAAATAATATAATAAAACAGAATATCATTTTATTGTAATAAAACTCTAAACATTAAGCTCGGTGATAAATTATTGATTTTGATTTAACATTTAATGTCTACTTTAGTGATAAATGTAAAGATAATAAAACAGCCTAAAAATATTCTAAGCTTATACAGCTAATATTTCTGATTTATCATAACAATATTTTATAATTCGCTTGCAATTATATTATTAACTTACATCGTATATCCTCAGTGCAGGCAATGCTATAACTTTCTTTGGCTTCTCGCTTACTTCTACGGCACTTTGCTGGCTTTATGCTAAAATCTCGCATCTTCTTTCGGGTAATACCCATCTCCATGAGCCAAAATGTGACCATAACCCATTAAGCTTTCAGCTTTAATGTGAAACTTTCATAGATTTGCAACTTTAGGGCTCGTGCCTGGCGAGACACGCCTTCGTGTAATTAAAAGGGCTGAGGCAAGAAACTTGCATTATGAGGCCGGAATACGCTCAAAGGATAATACGCTTAGGAGCTGCACCCAACACACTTTTACTTATACACGGGCAGGTGCTCCTGCACACACACACTCACCCACACGCACACACTCACACACATAATAAGCCGTTTTGTGAGCAACTTTTATCAGCATCATTAAAATTCTGACACATGTAACACGAAATCAAAACTTTGACTAAAAGTGCAAAAGGTGTCGGAGCCTCCCTTCCTCGAGCGTCTGGCCCCGCCCTCTTACACTCAGCTGCCTCCCGCTCATGTCTGTAAGTCTCTGTGTCTGCGTGTGTGTGTGTGTGTGTGTGGCAAAAGGACCTTGCCGTGCGCTGCCTTTGGCGCGTTCTGACTCCTTATACTAATTTCCATATAAGTAGCGTTAACATATCATTTGCATAAATTTTGTTGACATCTTTTCAAAATCGCACGAAAATGTTTTAAGGTGTTTCCGCACACACACACAGAGACATTGTTCGTCTGGCTGGAGGGATGCAAACGTTGTGAGTACCTTGTCGGCCTCTTCCTACTCCTCCTTCTTCTCTCTCACACTGTCATTCTCTCGCCCTGAAGCAACGGCAAATAATGCGAGTTCGGTTGAATTTTAGTTTAAGCAAATAGAAATCATTTAAATGCGTATTTATCTGAGCGCCTAATCAAATTAGTGTGTTAAATATTTATTCAATGCTTAGCAAAATTCCCACTATATATGTATATGTATATATAGCTGTCAGCCCCCGCATTGATTTGAGCATATTATGAGCGTAGCTCACACGTTCTCAGCTCCATCAATTACAATAAACTGATATAAATTGTGCGAGTGCTGCGTGGCGAGTGCAACAATTCATTGTATACACTGACAGCTGACATGACCAGAGAGAGAGAGGGAGAAAATGAGAGAGAAAGAGAGAGAGCCACTGTGAAGACAGCAGCAGGTGGAGACATGCATTATAATTTCATTGAAATAAAGCGATGTGAGTAACTCGAAAGTTTTGTACGACTTTTCTTTTATTTTGTAATACCCTGTAGAGAGAGCTATGGCATGGAGTATATCCTACAGAAGGCATAAAACATTTTTTTTTTTAAATCAGTATAACATATATATTAATGAAAATCGTACTGTACTGTATGGAAATTATAGTTGTTGATAAAAATCATATTTTTTCAGAAAAGAAAATATCATTGATACGAAACCTTAATGGAAACTTATTATAATAAGTGTAAGGGAGAAATTGTTTTTAGATTTAGATGCATGGGATTAAATTTAGAAAATCTATAAAATAAAAAAAAATTGTTCGCTTGTTTTAATAAAAATATAAATAGTTATCATTCATTTAAAACTAAATTATTTACATATCTAACAAATTTTAAGACTATTTTTATAATAATATATTATTTATTATTTTTAGGTTTTAAATCAAATTTTATAATAATCTATTGGATATATTTAGAGTACAACATAAATTAAAATAATTCTATTTGTAGAATTTTCGGTATTTTTAACTAATCCGCTCTCTCAGTATTTCTAGCTTGCTATAGCGTATCTGCACTTCTAAAATTTTATTTTTGCTGCCTACACTTTTTGCTTGTTCTTTTGTATGTTTTTAAAATTACACGACCGAACTGGCAGCAGTTTTCGCTGCGCAAGAGGCGTGAGCTTGTGGCGTGGAAGGGGGCGTGGCACAAGGCATTTAGGCAGAGATGATAAATTTCCGTGACATGCGCTGCACACTGTCATCTGACAAGAATCAGTGTCAAATATGTTGTCATCTAATTTCGCACTCGCATTTAAGCCGCGCGGGAGAGAGCCAGATAGCCGAGGGGGAGATACAAAGAGAGAGAGAGAGAGCTGGAGCTGGCAGAGATGTGCGTTGTCAGATTTGAATAAATGGTAATAAGCCGCCGCCGTCGCTGCTGCTGCTGCTGCTGGCACTCGCAATCTGCCGCTATTTATCTCTCGCTCACGCTCGCTATCTCGCTTGCACTCGACCCTTGCTTTAATTGCCGTCGAGGCATATGTGAATTCTACAGTGAATACCCCTAACCCTAGCCCGGTTCGTTTTTCTGTTGCATACTTTCGCGCGCAGGCATTTTCGGCTGCAGCTTTAATTAATCAGCGCGTTAATTTTGAGTCGCGCCGCCGCCTGCTTCGACTGCCGGCATTTATCAAAGCTACATGATTATGCTCTTAATGGCCAGGTAGAGGCGGCCAAGTGGGCGGGGCAGCAGGCGACGTGTCGCTCTCTCTCTCTCTCTATACCTCTCCCAGTGCCTGCTGCGGCAGGCATATGTGACAGCGACAGGCACATGGGCGACAATGTCGGCGTAAAAACCGCAAATATGTTTTTGCCTTTTCTCGTTGCTGTTGTTGTTGTTGTTGTTGTGCGTCTGGCAGGCGCGCATTAGGGGCAACAACACATATATCTATGGTTATACTCACACTCCCGCCCGTTGACAATGGAACTTGTCTTTTTAATTAAATGCTAAAAGAAAATGCAAAAGATAAATGAAGTTGTGCTAAATGCGTGCTGTGCGTGTTCCCCCTGCCCGCTCCCCACTCCCGCTGTGGTTTGCCAGAAGACAGTAGGTGTGCTCTGTCTGTCTGTCTGTCGGT
This sequence comes from Zaprionus bogoriensis, assembly GCA_035046045.1. Lineage (NCBI taxonomy): Eukaryota > Metazoa > Arthropoda > Insecta > Diptera > Drosophilidae > Zaprionus > Zaprionus bogoriensis. Next base: position 4,936,474 of record JAWNOI010000141.1, on the reverse strand, counting down.
CCGTCCGTCTGTCTCGCTGCTTCTGCGCCTGCATGTCTGTCTGCCTGTCTCTCTGTCTGCCTGCCTGTGTGTGCGGGATTTCAATTATTTTATACCGAAATGCTCTGCATTTGGGGTTTCTGCGGCGGCGCTTCCAACTGGCATCTTCATTTATCGTAGTCGTATTATTGAATTATGCCTTTAAGTGCCAGGCCCAACCTCAAGCAAGCCGGCGAAACGCTTTAATGCGCTGCAATGTAATGAATTGGCCTCGTTTCGCTTAAGCAACTCTGGCCCGCATCTAAGTGGAAACTGCTGTGTGCCAGATATAGTAGAAAGTATATATATGTATATAGCGTACATGTGCCAGGTGCCTGTTGGAATTGTCAAGCGAAACGTTGCAGGATTCCGGAAATTTAATGTAACAGCAAATTTCAATTTGAGCTCAGAGTTAGCAGAGGCCATACAAATTGAAAAAAGAAAATATTACAATGGTTTTAGTAAGTATTGCCAAAAATTTTAAACAGACATATCTACCATAAATTTTTGTTTTGCGCATTCCGCAGTATTGTCTTTGTTTCAAGATACAGAAAAATAGTTCTGGATTATTTAAAAAAAATTGTAACATATTAATAATAAATAATAATCAATAATAAATGTAACCAATTTAAAATACGTAGAATTCAGTAGTATTTAAAAAATAAATGCAACAAATTAAAAACAATATTTTTAATACACTGAATGCAACAAACTCAAAATATAATTCTGAATTATTCCACAAATAAATACAACAAATTAATAATTAAATGCAACAATTTAAATATATTATTCTGTAATATATCAAAAATAGATTTAAAAAATTAAAAATAGTATTCTATAAGGCACCAAATATAAATGCAACAAATTCAAAGGAAAATTCTTTAGTATAACAAAAATAAATAAAACAAATTCAGAACATAACGCTAAAATATTCTAAAAATAAATATAACAAATTAAATATTTAATCCTATAATACAAAAGATATATAATTTTATTAATATACCAAAACTTTAATGCAATATTAAACTGCAATATTAAACTGCAATATTAAAAAAAAATACAATAAATTCAAAAATATTTTACTTTGTTAGAGTTAAAGTAAAATAATCCTCTTAATATTTCAAAAAACTTCTTTAGGTCTAATAAATTTAACTTATTAATTGCCTTAATATTTAAAAAAAGTTTTGAAAATTATTTAATTATTTATAATTAGTTTTTCAAATTTAAAACAAACCATGAAAATGTTGTTAGCTTAAATCAAATCAAAAGCCGCGCTTATTCATTTCAATCTAACTGTATGCCTTTGGACTAAGTAAATCGAACATTATTTATCGTAAGCTTTATAGAACAAACCGACAAATCAATGGCCCATGAAAACCCCAAAATCCAATTGTCAATCGAGCGCGATGCGAAAAATCTTACAGAAATATCGAAAATAAAAATGAAATCGTCTGATTGGATAAAATCCAGAGGCGGCAGCCAAGGGGGGGCGGGGTCTGTGCCAAAAATCGCTTGTGACATTTGTAATCGCAGTTCAATAATTTTTGGTCATTTTATGGCCATGGCTTAGTGTCACACACACACACACACACACACGCACACAGACAGCTGAGCATATGTGTGTGCGTGTAGAGCCATTTCGTACACTAGACACTAGCTTACAAGTGTCATGTTTCGAGCGTGCACAGACAGCAGCAACTACAGTTACAGTGGGCGTGGCCCCCTAGCCTGCAGATCAAATTAGATGTATAAATAACAAACCGATTAAGCGATTGCACAACTTAAGCCCAGGCAAGTGCGTCCAACATCCGGCGAGAGTCTTTATAGGGGTGGGCGGGAGAAGGGAGGAGGCAGTTGGAGGAGTCTGCTGAGCGCAAATTTGTTTCGTTTTATTGCCCGGGCGGATAAGCAGGCGCTCGGCAATTGTTGTGCGGCTCATTTGGATTATAATTGATGTCTCGCACAGGCGAGCGAGGCCAAGGCTTCAATTGCTCTAAGCCCAGGCCAGGCTAATCGCAAATCTTGCAGCCAGCAGCAGCAGCAGCAGCGAGCCGAAAGTGTTTGCAATTATTCTGCGTCAATGCGCGTCTGGGGAGCAAAAACTCAATTTTCAACTTATTTAGCGCCATGCTCGAGCTGCCCAAATGTGCTCTTGCCACTGACAGCTGAGCCTGCTCACACTCGCTGTCTGTCTCTGTCTAGCTAACTACATCTAACTCTCCCTCTCTCTCTAACTCTCTCTCTCTCTCTCTCTGGTATTTATTTGCTGTCCTGCTTGATGCCTGTCAACGACTGGCAGCGACGTTTTATTGGCGCCCACGCGGCGTATGATGAATATCAAGCGCAACGCCTAATCAACTGCAAATGAAATGGACAATTGTTCGGCATGAGGTAACCGCACGCGTCGATACATCAAATCGACACTACACACACTCGCACACACTGTGCTGTTGTTCATTTTGTGCTCTTGGCTTTGAAAATAAATTGCTTTGGCTTTTTCGAGCCAGCAAATCCGCTCATTGCCGTTTTGGACTGCTCCTGCTGCTGTTGCCACATTGTTTGCTCTATTGTTGCTGTTGCTGTTGTTGCCGTTGCTCGGGGTCGCCGCTTAATAACCATTGTCCGCCCCGCTCCAGTTGCTCAACGTGGGAGCTATAAACTGTCATTTAAGTTGTTGTCGATGTCATTGCTCTGCGCTATTATTGTTGCTGTTGTTTCAGCCAAGATTTGTAGCTGCAGCTGAAGGCCAAGTTTCTCCGCTGGCTGCAAAAAGTGAAAGTAAATATATTTATGAGTCGAACGAGGCAAGGTAGGCGCCTGGGAGCTGCTGCCGCCTGCAAATAGACTCCAGAGAAAAATAAACAAGTGCGGCGCAGGCTGCTTAATAGCCAAAGGTGTGCGCGGAGTGTGTGTGTCTATCTCTACGTATAAGTTATGCAAACTAAAAGAATTTCTACTCTCGCACAGTAGTTATATAAATCTTTTTTATACTCTCTCTCTCTCTCTCTTAATCGAAGTGAGCAGCTCAGAGCTATGGTAATTAATACCCATTTGCAATGTTTCGCATAGCTTTCTAATTTTAAACAACCGTGATAATTAATTATGGCAGAAACCTACGCTGCCGCCCGTTCAATTCGAATTATCTGTGACACCTTTTGTGATTTTGGCATTTGTTAAATTGCATAATGCACCTTGATTTGCACCCGGCCACCGCATTTAATTATGATAAATAAATAGCAAAGCAACAACAACAATGAATCGAGGGAAAAAATAGTTAAATTAATTTGCCTGTAATGCTTTTGTTAGAGACACGCCGTGCCATGCATATTAATTACCACACGATTTCGCAGTGAAAGCAACATAAATAATACAATTTAACAAACGAAATTTTGAATTCAGTTTATTTTGCATGCGTTTTGATATATCGCCGATCTTGGCCAAAGCTGACAGCTGTGCAGTGCGATTTATAGCAGTTGCTGTAGCGTATGCTTATAGCGATTATAGCGATTTCATAATGCGATTTTGTTCAAATTAATTGAGTAGAAAATTTACTTCAGAACTGGGAAATTTTTAAATTAATTATAACTTAATTTCTTTCGAATTTTAAAATATATAAAAAAAAACATTTTTAAAGTTTTGTATCTAATTTACTTTTTATTTTTATAATTTTATTTTATTCATTTATTTTTGTATTTATAATTTCATTTATTTAGTTGTTTATTAAGTTTCATATTATATTTAGCTTTTTATTTATTTAGTTTTTTTTTTATTTGTTCATTTATTTATTTTTTAATATTTCTTTATTTATTGTTTTTATGGAATATTACTTCAGCTTAAATTTTCCAATATCTGATTATAATAAATGAATATAATTTAATATAGATGAATATAGAATATATAATAAATATATATTTATAATAAAACTCTTTTTGAAGCGACCAAGAATGTGGAACTCGTTAAAGCTTTCTGGAAAGTAACTTAAAAATTGCGTTAAGCTTTCGATGGCCTTTATTGCAGTTGCCGCTCTGCTGTCAATATTATTTTATGTTAATTTAACTTTGGTCAAATGCAAACTTCAACTTTTGTGCTGGAGCAGTCAACTGCATGCTGGAAAGGACAAACACAAAAAAAAACACATGAATCGCTTTCAATAATTGCGGCTGGCACTTTTCGTGGTCTTTTGAACTGCACGCTCGAGTCGCAGGCTTTGACGTTAATTTGTCACTTATGTGCCGCGTCGCATATGTCAAAAACATCCATGCGAGCAACAGCAGCAGCAATAACAACAACTACAATAGGTACAGCAACCAGTCTATTCAGCTGCTGCCATGGCGGGGAATTCTATTCGCGCTTTATACGCCACACTGCGTTCCGACATCATGGCTCAAAGCGGCCGCGACATCCATCGACCGGAACAGCCGGAAAGCATGTCGAGTTTTAGTTTACTTTTAGTTACACAAAATTCGGTTAGTATTAAGCCAGGAGTGCAGTGCCCAGTGTATATAGTAAAACTTGCTTATGCGAACCAGGATTAATATGGAAATTTCCAAAACTCTAGAAGAATCTAATGTAGATCATGTTTAAGGATTTGGCTACTACTTCAGTGCTCAAATCTTTATTTTTGTGCTTTAATAATTGAAAATGGTTAAAATAATGCTTCAAAAAATGTATTTGTATGTCATTACTATTATGGCTTAACTTAAAAAAAATAATAAAAATATTAAATTAAAATTTGCATGTCATAAATATTAAAAATGCATGAAAATGATATGCTTACTTTGCGTAAATTTATAATGCAGTGCGAGTCTTTTTAAGTCTTTTTAAATTATTTTTTACTGGTTTTCAGTTGCTCTCAATTTTGGTTACAATCTTTATATCAATATTGCATTGCTTAATTCTGTTTTTTTTTTTGTACAGATCATGATTAAAAAAAAACATACATCGAATATATTTTAAATAATTTGAACAAATTTTTTCAGCAGTATGATATTTAAAAATATTTTATAATATTACACTTAATTTGCTACCATAATATCGAATAATATATACAGAATTTAAGTAACCTGTAAAGCTGAAGTCCCTACAAAATTGAAATCCATTTAATTATCGTTTGGCTTTTGTCAAAATCAGGCTTGCTGAAAAATTCCCTGAAAAGATTTGTGTCCAAAAAAATATATGACTTTTCTTAGAAATATTTACCACTTCAGCCAATTATTATACCATTTGCGGCAGTGAAGCAATCCATTATGCATGCCCTTCGCCCTGAGCTGCAGTGAACCTCAGTCTGACCTCATGCCAAGTGTCCGGTCAAGCAGTCAAAGGGCGTCAATCCTCAATCGTGATGTACATGTCAATGCAGCGGGACTTATTAAGCACGCGACGCGAAGTCGAAAGTGGAAAGTCGAGCAGAGTGCAAAAGTCCAAGGGTGTAGTAGGCTCAGCTCAGTGCGCCTCAACAAACATACATATGCACATACACATACACACGGCAAACATTTGCACACAACTCAGGCGCGCTGTGTGTGTGTTTTTTACAACATGTGTACTTTTGTGATTACATGAATTTTTAAAAAGCGCGCATTCACACACACACACACGTGCGCACACACAAAGACACTCAGTGGGTCACACACACATGCACACATGCAAACGGAAAGCACTGGGCCGACATGAGAACTACATTAAAATAATTTATTTTAACGCATTTTTTTGTCATAACCCGATGGGGAAAAAAACTCATTTCCTTTAATGATTTCATCTTGTACGCACAGGACGCCGCGGCATGGTCTGCTCTGCCTGTGTACAGTGCGTTGTTTTTGTTTTTCTCTCACGTTTTTCCATTTTTTTTGTTTTTGGCAAAATGGCTGCAACAGCGTGTGGCACGCACACAACGCATGGTTATTTCATTAAAATGGCCTTTTGTTGTTTGTAAATGTTGCTTATTATTAACGCTGCTTTATCGCGTCTCTTTGAATAAGTATCCGCAGCAGCAGCAGCAGCAGCAGCAGGAGCAGCTTCGGCTGTAGCTGTGTATCTGTAGCTGTAGCTGGCGCTGTGTATCTGTAGCTGACAACTGCTGCATTTTTATGGGTCGCGGGGTCACAAGACACAACATTTGCATTACGCAGCAGACAGTCGAGGCTGCTCCTGCTGCTTAATAAAGACTAATTGACTTTTGCGCAGCATTCAAGTGCAGCGAACGGGTCTCCTCTCTGATTGCCAATTACTCGCTTATAACAAAGCCCCAACGCGTCGGCAGACTCGATAAACGAATTAACATTTAAATTAATGCCATGTCAAATTGTTAGCAACCTTCGGAGATGTTTACACTGTATTTGCGTTCGAGTTGCTCTCAGGTGACAAGCGGGTTTACCTTAAGCAGCGGCGCAGCCAACAGGATGGGGAGAAATGCTGCTTCTTGCTAAGTAAGGCTAAATAAGTTAAGAATCCTTCGCAAACCCCTGCTGAGTGCGCCTCTGTTGCAGCTGCTGTTGCTGCATATCAGCTGCATTGAAATTTATGCAAATTAAGCCGTTGACTTTGGTGTTTGCCCATGTAAATAGATAGTTGTATTTAATTAGCCCGACAAGACACAATTGTCCCTAACCTGGCATTGATGAGCATGAAACCAGCTTGCATATCTGAAAGCTTGGGCATTTAACCGGAAGTGTAAGTTAATTGGCACAAAAATAGAAGTTCAACTCAATACAAAATAAATTATTGATGTTTGCAGCAAAATTCAATTTCAAATATAAATATATAATATTTATTATATTTTTAAAATAATATTTTTTTATGCTTTTTTTAATAACGTCAATAAATTAGAATATTTTAAATACAGTACAATAATTTATTGAAGAAAGGTCAATATACTATTTGTTTGTATTTATTATTTTATTTAAATAACGACAATAAAGGTTTATTCTTTCATATTTATTTTTATTTAAAAATAACAATAAAATATGTTTATATTCTAATTTATTATTTTATAACAAAACCGTCAACATATGTTTATAATTTCTAATACATTTTTTATTTCAAATGGCGAAAAATTGTTTTTATTTTTTTTTTTAATTTCTTTAAATAATCAAAATAATCAATTTATGTTTACATTTTATATTAATTAATTTATTAAGAAACCTTTAGTATATATTTTACCTTTTTGTATATTTTTAAACTAACTAAGTAATTTTCCACAAATTCGCGTCATAGTTGGCATAGATTAACCTTTTCACCTTTGATTTCCGTGCATTAAAAATGCTTGTTCTTTTTAGATTGCAACATAGCAACTCCTTTAGCTTGTTTCTTGCTATGGTCAATGACTAAGCCTGGATAAGACTGGAGCAACTCTAATTATATAACTTAGAATCGCAAGATTGTATACCTAAAGCTTTGCTTGCGCTTCGATGCTCAACTGTGAAATTATAATCGCGTCTGAGTTCCGCGATGTCGGCGATAACTATAAGTCCGTTAGCCAATTTAATACCATTATAATGCTGATAATAATGCAATTTATGCGAGTAAGCAAACTAAGCACACGCAGATGAGGAGAGAGGGAGAGAGTGGGGGGTACAGACAGAGCGGCACTGGAAACCTTGTGGTTGCCGTTCTTCAAGTTAATTAGCCCCAAGAGTATTGATGTTACTAATGAGCATAGTTATAATGAAAATAATTGGCCAGATGATGATGATTATGATTATGATGATGATGAAGCTGTAGACAAAGTTGCGCTGCGAATTTCAGAGCTGTCTTTAATGTTGATTGCGAGGATAACCTCATGTCAGTGCGTTGCGTATACGCCGAGTACGTCGCGTTCTTGACATAGCACAACAGCGCTATTTTCCGCTGGACTTTTCTCCACAACAAAGTTAATCGCATTAGCCGAATCGAGCTTGAAACGATGTGACATCAATTTATTATGGGCGCGATATTTTAAAATGCATCGTGCATAGGCAAATGGAATTTCGCTGTAAACCGAATACCGAATAGTCCAATGGCTCTTAAGTAAATTACAATACACGCACATAGACATATATATATATATATATACACACCTACATAGATGTCGAATGCTATATATTTTGCGTTAAATTGCCAGCGAAAGCCCGGCTCGCTGTTGGCATTAATTTAATTACAAATTAAATTCCGATTCCAAATTAAAGAGTTTTTAGTTATTAAATGCGGCATTTAAAATGGCATTAATAATGCATCAACACCTGATATACCGAAATAACACACACACGAGCCACAACAAATAGGTATGCGCGCATATTTGCAGGCAGTGTACTCGCATTACATTAACCGAGTACAGCAGCACTTACAAAAACTATCAATAAATAATAAATAATAAGAACAAAAAGATAGCTAACGTTATGCGCGCTCGGCCGTTAGATACCATTCATCAACCGTAGCCATCCAATTTTATACAATAAAATAATAAATTATACAATAAAAAACTACTGCTTGTCGAGCTTGCCATAGCTTTAGCAGCGGTTAAGCAGCTGACTTTGTGGAGATGCTCTGTTTTCTCGTTACGGTCTTTTATTAGAAAATATTATTATATATACATATAGCTATAAGTCTCTCCTTTATGATGCGATTAAGCTAAAATTTGCAGTAAATGTCAGAAATGTAAATAACTACATACATGCCAAATTTAAAAGTTGTAACTGATAATATGCGAATTTAAATCATAAAACATTAAATATCCTTGGAAGTTTGCAAGACACTCAAAACTTGAAATAAACTGCTGTAGAAAAAACTTTGAACCAAATTTGATAGCTCTGGTTCTTGCCGCAGCAGGGCTCTGTCTGTTCCCACTGACGAACAGACAGTCTAACAATAAGATATGCCAACATCAAGTCACATGCAGATCAAAATTATACCACATATAATTTTTTAAAGTATTCCAAACCTTTTACTGCCTGCTAGATATATTTTCACACAACGCATATACCGTTTTCAGCAATTTTCAACGCGCGTATGATGTAAAAATGAAATAACGCAACGTGCAGCACAGTTGCCCGACCTGCCATAAATCAGAAGCCATCTGCACACGGGTTTTGTTTATTGTTTATTGTTTTTCGCAATATGCAAAGCGAAAACACGCCACAAATTGTGACTTACAATTTGCCAAAATCAGCTGGATTTTAATCGAACCCAAACAGACAAACAGACCATCGATGCGAAACGCATTGCAAAAAATGAAGAACGCGCCTGCAATTTATTTTTTTGGTATTTTTGTACACAAAAAAACAATGTTATTTAGCCTGGAAATGGAAATGAAATGTGTGAAAAATACAGGAAAAAACTGGCAGGCCGTTTCCACGATTGTTTCATTATTCTACATAATTAGTTGGCAGTTGACATTCAAGAGGCCGCAGCTGCTGCTGCTGCTGCATTCTGCTCTTAAATGCAAAATAATCATTTCCACTTTGTCTCTCTCTCTCTCTATCTGTCTTTTTCTGTCGCTCTCTGCGCCGGCTTTTTATTTTGCCATTCATTTTATGGCTGCCTGCGGCGAAAACTTTCAGGCATGTTAATAGCACTCATAATTAAAAATTAAATGTTATAATTTCATGTGTGCTCTGCCGTGCGGTTGCCGCTACGTACTGCCTGTGTGTATTCCCTTTCTCTGGCACTTTTTCAACATTGCCCAAGACAGATATGAACTATTCCTTGTCGATGTGAAGGGCCCTTGGGTCCACAACTGACGAGCAGCATTCTGCATGCGCTTTATCAACAAACTTCCAATTGCAATTACGCCGAGCGAAGCCCGCTACGCTGCAGCAGCAGAGAACAATTAACAACTGAACACGCTCACTCGACAAGCTTAAAAATCGGGGGAGCAGAGAGTGAGGGAATGGGGGTAGTGCTTACACAATATTTGACCACTCGTCTGAAGGCCAACTAAAGCAGCAGTCGGATCATGTCGGCCTGGCAATAAAAGTTGCCAACTACTTAGCAAGTTTCCTTGTACTGCTCGTTCTGTTTCTGCCGGAATTGCAGCAGCAAAGCTGGGCCAATTTAAATGTTATTTGCATGGGCTTTCAGCTGGCCAAGGACGACAATAAGCTTCGAGCATGTGCACATCAGGCAGGGCTAAGGCACAAATAATAATGTCAGAGTTAAATGAATTGAGAACAGTTTTATGCGAAATGAAGAAGAGCCCAAAGTGCTGAAACTTTTATGCGCAGGCAGGCAGGCAGGCAGGAAGGCAGGCTCAAATAACGATTGCTATACTGATATTAAAAGCTAAGGGAAAGTACAAAAAATAAAATAAATAAATTTAAAAAAATGATTTTGTCCGGGTTATTTATTGTCACCCTGTATATTGTATTATTTTGTTATTATTATTTTATTATTTTGCATTATATTATATTATACGAGTATAAACTTATATTATATTATATTATATTATATTATATTATATTATATTATATTATATTATATTATATTATATTATATTATATTATATTATATTATATTATATTATATTATATTATATTATATTATATTATATTATATTATATTATATTATATTATATTATATTATATTATATTATATTATATTATATTATATTATATTATATTATATTATATTATATTATATTATATTATATTTAATTTTATATACACATACTCTGATATTGGTAAATAAATATATGTTTTATTAAAATACTGCTGAATAATGAATTAAAACTTATTGTTTAACTCAATTAAACATATTTTCAGCATCTTAGAAATTCACAGTAAAAAGAACTCGACTGTTGAGCACCATGCACGTAATATTTTAAAACTTGGTAGAAATTTCTTTGATAGTAGTTCGATTAGCTTCTATAGTTTTGGTAAATAGACTATATTTTTAAATTTTTGGCCATAAAAATGTTATAAAATCTTAAGATAAATAATTTTTTTTTAATTTTTAGAATTTGGTCATAACAAAAAATAACCGGAAATTATATAATTTACGAAAACTGTAATAGTTTGAAGCCAAAACAGTTTTGTAACGCAATTCTTGACATCATTTTGAGTGCTGAAAGAAAGTCTTGCTCGTAGTTCTCGCACAATGATTAATCGAATGGGAAGCGCTGCGACATATTTAATGCAATCGCTGCGCACACTTAATGGAATGTGTTGAACTCAATTTAAATTGTATTTTCAATGCGGCAGCTACGCGCACTGCTTGAATAAACGCGCCAGGCGTACGGGCCAATCGAGCTGGTGGGCGGGCGGATAGACGGACAGGCGGCTAGGCAGACCAAAAGTCAATCAGTGGAGATGCAGCGGGCAATTCAATATATCTGCGGGTCAAGGCGCTTATTTAATTAATTACTCGTACGTAAAACAAGTGGCAAGTGGTGAGTGGCAAGTGGCAAATGGCAGGCAGCGGGTGGCTGGCGGCATGTGGCGGGCGTACGAAAAGCCGTGCAAGTAATGCAAAAAGCCGAGTAATTATTTTACACTTCGACTGTCGTTCATGGTTCGCTGCATTTTGATGAAGTCTGTTGTTGCTGTTGCTGCTGTTGTTGTGCCGTCATTTGTTGCATGTGCTGCATGCTGCACAACTCACTTAAAGGTTCGTTAATGCCGCTGCAATGTACTCGCGCAGTGCTGCAATTATCGTCAAGCGATTAAATGAAATCAAAACCGAGACTTAAGCCCGCGCTCAGCTTTAATGCCAGGCCAACCAATAAGGAGTGTGCATGTGTGTGTGTCTGTGTGTGAGTGTATGTGATATGTCAACTGGCAGGCATGCAGACATCGATTTTTATGGCCCCTGCCCAGACAGAGGTCATTTATCAATATGTTGATTTCAGTTTGGCCGGATTTCTGTTAAAGTTCAATGGGCCGCCCCGTTACGCACACTACGTAATTTTTACACGCTCACACACACACACACACACAATTGCAGATGAAGTGACTGATGTGTGTTGTGGATGCCACACCTACATCTGCCTACCTGCCTGCCTGCCTATCTGTCTGTCTGTCGTCCTGTTTGATGTATGTGTCTGTCTCTCGACGCGCTTTACTCTGTCTCTCGCACTCTCTCCCTCTCATTCTCTCTCTCTTTAGCTTCACGCTCGCTTTCACTTTTTTCGTCAACGACTGCACCTCAAGCGCTTTTCGCGCTGACCCCACCACCGGCTCAGGCCTACCTACAAGTCGTAATGGCATCAATTTTCGCTAGCTCCAAATTCAAATTCGTTCCGAAGGTGGCATGGCAATCGCTTAAAATTAAATTAAATTTAAATTTAAATTTAAAAAATCTCTTTAATTTTTGCTGCAATTTTCAGCAGTGACTAGTTACTAATTTTTGCCGGCCCTGGCAATTTGCCATGGTGCAGTCGCATAAATCTTGCAGACGCAAATAAATCGAAAGCAATGCCCGGTCTCTGCCCGGACAAGTGCTCGAGCGGGCCGACTCCCCTGCCAGCGCTGGCAGCCTGTTTGCCATTGTAACCACTCGAAACTGTCAATGACAATGATGATGAACTGCAAAATAGAGCGCTGACAGCTGCAACGAGACACGGACTGGATAGATAGCCAGATAGTTGGACGGACTGGCAGGCAGGCATGCTTATACGAATGGATGGATGGTTGGACGGATGGACGGTTGAAAGCATGGTTGACTGGTTGAAAACGTATACGTAATACGTATACGTATACGTATACGTATGTGGCACAAAGCAGTCTCAGCGCGACACTGTGGCAGCCCCAATGCCAATGCATGTGGCATAATTTCAAATATGCCGCTCCAGAAATACTTTGGCACTGGTTGAGCGCTTCACTGACTCGAGCGACTCGACTCGACTCGACGGCATCGAATGACTCGACTCGACTCGCCTCGCCTGACTCACTCGCCCGACTCTCTGACTCTCTGATGTCTGGCTGAGTTGGATGACAGTTTGATTTGTTGGCAGTTGGCATACAATTGACGTCTGATGGATGGTGTACTACATTGTCAGGACATTTTACGAGCAGCGTGCGCCCAATTTCTTTTTCTACAATTTCGAGTGTCCTCTTTGCCCACTTTAGCCCAAGCCTATTATTTTAATAACTTTTAGAAAAGTTGAGGAATTTATATACTTATAAAATTAAAGTTTATTTAAAAAACTGCATTTTTAAAAGAATTAAATTCGAAGTTTCTTTATATTAATAGTCATATTTATAACATTATTATTTAAATCTATTTATTATTTATGTATTATTTATTATTTTTACTATTAGTTCTATTAATTACTATTTAATACTATTTATTATTTTTGTTTTTATTCATTAAAAATGTATTTTTGGTAGATTATAGATTATCATTAATCATTTCTGAACTGAACTTCAATGGAATAATTAATCGTCTAATTTTAATGCCATAAACTAAATTTAGGTATTTGTAAAATCTTACAAAATATTCACTGATTGTAACATAAATTTGTTTAGCAGCTTTCAGTCCTGCTAAAATTGCCATAAATTTCACAGAAAATATAAAGTTTCTATCACTTTAAATTATTTCAAAAATTAAAACTTAACATAAATAATTCCGCTGCTTGACTGTGACAATTTTTATAATTTTTTCTCTCTCTCTCTCTGTCGCTCTGTTCTCAGTTTTCAGTTCTCTTGTCGCGAGTTTGCTTATTTAATAATATTTGCAAAAACTTTGTGCTACTTACAACGCAAAAAGAGAACTGCAAGAACTCACAAAGTTATAACCAGCCAGCGATCCCTGCTCTCTGCTCTCAGCTCTCTGTTCTCTGTTCTCCGTTCCAATGCTCGACCCACTTGGACTCTTTAGGTAATTTTGCAACGACAAAATGAAAAAAAGGAGGAAAATAATACATAAAATAAGAAACGAACAAGTATAAAAACAAAAGCAAAAAAGGTTAAAGTTTTGTGCATGGGCAAAAGTTTTTTGTTTAAATAAAAAATGAGACAAAGTCTGCCAAAGTGACGAGTGCCAAAGGAAGCGCGCGCCGCATGAATTCGACTCAAGAGTCATGAGAGGACAAACTGCTAAAAATGCATAAATAAAACAAGCGGCAGATTTTCCACTATTTCCACACTGTTGCCAACCATATTTTACGTGCCCCACGACGACTGCACCTGAGCCTCGGCGAAACTTTGTTCGTTATGGCAACTTTCGTAGAATCCTAAACAACATGAAACTTTCGGATACAATGATTCCGCGACGAGGCACAAAGAAACACACACACGCACACACAAATAAAAGAAAAATGTATTGGAATCATAAGGTTTTAATAACATTTAATTGGCAAGCATAAATTAAATTATTTAACGAAAAGTAAATGGGGAATTTCAGGCGAAAAATTGTAGCATACTTTTCAGCGCATAATAAATTAAGCTGAAAATTATCTTATTTTTCAATTAAAAAATTCAAAATATAAATAAAAGTTATTTTGAAAAATCCCCAAAAGTATTTTAAATAAGAGTACACATTTTAGTATTTTCATTAGTATTATTTTGTCTAAATCAAATACCAAACTGACACTTAGAAAATCAAGATTACGCAAAATAATTAATCACAAAGGCAGCAAGCCCTTTCGACTCATTTGTTCGCTGGCAAATTAACTATTGCCTAGGAACAAAGAGTTATAACAAGGTACTCAGTATATACTTAGAATATTTAACACTCGCAAACAATAGACTTTGTACTTTTCTATTGTACTTAAGCTCGGGTAATCATAGAGCAAGCAGCAGGCTGTCGTTGATACCAGTTCCTTAGAAGAAGAAGCGCCTGGAAGATTTTAGCCAGCAGCATTTGCTTAGGATGGGTAGACGGGGATGCCATCCCCCGCCCCTCAGCCCCTGCTCGACCGTTACCACGTCTAATTAGCTATGCAAAAATCGCTGTAAACAAACTTAATTCAGATAACTGTTTGTGTTTTGGCATGCGCGCGTTGATTAGGCCCGCAACCCTTTGCCTGGCATATCATCATTGCGGAGATGTGGCATGGGTGTTTCTTCTCTTCTCTCTTCTGTATCTTATAAACACGCCTTACTTTGTTGTCTGTTTGTTGTTTGAGTTTTGTGCTTGCGTGTAAACATGCATGATTAAGTTGCCAGTCGCCGTGAGGAAAGAAAGCCGAATAATTTGCATACAGCCAGAGAGCGGCCTAATGAGACCCCAGCGCTGTGTGTGCGTGTGTGTGTGTGACTGTGACAATGCTTCGCCTCGTATCTTATCACCAATTCACAGCCAGCTGAGAAGTGCCAAGAACGTGCACTGCCAACTGCTGACCCCACAAACGTGTCGAGAACTTCGGCAAGAATCGGAGGCGAGGGACATTTTGCTTTTTGCAGCACTCACACACGTGTAAATTATGACGCGAGTCTGTTATGCTACCTTCCTGTGCGCCACAGCATATATATCACACACACACACGCGCACAAACAATGCGCATTTGTTGGGAGCTTTGCCAAACCGAAGTAAATCTTCGCTTGGCGCTGTCGACTTTTACGCTGAAGCACAATTTTTTGCAGTTGCCACTGCCAAAAAGTTCACAATTACCGTGATTGTGTCATCTTGTGAGTGTGTGTGTATACAGGTGTGTGTGTGTGTGTGCGTATTCCACTGGGCACACTTTGCCGCGTTAAAGTTTTATATTGTGGCGCTCTACGTAAATCAAAAGAAGTCTCAGCAGACATTAAGCGCAGATTAACAGCGGATGTTTGGCTTTTGCTCGAAAATTGACAGCGTACCAGCCTGGCCATACACATATACATATAACTAAAGGAAATAAAGCTAAGCTTATATGGCTTTTGCATTCTAAGCATCAATGCAAGTCGAACGCATTTCAGCCACAAAATCAACTCGACTCCTGCGGCTGGCGTGTCGCACTTTATTGCATTGTCGCAGTGTTGTGCACACGCTGAGTATCTGCGACAGTTGCATGCAACAATACGACAATCAGGCACTAAGCAAATTCTCAACAAAATTGCCAGCGATGTGCCAAGTGCCAAGTGCAACAATGAGGGCAGAAATGGCAACAAATCGAACAGAGACGAGCGCATGGCATATGCATGCGGTAATAATGTCGCGATACCTGCTGCTCAGACTATTTGCCAGCGCGTGTATGTATCGAGTGTCTGTGTGTGTCTGTCTGCCTGTGTGTGAGTTGTCCTTGAGCCAAATGGCAACACCAACTGAAGTTGGCAATATGTTTGCATGTAGCGCATTGCTCTTCAGCTGCGAGCTTCACTTGCAAGAAGTAAATAAATAACAAGAAAGTAAGCTTTGAAATTAATAGACTGCCTGGAATACTCTACAAAAAATATAGAAAAATTTTTATCAAATAGAAAAAACTTGTAACACTAAACAAAAATTAATAAACAATTATTAAATAATTTTTTTGTTTTTTTTTTTTTAGATTACTTTCTTCTTCCTTCTGTTTTTAAGTTCGCAGGAAAAAGCACAAAGAAAATTTTCATTTAATTTTAAAAATAATACAATTAAATTTTGTTAAGCGTAAATATATATATATATATATATATATATATATATATATATATATATAAATAAAAGAATTAAACTATTTTCTTAATAATTTGTTTGTTTTTAAAATATATTTTAGATTGAGCCCTACTCTAAAAATTCTACACTACTTTGTAGAAAGTTAAAAAATTCTCAGATTAAACAAAAAAAATGTAGTAGACTGCTATATTTTTTTTAAAAATATTATATAATTTAATTTATTTCTTATATAAATTTATAGATTTAAAAACATTTTTGTTTTAAATATGCAAAGCATTTCCTATCATTTTTTATTATTGCACCACAACCCACATTGCCAAGTGCATATACCCGATTTGTATACCCTTTAGCCACTGCCAAAGCCTTTTGCAGTTGCCGCTGGTGAAATTTATGTGTTCACTTGCCAAGACGGACATCGACATCCATATTCGCATCGACAAACATGCTCACATTCGCATTCACATCGACATCGACGTCGACTCGGGGGACGGGCATGCAAATGCGGACAAATGTAAAATAATACGTGACAATAATGCTGCCAATGGCAGCGCTGATTAGCCTGGATTATTTATGGAGCTCGTTCTGCACCAGCTGAGTGGGCGCATCGCATTGCCTCTCCCTGCTCTGCCTTCTTCTTCTTCCACCTATCGCCAACGCCACGGGAAAATGCTCAGTTTGCAGTTGACCGGCAACTGTCGTTGTCGGCATGAATATAGACTGAAGCGATTTGCTATTGAATATCTGCAGGGCTCATAGATTAATATGAGAGGTATGATAAGTGGGGCATGTTATGGTTAAGTTAGGCTGACTGTGTGGTGTTCTATACTTTCAAATAAAATAACGAAAGACAGTTACATTTTAAATCAGCTTTCGGCTATTTACAAATTTTTTACAATTTAAATACAATTTTTTGGTATTTAACAAAAATTTAAATTTCACTCATAATGAGCAAATTTAAAGAATTTTCACAAAAGCTTTAAATAGTTTATTTAAGCCAACATCAACTCAATCAAAATTACTGATTCATTTTACATCATCTACATAAGTTTTCAGGCATTTAGTAATTTTTTAAAGCTTATAAAATTATATTTTTGGTATTTAATAAAAATTGAAATTAAATTAATAGTTCGCAAATTTAAATAAATTTTACTTAAGCTTAAATAAGTTTATTTAAGCCAACATTCACTTAATCAAAGTTCTTAAGCCCGTAATAAAGAGTACAATAATTTCTTAAGATAACATTGCCTTGTTCATTTTCAGCCCCCTATATATTTATATATAAATGCATATATATGCGTGTATATATATAGTTCTGATTGGTGTTTGAGCAACTTCTTTTTGAAGTCAACTCGAGTTGTTGTAGACATTAAGAAATTTATTTAACTGCCTCGAGTTAAGCAACAACTTTTGAGTTACAATTTGTGTGAGGTTCTTGAGCCGCCTAATGAACCGTATGTCTTGCAGGTAGTCTGTGTGTGTGTGTGTGTGTCTGTGCGTGTTGGTGTTTGACGGTGTGTGATGCTAAAGTAAATATTATTTGATGTGCAGAGTGTGCAGATGTGTCGAAAAACATTCTCAGGTAGCTGCTGCTCTGCGGCTGAGACATAGCCTCACAGTGTTTGTGTTTTTGCATAAAATATTTACAGAGTTGTGCAGTGTGTGTGTGTGTGTGTGTGTGTGCGAGTGTATGTGTGTGTGACAGTGGCTTTCGCTGAGTCCAATTTACCCAAATGTACTACAAGCAGCATTTGTAGCCTTCGCTGTGTGCGAATTTGTGATGTTTTCTTTCTCTGCTTTCACTTCTGTTTTCTTCCTCCTTTTTCTGCTCGTTTTTATTACTTTAAGTTTATTTAGGCAGTGCGCGGGGGGAGGTAAGGGGGCACCACATCAAAGCGTAGCACGTGGCACGCATGACTGGCACTGGCAAAAAGTACAACAGCACAGGCCAAGAGCAACAGCAACAACAACAACAACAACAGCAACAAGCTCGAATTGCAGCACACAGAATGACCACAAAACATGCGCCTGGCTAGCCAGAGGAAGGCAGGGACGTGGCTGAGGCAGTAGCAGGCAGTTGGCAAGTGGAAAAAAATAAATGGAAATAACCCGAAAGCAACAGCAACAGCAGCAGCAACGGCAGCAGCAGCGTCGACGGCGGCAGCAGCAACAACTGTAAACTGTAAACTGTAAATCAACTGTGCTCTGCCCCTGTTGGCCAGTGTAGCTATGTGAATTTGTAATCTAAACTTTTACACTGGCCCCGCTCGAACTCGTTTTTTCATCAACGGGGCAACAGGAAACGGAAATTGCTGCTGTTGGCCCGTTGACAAAAACACGACACTTGCACCTCAAGTTGCCAGCCAACTTTCAACTTGATTTCAGCAGCAGCAGCAGAGCAGCTGCAACAACAAGCTGCAGCAACAACTAACAACAATAACAACAGCAACTACAACAGGCGCAGTCGAGTGACATTACAGGTTTGTGCAATTGCTTACAGTTTTCCCGCCCCACATTCGATTTGTGTGTGTGTTTGTCTCTCTGTGTGTGTGTTTATGTACAGTTGTTGTTAACGTCGTTGTTTGTTTATTGGGCCATTGATTAAGCGTGACCAAGCTGTTGAGTGTTAAGCACCCAAGCGCAGCCAAGGCAAAAGCACTGCAGCACTCAGAGAAAATTCATTAGGTAAATAAATAAATAAACGATAAATAAGAGAAGCAGAAAATGCTAAAATATAATTTTTTGCATAACAAAATAAATGTCACTTTGCAATGAATTTTAGAATACGTATTTGTCAATTAATTATATTAATATAAATTTTAATAAAAGTAACACCAATAATAATCATAAAAATAATATTAATACAATACAATTAATAATGAAAATAATAAGGAAAATAAAAATAATAAAAATTATAATCATAAAAATTCTAATAATAAAAATAATAAAAAGTATAATTATAAAACTACTATTGTATTATTATTGATCCAAAAAAATAATGATAAAATGCTAAAGAAAAAATACTATTGTATTTCAAAATTTTGTATGAAATTATGTTAAAAAGTTATTTAAAATTTGTATTATTTAATGCAATTAATTAGTTTTTTGTACGTTTCTTTTCTTTTTAATTTAGTTTTTCAGTGTATACTAATAAATTTACTCATGACACTCAATTAAATATTTCACTTTCTCATTTTATTTTAAAGGAAAATTTAATTTTAATTAAATTTTTTTAAGTTTTTTTTTTTATGCAAAATTCTTCTGCAAAAAAAAAAATACGCCACGAGCATGCCTTGACCTACTTTAAAAACTTGCTGTATTATTTTTCTCAGTGTAGCTGCCTGTGCTTAGCATGTGTTCCTTGTAGTCTGCTTTTTGATGCAAATTGATTTGCCGTTTCGCATGCAGCTGCAGCTTTAAGTTGGCATTAGAGCAGCGCTAAAAGCTGCGGGCCAAAACTATTTCGCAACTTGTTACCTGATTTCATGTTGCAGAAGGCGACACCGCGCGCAGACACGAGTTCCCCTGTCGCTGTGCCACCCACTCCCCAGCCACCCTCAAGCACTCCAGCATGCGTTGTTGCACATGCAAAAAATAGAAAGAAAGTAATAATTTTTGCAGGCGGGGCAAGGCTTGGCGGGGCAGGGCGAGGAAACTGTGGCATTGCCAGTTGGCTGCACAATTTCGCGGGTAACTTGGCGGCGCACGAAAAATTTTTAACTTAAATTACTTTTCGTAATAACTTTATTTTGTAATTTACGTAAGTAGAAGTAACATTTATGCAGCTGCATGAACCTCCAGCGATGCCGGGCCCAAAGTAGCTTTCAAACTATGACGGCGCACGTAAAAACTTCGCAACAGTTTAAATATCCTTGCAAATTTGCTAAGAAAAACTGAAAATGAGGATAGCACTTGCAGCATGAAGCCTGCAACGTGCAGCGTGCAACGTGCAACGTTCAACGTGGAGCGCGCACAAAACGGCAATATCCTGACCCAGACGATGGCCCAGGTCCGGCAGACCATTCCCCCACCCCGGCGAACTTGTCAGCTCGATGTGCCTACAGGCCCGCTGCACAACTACTCGTACCCCCCTCGGTGCATATGGAAATAATACACGCCAAAGTTGGCGAATCATTCGGCTAGATTAGCACGCAAATTGGAAAAGCGGAAATTGTGAAAGAGTGTGGCCAACACTGGATGCCTAATGAATTAATCAATTTTTTTAAATATATAATATATTCAATAAGTTAATTTTTTTTAACAAATTTGAGTAAACCTTTGAGAATATACTCCAAACTTTACTGTGAACTCTTTTAATAGCTGATTTAAATGCTTTAGTATTAGCATATTCTTTGAAAGAAGTCGGAGTATTTGAGATGTTTACTGTTTACTACTCTTAAGCACTGAACTATAAATAAATTCTAAAAATTAATAGTTTTTTAAAACATACTAAAATTCTCGTAACACATGCTCTGTTTTCCTTAGAAACGGTGCGAAAATGTTCAAACTGCTCAACTCACCTGTAAATTTGTATAATAGGACACAAAAATTATACTTATAAATTTATATGCTCTGCATCATGCTAGAACATATTTAAAATTATTATTTTTATTTATTTATTTATTTTTTGTATTTCAAAAAATGCTTTGCTTAGTCCGTATGTCTGCATCTTTGTCGATATCAAGTTTTAATAATAAAATAATTAATATTAATAGTACTAGTTTCAGCACCTGATTTTTTTGTGGCTTAAATACTTAAATACATAATGTAAACATAATAAACGAAAAATAAAAAACTAAAAAATAAATAAATACTTGAATATAGTAAAACAATTTTTTTTTTACTTTTAATTTTTTTTAGAAAAAAAAGTGGACTCTGTTGAATGGGTGCAGCGTTGTCAATATCGACTGTAAATAAAACAATGAATAATAATAAAATTAGAGTTCAACATATTATTTTTTTTAATGGCTTAAAATCAAATGCAAATTTAATAAAAAAATTATTTGGCTGAAAAATAAATAAATATAATAAAGTAAAAGTTGAAACTAGTGGTTTTTATGTGGCTAAGATAGTTTAAAGTTTGCAAAGTTAATAAACAAAAATAACTGAAACAAATTAACAAAAAAATAAATTAAAAAAAAAATAAAAACAAAAACAAAAGCTTTTCTAATGCTGTTGCTGAGCGTTCGTAGATACGCTTCAATCTCTCAGCTAAACAACTGAGATCCAACGACAAGCGAGAGCAAACAGAATCCTTTTAGCTCACAGTTAACATCAAAGACTTAATTAGCATTACATTTGCAGAGTGTTTACTTCTATCTTTGCCTTTATTATGCCGGGCGCTTCCGTAGTTAAGCCCGAAAAATCATCAACCAAATGACTTTTTGCAATGTTTTCTAATGAGCAAAAACGTTTGTCGAATGCAATTCCATGTTGTTCTTTCGCTCCAGCTCCGGCTTGCAGCTGCTCTTGTTGTTGTCGTTGTTGTTGTAGCTCTTGTGTTGTTTTTGTTGCTGGGTTTGCCGGACCACTTGTCCTTGTGAAATGCCATTTGCATTTGGGCAGCAGGCGAAACACTGCTGCAGTTGCAGTTGCAGGCTCCGAGTGGAACCGCAGCTGGCAGGCAACAAAGCAACAAAGCACAACACACTTTACCTCAATGCAAGCTCAAACAAAAGTGCGGCATACTTTGCGGCGCTTAGCATATGCCGCAGTCTGTGTGCATGCAGTTGTGTGTGTGTGAGTGTAGCTGTTATTCGCTCGTCTGACATACAAATCATTTTGTCGAGTGGGCGAGCATAAAACGACAACAAACTCGAAATGGAAAAATATTTTAAGCAAAAGGCGAACAACTTGTGCAACGTGCAACGTGCAACATGCTGCATGCCGCATGCAGCTCACCTTAAATCGAGCCGACTGCTAAGCCGTATTTGCATTTTAATTATGCTGTAGGACAAATTTCGTTGGCAGGCAAGTCGAGCGAGCGGCAATCGCTTTGACAATCAATCAATAAATCAAAAGACTTTGGATTGGATTTGCCAATCAGTAGCCCGCTCGACGCTCACATGTGGGCTCCAATTATGTCGCCAGAGACACAGGGAGAAAGAGAGAGAGAGAGAGTGAGAGAGAGAGAGAGAGAGGGAGGCAGATAGTGAGACAGATAGCTGGCACTTGCACGCCTTGGGGGCGTGTCAACCAACAAAGTGCTTACAAGAAAAAGCATCTGCAGCAGCAGCAGCAGCAGCTGCAGCTGCCACTGCGATGAGCCAAGTGAAATGTGTAAAATGCAAAAACTCATTGATGATTGAATGCAGTCGCAGCAGCAGCGCAGCGACGCGACGTCTACATCGATAGCAGTTTTTTGTGCTGCTTTGTCTCAATCTCAATAACGAAATGCAAATAGGGAGAAAAAAGCGAAAGCAAACACACAAATACGTGCACGCACAACGACACGAGAGATCGGCCAGAGCACTGGCGAATCGAATGGAGTCCACACTCAGGCGCTTACACACACACACAAACAAACACTCACACATACGCACACACATACACAAAGCGAAAGGAAGCTGCCAAGTGCCCGTCGAGGTAGCATAAAAAACAGGCAGCCGCATGGAGAAGTACTACAGACGACGGCTGTATACTCTCACCAGTGCAGTAATTTAAGGAATTTAAGTCTGAAATAATATATAAAATATTGAAGCTTGATTTTAAAATAAATATCGTATATTGACGAATAAAACAAAATTTCAGAAAAGCCGGAAAGTTATTGGGCGGTGTGATATAAGAGCAGAAATTTAAGGAATTGAAGCCTAAAAAATATATAAAAATAATTAGACTTTCTTTTGAAAAAAACAAAATAATTATTTATTTTTGGAAATGTATATAATATGATAACTTAAAAAAAAACTTAACATTTTATGAAAAGTAGAAGAAATTTAAATAATTAAAGCCTAAAATAAAATGTAAAGTAATGAAACTCGTTTTTGAAATTAAAAAAAAAAAAAAAACTTTTATTTATAATTAAATATATTTCATTAAAACATTCAAAATTTAACTGTATGGGATTTTTTTTTGCTTTTTCATTATTTTTGCAACTGCTCAAATCTGAATAATTTCAACATAATATAACATAAAAATTAGGCCAAAAAATCAGACGAAAATAAAATAATTTTAATTAAATTGTTTCTGCAAGCTTGACAGTATTATAGGTAGAATTTATTGATTCTTTTTGTGCCAATTTGAATTAATAAAAAAATTGATACAAAAAATTATACCAACGATAATGTTTAAGTAGATAATTTTCCCGAAATGCAAACAACATAATATAATAAAAAAAACTGCTTAAAAACATTCTGTATCTGAGTTTCACATAAGTCATTTGCAAATTGTTGTACCCTCAGCGGGAGAGTGTATCAAGAAAAAAGCGAATTGGTTGCTGGGGCTTGCCGCATCCCAAGGAAAATGGCGTTAGCTACAGAACATAGAATTGCAAATTCAATTTCGATTCAATTGAGCATGTGTTTGCAACGGCACAGGCATATGCTCTGCTTAGTGTGTGTGTGTGTGTGTGTGTGTGTGTGAGAGTGTATGTGAATGGTCGTGAGTGCGTCTGGCTGTATGTACATATGAGTCGTTGCATGCGACTGAGCATTGTTGCGCTGTGTTGCCGCCTCGCTTGTTGCATTGTCACCTAAGCCCTGCAACCGATACGATGACTTTGTCAACAGCAACAACAACAACAACAACAGCTGCAACAGAGCGACCGCTTGCGCAATGCGATTTGCCCCACTAAGCGCCCATTTATTATGAATATAACCAAGTCGTATCCCATTTAGGCCGCTCTAAGTGCGCCGCATCGGCCCGCCGGCAATTAATGCCAATTGAAGCTCATTAAAATTCAAATTTAAATCGCAATCACAATCGCCGCGAACTGCGAATCATTATACATTATTCCCTGCACTCACACACACACACACACAAACACACAGATGTATTTTATAGATTTTTGTCTGCAAATGTTAATTAGATTTGAATTTTGGTAAATTTCGAA
The DNA here is from genome assembly GCA_035046045.1 of Zaprionus bogoriensis. NCBI lineage: Eukaryota > Metazoa > Arthropoda > Insecta > Diptera > Drosophilidae > Zaprionus > Zaprionus bogoriensis. The sequence continues at coordinate 4,911,923 of JAWNOI010000141.1, read as the reverse complement.
ATTCCCATTCGCCCGCACACATCAATGAAATGCAAAAGCGCGTCGACAGCGCGTGCATAAAATGCAAGCAGAAATCAGCAAATATTATTTCTATATGCACAGGGAAATTGCTTTTAATGATTATCATTTGCGGCACTTTCTATCACAGGCACCGTGGGTGGGACAAACACAAATTGTACACAAAAAATGGTATACAAAAATTTAATTTCGTGTTGTAACATTTCTATTTCCTTTTTTTTTATTATATTATCAAACTTATATCATTGAAATATAATAGAAAAAGTAAATTAAATGTATATAAAATATAATATAATAAATATAATAAAGAAATAAAAATAAAGATTAAACATATTTATTATATTTACTGCAATGTACAGATTTTATTTGCTTTATTTTATTACATTAATTTTTATATATAAATTTATAGGCAAGAATATTGTTTAAGGAATGTTCTGCAGCGTAATCAATCATTCTTCATACATAAAAAAAATAATATAAAACACAATTATTTTATTTACAGTTTAAAAATAGTTTTACAAAATTTTAAAATTTTCAGCTTTGGTATTGCGTAGGTAAAGCCGAATACAATTTTATATCTGTATATGCAATCAAAAGTATAATTTAAGTATTAAAAAATGTCAAACGAAAAATTATTAAGTCTTTTTAATGTTTTTTTAAGCGATATTAATATTTTAAAAATTATGTAAAGCTACTTTAATAATTACAATTCGAAGTCCTTATTATTGTGAGAAAATCCTCTAAGCCATTTTATTTTTTGATGGTGTGACAATTCTTTTTTAATTATGCAAATGGATTTTATTAATGCACTTTCTAATGCACCTACAGTGTAGCAAAATATCTCAATCATGAATGATATCACACTGATATTTTCTATATTGTGTCCCACTTTCACACCGTTTCAGCTCGCGTGTAAATAATCGAATTTGCTGCAATTTGATCGATTTTTCGCCATTGTTTGGCCCAGCGGCACAATTGTGTTGGGCATTCTGAATAATGTGTATAATCAAATTAAAATTAACAAAAACGTCAATGATTGCAAATTAGTTGCTGAAAATGTGCGCAAAATTGAAATATCGATTTGATGAAGGCATGGAAGAGGCACGCAAGAGGCACGGCAGAGCCACGGGGGAGCGTGGAGGGGACTATCACTAGAGTCAGTTCACAAATGGATGCTCACAGCATGGCAAGGATTTCAATTGGCCAAGGGGTAGGAGGACTGTTGACTGTTGACTGCTTAGGCAGTCAAACGGATCAAAAGTTAAACTCATGTTTGACTTTTCATTCGAAAAATTGGATTTTGCATTTGGCCAAAAAGTTTGCAGTCAGACGGATAAGCAGCTGCAGCATCAGCAGCAGTAGCAGAAGCAGCAGCAGCTCGAGCAGCCGTAGAAAGTTTTTTAGTTTTACAACTAATTTATCAAATTTCAGAGATTTACGCTGCACTTTCTGTTCGCCTCGAAGTTCGAGCTGGGGCTTAGCTCTGGCCCGACTGCCGCCCGCACCCCACTCCGCTGGCAAAACAAAAGCCGTGCAGTTTTTAATTATGAGAGTAACTAACACAATTACGACCACAAAAGCCATTGTCATTGCCAAATGCAGAAACAAATCCACTTGTCAATTTGCTAATTGCTGTGGTGCTCGCTTTAATTGCGACCACACAGTTTCGGCCGACTGCCAGGCAGGACATAAAAAAACTCCGTAAAAATGCCCCATAAGCCGGCAGAGGAATGCCGCAGAAACGAAAAAAAAAAAAAAAAAAACACTTCGTGGCAAGGATATTCTAATAAAATGCTAAACGTGGGCGGGAAAGCCCGCCGGCTGCTTGCTGGCACAATTGAAGCGTGTTATTAGCTCTAATTGTTATAAAGCCCTTTTAATTGGGTGTCTGATAAAGTTGCGCCAAAAACAAAGCTCAAGTCTTCGGGTCAAACTAAGGCTGCCAGTCGACTGCTTTGTTGTAGCATTTACCTTAATGGAAAAGGTCTTTGGAGGCGGCTTTCTCTCTCTCTCTCTCTCTCTGTCTTCTCGATCTCGCTCTCACTCTCTGCTGCTGAGCCTAGGCTTAACATGCCTTTTTCCACTTTCACTTCTATTTTTGTTTTTATTTCCCTGAACTTTTGCTCAAAGTATTTTTCACACGGCCCACATTGCGTATGCGTAATGCGCACATCTCAGCCAGCAGGCGGCAGCGGCAGAGGCAGCACTCCTGCCACTGCAGTGGCAGGGGTCACCACATTTGTTTTTGAAAGCTTTTTGTTTTAAGCATCTTGTTAACAAGGTTTCAACCTGCGGTTTAATTAATTTTCAATGTATTTCGTATGAGTGTGCGTGTGGGTGTGCATGTGTGCGGCGACAACAGGCGCCGCAGTACGTATCGTGCTGCCAGCCTGAAGTTGGGTCATGCACGAACATGTCGTCCACTAATCCTCCTCTGCAGCTACAAAGTAACACCTTCCGCGTATGGAGGCACGCGACAGTTTGCCTCCATGTCTAGCTAGAGTTCAAATCACGTCTGTGTGGGGCTTCAGTGCAGCGAGCAGATAATGCAATTTATTAGATTCTAAGGTTGCTTTTGGAATATCTACAATATTGGTTGGAATAATACTGATATTTGAATTTTATGGTATCTTTACGTTGCATTTTCTGAGAAATATTAATAACAGTAGATTCTTAAATGTGTATATTCACAAAAATTTTGCATACCCTTATTTAATTTATGTATTTGTTAAAATTTATAATATATTTTTTATTTTTTATTTATTTTTAATTTTTAATATTTTTTATTGCTAAAATTACTTAAGTAATAATCGAGTCGTAAGGTATTAAAACTAAGAATAAATCTAAATTGAATACAAATTTATTAAATAAAATATATAAATATTTTAAGTGTTTCATTTATATTCGATTTTCTTAAAAGTTATGATAAAAGTCGACTTCAAAATATGTATACTATATTCAAAAAATGGTAATGGGCTTTAGTTGCATTAAATTATTTGCTAAACTTTCAAAATATGCATGTCAATAAAGTTTTATATACCCCTTACTTATTAAATTTATTAATTTTTTAAAATTTTAAATTATGGATATTAAAACAATTTGTACATACCCAATACTTATTTATTTTTTATCTGTAAAGATAAAAATATTTTAAAATTACATAAAAATTAAGTAGTAGAGCTTATAATATTTGCCGCATAACCATTGATTTATTTAATAAATTAATTTTTCATGTTGCTTTAACTCAGGAATTTAGAAAGTTTCCCAATTACAAATTTAGTTCTTTAAAAACATTAAACATTAATTTAAAATTCAAATATTTAAAAAAAAAATTAAAAATTATAAAATTAAAAATCTGCCATTATCAAAATTACAATAGCACAAATATATATAATAAATAAATATTCAAACATAAATATACATAAATCAATACAAAATTGATAGAATTTTAAATTTCCCATCGAAGAAAAACTCCAGAGGTTTTTAAATATATTTCCAATAAATATTGTTCTATGCCAAGCCTTCTCAGTATTATTCTCAGTATAATTCCTACCTAACGGCTAAGTATTTTTAATGAATTCAATAATAAACCATTCAAAATTATGACAAATACCGTTGGATTTGTGTGTCCATTATACACTTTAAACAGGACCCCAAGGCGTCTGCATTTTTTCCACTTTGCCGTAAGCTCTGTTTGCGGTCAGGCAAATTTTGCGGCCCCTTCTCGTTCTCCATGCGTCTGGCTGCGTGTCAGTTTACAGTGCCGCCCAGATGTAAATCTACCACTTGAGCTTAAAGAAAAATGATGCGCATAAATATCGCGTCGATAATCCCAGTTAAAAGGTCAAACATTTGTTTGGATTTGCAGCGGCATTTCGCAGCATTCGTTTTCTATAATTTTTTGCCATTACGAAGTACTTTGCAGCGCCGTGGGGGACTCCATGCTCGTGGCAAAGACAGTGAATGCGAGGGGGGGGGGGGAGGGGGGGTTAATGGCCGTCGATTGCTGAAACGGGCTGAAACGAATGGCAGGCCATTAGTTATGGCGCTGCCAAAGGGCTTATTAATATGCGGCCTGTGCCAGGTGACAGTGGGCGATGGCAGTCGGCGGACGACTAGGGAGACAGGCACAAGTATTGCCTACACTTTGGCCAAATTGTCGCTGGCATCCCGCAGGTGCTCCATAATCGTCAGCGTCTGGCGCTGCGGTTGCGGACATGTAGTTGTCATCAATGCAAATACAACACACACACACGCACACACACACACCCGCACACACACTCGCACATACACTCGCAGAGACACACTTGTCAGCAGCGTCGTCATTCTCGCATGATTGATCAAGTGCGTGCGTGCCGGGGACAGCATCAAGGAGCAGCAGCAGGAGCAGCAGCAGCAGGAGCAGAATCCCGGAGCAACTCGCTCCAGCGCCACTCGCCATTTTTCTGACATTTAGTTGACAGAGCAAATTTTTGTTTGCTCGTAATGCTCGCCCTCGACATGGCCCGGACATGGACATGCACATGGACATGGCCAACGCATCCGCACACATTTACAGCGCTCTTAAGCCTCCGTCTGTGTCTGTCTGTGTCTGTGTGTGCGAGTGCTTAAAAAGCATTCACGCCGAGCACAGCGAGCGGAGCACACTCAAAGCTTATTTGACATTTATCAGTGCAGCTGCTGGATTACTTCGATAAGAGAGAGAGAGAGGGAGACAGTGAGCGAGCGAGATAGGCACAGGGATTCGAGCTGGGCTTTGGCATTGATGGAGCTGTTTAAAGCATGCCAAACGCCACGTGCGAGCGCAAAATTTTAATGAAAAGTGTCGAGAGAGCAGAAAGAGAACGAGAGAGAGAGAGAGAGAGAGAGAGAGAGAGAGAGAGAGAGAGAGAGAGAGAGAGAGAGAGAGAGGGAGAGACTGTGTGTGTGTGTGTGTGTGTGAGAGCGGAACATGGTCAGAACATGTGATAATCCAATTGGCAAAGCCCCGCCGCAGCAATGCGAGAGCAGCGAGTGCCTTGTCTAATGCAATTCGTGATTCAGCATAAAATGCCAGGAATTCGACGACGACGACGACGACGACGCCCACAGGCCCAGACGTGGGCACACCATGCCTATGCGCCCTCGATTTATTGGCAAGCGCATCCCCGGGCCCCCAGTCTGCCCCGCTGGCTGGCTGGCTGGCTGCCTATTTGGAGTCGGGCCCGCGTCGCACTATCAAACGGGCGGATAGGCCAATTGCCAATTGTCAGATACAATTTATTCTTCCCTTAGATGTTGCCACTCGAAATCCCACTGCCCCTCCCCTCCCCCCCCCGCACTCCCTGCCCGGCTGCACTAAATGCGAATTGAAAATAAAATATTACGCCGAGATTGCAGCGACAGTGCGAAAAAAGCGCACACCAACAATGAAATGCAGCTAACCTCCCCTTCTCCCTCTGCCCGCTGCTTGCCACCACTGTGCCTGGCCCCGCCCACTGCCATTACGCCCTAGGCCCGCTTGCGCTTCGTTTGGAATTGCGGAGACAAACAAACATCGAATGCAGCAAACAGCAACACGATTACGCCGCCGGCCAGCGCAGCAGTGGGCGTGGCAGCGGGTGCGAGGGGAGGGCGAGGTGTAAGGCATGCCTCGCCCGCAACGGTGACGATCATCAAGCGCAAAAGGAATCGTAAAACAAAAGCGACAGATAGTTTGCAGCGTGCCATAAAATCAGCAACTACAACAACAACAAGGAGCAGCAGCAGCAGCAGCGTAGCGCCAGCAGCGCGCGTAGTTGGAGGCGCCACCAATCGATTGTGTGAACTTTTTCGGCTGGCGTTAAGTGTGGGCCGCAGCAAGCGACCGCGTTCAGCTCAGCGCAATGAGCAAAGGTGAAGCGATGGCGGCGACGGCGGCGGCGGCAGCGGTGGCTGCTGTCGTCGCACAGATAACAGCGCATCCGCGCGCACATCTTCTGCTGGAGCAGCAGTAAGCTGCGTCATCAGTGGCTGCTTTTGCGCACAGTGGGATGAACTGCATTATAATCATTGCAAAATTTCTTTGTATTTATTGCTGGCATTTTTAGAAATTGCTTCTTCCAAATACTTACATTTTTAAATGCTTGTTTATATGAAACAAATACATTTATAGCAAGTAGAAATCTTATAAAAAAATAAATTGCAAATATTTAATATTTAAAAAAAAATTCTTAATTCTGAAAGTACTTTAATTTGCTTAAATACAAAACTTGATATTTAAAATAAATAACTATAAATGGAATACAAAATTGTAGATATCAATGAAAAATTGCAAAATGAATTGCAATTTTTTATACTAATATAACTGTAAATTTAAAACAAAAATGTTGTATATATTCAAATAAATACAATATTTAAAATATGCGATGTCTTTCTATTTTAATCCTAAACATAACATAAACATAAACATGACTTTCATTTAAAGTATTAGAATTTCATATTTTTCATTTGTATGTAGAATTTATTAGTAATAACATGCACAATCAATATTTATTTAAAATTATTTATTTAATTAATTTTGCTTTTAAAACTGCATTATTTTTCCAATAAATTATCAAAATTTTATTCTTTTAATTTTAATGTAGAATATATTATTATTTATATATTATATAAACTATAATAACTCCAACAATTATTTATTAAATGCAATGCAAAATGCAATTTTAGTTTTGCTCTTAAAAAAAGACATTACTTAAAAAAAATAATAAAAACTACATATTTTTATAATGGAAGTAGAATATAATATTAATAATAATATATGAAATATACTACATAATGCATAATATGAAATGCATATTTTATTTATATTATAACGACATTTTTTTATGATGGACGTAGGCTATAATATTAATAATAATATATGAAATAAACTACACAATTTATAAAATAAAATATGCATATTTTATTCATATTAAATAAATTTTTCCAGCCAAGTTGGTACTACTATATATGCATGCCCTTGCTCCACTGGGCGCAGAGCACTGTGCAGCGCATTGCAACGTCGTGTCGCCTGCACAGTGAGGCACCACCTTGAGGCGCTGCTGGTAAACTGCAGAAATCGCATAAACGCGAATGTCGGCGTTCGACGTCGCTGTCGCAGTCGCAGTCGCTGGCTTTGCCCTCTGCCCGCATTCGCACAATCGCAAAAACATATAGAATAAGCGAACGAGGGCTTAAACGGGCGTGGAACTGGGCGTGACGAAGCGAGCAGGCAGGAAGCGGGGGCAGGGCGGCAGACGCAGCACTGCAACGATAGACAACCCACATGCAGCAGTGGCAGCAGCAGTGGCAGTGGCAGCGGCAGCGGCAAGTGCAACGTAAAAATGCATAAATCCGGGGGATTTAAAGATTTTTTTCGCCCGGAATTTGTGATTTTTCGCATTCGTTTTTATTTGCCACGTTGCTTACGGCTTCGCCGTGCTTCGCTTTTTGTTTTAGTTCGCCCTGCTGCGCGGGGGCGTGACTGGATTTACGCGCTCTTCTTCTGCGACTCACTGAGAGCCAGTGTGTTTGTGTGTGTGAGTGAGTGTGTGTCAACAATTCCCTCCTCCCCCTCTTGCTCTCCCGCGTCCCCGCGTCTTTTTAACACGCGCAATCAGCAAACGCTACAAATTTCATATGACATTTTAAGTTGTTTTGCATTGCGCTTCATGTGGCTAGCCAACGCCCCCGCCCCCCTCCCTCCCCTCTCCACACTCTCTGTGTCCTACTTCTTGCATTCTCCATCTACTTTGATTCGCTTTCAACGACCAAATCGGAGTATCTGCACAATCCGAAAATCCGCAAATCCTGAACGCTTCTTTGTGCACAACTCACTTTGGGGCACAGCACAACAAAGTGTTGCATTGTTTGCAGCGTTTGTGCCGCAGGCAACATCTAGACGCGACGCGACAGCCAAAATGTTGTAGCTGTCCGCGCTCTCATATTGCTGTCACAGCCACTGTGAAAGGTGTCCATTCGCGTGCTGTGACTTCGCATTGGAAATTTAAGCAGAATATTGCAATATTTATTTTATTTTATTTGCAGATCATTTTTAATTTAATTTTTTTAATACGTTAACAAACACTGCATACTAGTAGAAGATTTTTAAGGTAATTTTAAAAACTTACGGCTATAAAATAGTTAAAAGCAGCATGGAAAAGCTTTACGAAATTGTATTATTTTTTAAAAAATAATAAAGTTTTTCTTTATACATTTTCTATATAAAGTAAAAGTTTGTGAAACATAAATTTAGAGGTAGAAAAATAAAGAATTGAATAAGCAACTATTGTTTTTTTAATTATTTATTTATTAATTTTTTAAGTAAAGCTTAAGTACAAGCAAAAATTTGTAGCTTTAAAATAGTTGCAAGCAGTATGTAAAAACAATACAAACAAGTTCGAAAACTTTTAATATTTCTGAAAATTTAGCTGGCAAACTATTTTAAAAATTTTCAATATTTCTTAAAATTTAGCTGGCAAACTATTTTATTTACTATTTACTGTTTTATTACAAAATTAAAAAATTAATATTTTTGATTTATTTTCTTGCATGTGAGAAAGTTTGTTGTTAAATCAAAGACAAGAAATAAAAAACCAGAGATAAAATGTAAAATATAAAAATAAATTTTTTTTTTTTATTTACTTGTTTTATGTTTAGAATAAAAAATTAAGTTCAAATTTATAAGCTCAATTCAAATGAGGAAATATAATTTATAATATAATATAGTACATAGAAATGACACTCCAAATTAAAACCGAATAATTTGCGACAACATTATTATTATTTTTTTAACTTCAAGTATTGCTACAGAACAAGAATATATAAAATATATATACTCCGCTGAGTCTCCCAAAACTGTAGAATAAAAAATTTTACAAAATAGCCAGAACTCAGCTCAAAAAAGTTGCGCCTGCTGCTTGCCAATTCATTTATGCTGCTCGCTGCAAACTTTCGCCCCCCGCTTTCGCTCAGTGTAATCCAGCGACTGAGAAGTATTTCAAATTCAGCTTTTAAGGCGCAGTTTTTGGCTACGTGATTTAATGAGCTCTTGATTTGCCAAATACGTGGGCAAAGGGACAGCCAAAGCAGTAGAAGACGGAGAGCAGCAGCAGGCGAAGTAACGCGGCACATTGGCACTGCATATATTTACAGCCGGCAAACAGGACACACACACACACACACACATACACACACAGAGCAGCTGGCTCAGCCGAGTCATATTTGGCTTTTATGCGATGCGTTTGAAACAATTTCGCGCCGGACGAAGGCACAAGAATTATTTAGCATGTAAATCAAGGCTGAAGCCAGCGGGAGCTGCAGAGCAGCAGTCCAAGGCAGAGGGGGAGACGGAGAGGGAGCCAGGCGTATCTAACAGCGTGCAGTGAAAACTTTTTTAATTTCAAAGCAAATACAAGCAGCAGCGTGGGTGCAGGGTCAGCAGTGGGGCGTGGCGGGGCGTGGCAGGGCTGCTGGGCAGATCGGCGTACGCAGCGTTGATTATAGTCACGTACATGTCAACGCCCCTTCCGCTGTCGACGTCAAGTAATTATGTATGTGTGCAGTCTGTGCATGTATGCGTGCGTGTGTGTGTGCGTGTGTGCTGACAAATATTGACGCTGAACTTTTATTTACGCGCGCTAATGTTCAAGTTTCCTGCTCAAAGATAAATATTAAGAATTCTAAATCGCAGCATATAGCAGTCGCTGCCCCCTGCAGCCCCTGTCCCTGCCCCTGCCCCTGCCACGCCCATTTACTCATTTAACTGACAGTTAAAATTACAAACGCTTATCATGTACCAGAATCATATCATACGGAATAATTTATTATGCCCGACGCTTAATGTAATTCCCGAGCTTCACATGTGCGCAGCGACTGTGCATGTGTGTGTGTGTGCGAGTGTGTGTGTGTGAGCTGGTTTGTCTTTGAGTTAGCATACAGTGCGTAACATACCAATGAATATGCGCACACACACACACACACACAGAGAGTGAGACACATACATAGTTTTATTTGCACAGTTGAAGCGCGCGCGTATTAGACAAACTCAGCGCATCTGTATGTATGTGTGTGTGTGCACATGACTGGGTGTGCGTGTGTGTGTGTGTGCCGGGTTTATGCTCTGTACCCTGAGGTTAATTAAGATTTTGCCATGCATTTGTTTTGCCACAGCGCGAGCAACTTTCTCGCTGCTTCGCTGAAGCTGTAACTGTATCTGTATCTTTGTATCTGTATCTTTGTATCTACATCTTTGTGTCTTTATCTGCCTGTGTAGCAGCCAAAATGAAAAAGTTCTTATTAAGTAGTTGTAAGCATTAATTAAATGGGACTCGTTGCGTTGCTTGTAATTATATTATATCGCAAATGCGGCAGGATTATAAAGAGAAAAGCCACTTGAAGTCGATTTCCAAGTGCTCCATCAAATCGCACAGCGCTCATAAAACTCACTGCCAAAATAATTAAATTACATATTGCCAGAAAAAAAAAGAAGGAAAATAAAGTGTTAACTTTGCAGCCCTGCTGCTGCGTCTAAAGCATATTTAATTTCCACTAATTCCCTTAATTAAAATCGAGTTTCAATTTTAAATAGGTTTTTCTTCTTTTTTTTGCCGCGTCTGCGATAAAAGTATCAAATGGAAAATAAATATTTGTTATAAATTACATTTAGGGCCTTGCGATTGGACTGAATAAATAAAACGATATTATCTCTTTATCGGTTTTAACTGCAAGCAAGTAGAAAAACGTGTGCAGCTATCATAACTTTTTCTTGTTTTGCATATTATTGTTAATTAAAATTAGCATAAGTTTTTATGTACTAATTGCAGTCGGTAAATGTGTTCAGTTTTGTAAACTTTTTTTTTTTATTTATTTTGTGGTACGATAGTGCAAGCTTCCTTCGAGTACTTTGGACAGACTGCAGTAAGACCAGATAAATCGAAGAGCCAAGATCTTAATTATTGCTTAATATTATTGACTCTAAGCTCTGAAATTTATAGATAAAAAAAAATTCCGCAAACTTTATAATAAATTAAATAATAAAATTCTACAATAATTACCTTAACTCTTTTAGCCATAGTGTAGATTGAGTTCCTGGCCAAACCCACATAGCACAGGCAAGTCGGGAACTTTATTTAAAATTAAATAGATCCATTCAGCTGTATATATTGCAGATACTCAAGATCAAGACAGAACTTCAAGTCAGAATTTTAATTATTAAGCAGAGGCAAGTCGGCAGATTACAACCGGAACGGGCAGACTGCGCTGCTTTATTTAGTCACACGGCGGCACATACAAATGCCGCACATAATTTAACAAGCTGAGCAGCTTGGCCGGGCAGCAACAACAACAACAACAACGAGCAGCGCTAGCAACAATAATAATAATAATAACCTCGTTGGCAACAACAAACATTCGACTTCATTGTGGTTGCGGTTTTCTTTTGGCGCTCTCGCAATGTACATAAAACTTTTTCGAGGCACTACTACAATGCTTAATGCACTCTCTGGCATACTCTGGCTAGGCTACTCGGTACGGCTGCTACCCTGCCTGCTACCAGTGCCGAAACAAGCAAATGAAACTCAAGTGCATGTAGTGCCGGCCAAGTGGCTCGAAATAAAAATAAAGCAGCCAAAAGAAAAACATCAGTCGGCAACAAAACAACAACGCAAAAGTAATGCAGCAGTAGAAAGGCCAAAAAAATGAGGAGGAGATCTACAAAGTCCGTACACTCTTTCGTAATAAGCGATTTTCTTGAAATTTGTTGAGTACATCAAAAAAATACCATAAAAGCTGAATGTTTAGTTTGATAAAAATATGCCTTACAATTAAAAATTTATTCGAAAAACAAATACATTTTTAGCAATTAATAAAAAATTCACTGGAAGTTGATTGGGTAAAAAAAATATTAGAGTAAACAGAAAAGCCGAAAACCAAATACATACATTATTGTTATTTACTTATTTATAGCAATTAATCAGTTTTTGATTTATTAATTTTTTACTATTATTATTATATTAATATTTCTATTTTTATTTCAATTAAACTTACAATAATTTTGATTAAAAGTCGAAAGCATGTATATATTTTAAAACTCGATGTGTATTTTTTAAATGTTACAATTATAAAACATTTTACAATTAAGAAGTAATACCTAAAATATTCATTTATTCATTTATGATAATAAAGCAGACTTTGATTTTGTTTTACATTATAATTATATTATATTAAATATACATATATTAATTTATGATAATTAATCAGATTTTAATTTTTACATCCACAATTATTATATTATAATTTTTTTTCCTTCCATACGGTGTAATCGCACGCTGAAAATTTGTTACTCTTAGCGCAGACCTACATTGTATTGCTCGAAGTGTATTTTTTTTTTTGAGATTTTGATATTTACAAGATTTTCAGACTAACCGGAAAAGTAAAGTTCTCTATTTCAACAATTCTCGCTTCACACATTCCACAACGGAATTTCCTTACCCTCGGTGAGAGCATAGCGAACACAACAACACTAAAATACAAAACAAGAGGCGAGCGAGCGAGCGAGCGAGGGGCGTGCTCCAAAATTTTTTTAATAAACTCGCCCATGCCCAGCCGCATTTTTGTTGCATACTTCCAGGCGCTGCCAGTGCAGCAGCAGAAGCAGTGCTCGTTGCTGTTGCTGCTCTGCTTATTTACGAGTATTTGCCCGGCAATGTTACAAACGGCAACTTTGAGGCCGTCTGGGGCCGCTTGCCAAGTGCTGGCCGCGACTTTTGCTGCCCGCGTCTATCAGGACCCCCAAATTCTCCTTTGCCACTGCCTTCGTAACGCCAGGACGCGCCCTGCCTGTGTCCTCTGTCGTCTGCATAATGAGCCGCAGCCAAACAAAGTTAAGTTCATAAAATCAACTGAAGAAAAACGTAGCGAATGCCAAAAAGTCGAAAAACCAATGAAAATGAGATTTTAAGCGTCTCGAGTGCGGCGAGCTTTAGTCTAGTGGGCGCGGCAATTGGGGGCGTCTCACATGCGGCTACATATGCGCTCTATGCAAAAAACTATAGCATACTTTTGCGCGTGCTGGCAAACGTGGCCCTCGAGGGGTGGCAGCTTCAGCTTCTACTCCCTGCTTTTGCTGCTGCGACTGCAACTTGCACGTTCGACGTGTCCCAAAATGTAAAGCTGCCAAGCTAAAAAATACATTTTTAAAATACTTGCGCACATTCTCGCAAATGGTAACAAACGGTGCCAAGTTTAGCAGCTTCGCGGCGTTTCGGCCTCGTGCGAAGTGCACACACACACACACACACACAGTGGGAGCTAACACACACACACACACAGTGGGAGCTAAAAGTCAATGTTCGTTGTCGTTATACCCTGCAGCCATTGGAAATTGTTAAAATGATATATAGAGCTGATGGAAATTCATATAACTGGCAGAAAGAGACGTGATAAAAATAAAAAAATTAAATTAAAATAATATATATATATATATTCCTAATCAGTTTTAAAATCGAAGTAGGTTTTTGTCCGTTTCGCTGTACATCTCCTAATTTGTCTGCCTTTCTATCCCTCTGGCTGTCACTTTTTCTATAGCTCACTCTGCGCATTGCAGTAATCTACTTAGCCAAACTGGGTGAAAGGTATTTAACAGTCGCATGCGCTGGACTGCAGTTGTGCTTATTGTTGTTGTTTCTCACTCGTTTTATTGTTGCTCGCTCGCTGGCTTTTGCCATAACATTTTTAGCATATTTGTTGTAGTCAAAACACGTGTCATTTGCGTGTGTGTGTGTTTGTGTGTGAGTGTGTTTGGCTGTGTGTGTGCGCCATTAGTTCCTTTAGTCATGCACCGGCTGCAGAAAACTCACGTGTCGCATTTGCAGCTTGCCAGAAACTTTGCCGCAAAAGCGTCGCAGACAACACACACTCACAAATACACACACAGGCATAAAAATAGACAACTTTAGTTCCCGGGGTTATTTATTTGCCGTTCTGGACGTAAAACATTGACATTCCTGGGCTCCATTTTAATAAATTTTTAAATACGAACAATTGCTGGTGGGTGTAGCAAGTCAACCAGTAAAAAAAACTATTTTTTCTGATTTAAAGCTGATCTTAAAATTAAAATTAAGGCTTAAAGGCGGAAATTGTGAACAAATTGTTTTCTGCAGCCTTTTAGTACTACTTTCCTTAGCGATCTTGTATAAAAGGCTGACTATAATTCGATGGAGAAGAAATGGTTCAAAGTAATAGTAAATTCGAATGATTAACAAGTTAATATTGAATGGTTAAAAAAAAAATATACCAGGTGTACCAGCTTGAAATGAGCTTTAGAATAGAAACGAGTGAAAAAGGAGTATTGTATTGTATTGTAAGCGAGTTCTAACTTTTTATGTCTAGTATGTATGATATTTATCTAATTAATTAAATTAATTCTTTGTCTATTTGACATTATACCCATTTGTCTTACCATATTTATTCATTATTTTAATTCTTAATTTATTCAGTTCACCTTTCTAAATATAAATCATTTTTCTATGCATTTGCCTATATATTTATAAATATCTACATCTATATTTAACATTTATTCATATATTTATTAATTTTTATATTTATTTTTTTATTCATATATTTCTTCATTTATCTATTTATCTTGTTTACAATTTATGTTTTTTTCTGCAAATCAAATCATCCAACCAGCTACCTATTTATTTATTAAGAAATCTGTCCCGACTTAGCTTGTTAATAAGTCCACTGAATTTATTGAACTGTAATCAATTAATTAGTTATAATGTTTCTACACTGAGAATACGAGGTCTGTCCGGAAAGTATTCGACGTGGTTTTAAGTCTTGGTATACCAAACTCTAAAGTTTGGGAAATTTGAAGACTAACGCTGGCGCCGAGAAATAATTGCAGTTCGGATACTTTTAGAAATTTCCTTCATTTAGTATATAAGATAATATATATAAGATAATATATAAATAATTAATAAATTCCCATAAGAATAATTTTTAAGTAAATTCCATTAATAGAATAATTTTTCATGCCCAGCTTTCATTAATAAACTCTGTAATACGCTTCAACTTAGCCCCAAGTAATTCGATTAATCCCCCGCGTCTGCCTGCGCTGAGTGAAACATTGTTAATTGAATAATGCGCTTAAATATTTGCATTTAATTCGCTTACATTAAGAGTGCCGTTGTAAATTCCCAAAATAGTCGGATTAATCATTTGGAAATAATTATCTGCACGAGGCACAGTGGCACTTTGCTTATGGTAATATAAAGAAAAAAATATGAAAAATAAATAAATAATTTTTTTATTTATTAGAAAATAATATTGGAGAATACTTTATACGACGTTGTTAGGATCTCAAGTTTCTCTCAGGCTCCCAGTGGCCTGATGATGAGCTCGTGAATCTGCACATTTGGCGGCGTCTGTATGCTGTAGGCGATGGCATCGGCAACATCCTCGGCGCGCAGCATTGGCATCAGCGGCACATTGGGCGCTTCGCTGGGAGCGAGTATCTCGGTTTTCACCGGACCGGGACTAACGCTCTGCAAAGTAAAATATATAATAAATATTAAATATATTCTAAGAAGAGTCAAAAAATATGGCCTGCTCACTGTGATCTTCGTGCTGGTGCCCTTCTGCTGGAACTCCTGACGCAGCACCTCGGTGAGCGCCGTGACGGCGTGCTTGGAGGGCGGATACATGTTCAGGCTGAAGCCGGGTATGTGGCGCACCTGATGCCCGGCGAGACTGTTGACTATGACCACGTGGCCATCGTTGACGCCGCGACGCTCCAGCGAGCGGTAGGCCTCGCGCGTGCACCATGCCACGCCCAGCACATTTGTGTCCACAGTATCGCGCAGATCGCGACTGTTGCGCTCGCCCGTGATGCTTGTGGCGCGTATTACGCCCGCATTGTTGACCAGCACATCGGCGCCGCCGAGCGTCTTATCGATCCAGGCGAATGCCTCGATCACCTGCCGCTCGTCGCTGACGTCACACTTATGGTAATGGAAGCGCGCCGCCTGCTCGGCCGACAGCTCGTCCTTCAGCACCAGCAGGCGTATCTCGCGCCGGGCCAGGCCCACAACGATCATGCCTCTGGCCAATAGCTCCTTGCAGCATGCCGCGCCAATACCCGCACTGGCGCCGGTAACTACCGCCACGCGATTTGCCCAACGATCCATGAGATACGAGTGTGATTTCAGTACTTCGAGCGAAACCCGAAACGCAGCTGCTTTTAAGGCTGCAGAACGACGCGTCATGCTGATAGCCACAACATCGATTGGCCACTATCATTAGCCAGCGACATAATAATCAGAGTGTTATCTCAATCACTCCATGCCCATTGGGAAGGTTGCGCAATTGTATTGCTATATATTACAATTTATTTATAACTAGAAATCCCGGCAAACTCCGTTTTGCCACCAGATGGCTATCTTTCTCCCAGTCGTTCTCCCAATCGCTCTCCCAGTCCCTCTCCCAGTCCCTCTTCCAATCCATCTCTTAGTCGCTCTCCCTGTCACTCTCCCAATCCTTCTCCCAATCCCTCTCCCAATCCCTCTCCCAGTCCCTCTCCCAATCCTTCCTCGTGTCGCTAGCTGACCCGGTTAACTTTGTTCCGCCTTAATGGCAATAAATAAGCAGTTTTTTTTGTATTTCAGTACATAGGTGGCTCTTCACTTAAGCACCTTGTGGTACACGACATTTTATGTTTTATTTTCAGGTGCAAAAACAAACAACGCAGATGGTCTTCCGACCCGTGAACATGCCACGTATAATTGACCATGGGAAAAACATGAATGTTCTAGATTTAAACCACAAACTTGTAAGGATTGGCCTTGTGATTTGTTGATTGTCATGGCAAATGCCAGACGTATCGGAAATTGCAGTCGTTTAAATTCAAACGGCATATCGGTTGGGATCATCGGGATCCTCGGAATGAGAACCTCCTCACCTTTGAATTTTCCTATCATTATAGTAGCGGAAATTACATTGTTCATCAATTTACTAACCACCAAACGCGTACCGTTGCACAGTTTTGGTTGGTTTATGTTTCGAAGCATGATTACGACGGAGCCAACCTTTAGGCGTAAATTGTGCGGTGGTAAGCCAGGCACGTCCAAAGAGTTTAAAAATTCAATTGGATAATTGGTGGCTTCATCTTCATTTGTGACGCAGTCGATAGATTTGAATGAATGCATTCTTCCAATGATCTTATTTTGAATTATGTAGTTCAGGTCATCTACATCTTTATTCTTAGCCGCTAAAATTGCACGCTCACTCAACCATTCATTATTTTTGTAGTTCGAAATAATATTTGGAAAAACATTGTTGATAAGTTCGTCTTTTGATGAGACAAAATTACAGAAATTAGTTGGAATTGATATTAATCCGCTCGCTTCATCGACAGGTACTTGGCCATTACCGATAGTCAGCAATTGCTCCGAGAAATCTTCAGCAGATGTATCATCAAGCAATGTAACTCTCATGTTTGTTGTCAGCTGCAGTTTCTTCACATAGCGCCATAGATTTGACGATTTGAGGCAAGCGTTTATTTCGTCGGCAGCCGTTGATCTTGGAATTACTGGCAGTATTTGGCGGAAATCGCCTGACAGTAAAATCAGTGCTCCCCCAAAACATCTCGAGTCATTGCGCAAATCTTTTAATGTTCGGTTAAGTGCTTCTAATGCTCGTTTGTGCGCCATTGTGCATTCGTCCCAGATGATGATTTTCGATGTTGCTAAAACTTTGGCCATTGCTGAGTGTTTTGCAATATTACACGTTGGCTCTTCAATAGTATGAAGATTTAACGGTAATTTGAATGCTGAATGAGCCGTACGGCATCCTTCTAACAATGTGGCTGCTATTCCAGAAGAAGCAACTGCAACCGCTATGTTGGATCTCTCCCGAACTGTTGCTAAAACTAATGACATAAGGAATGTCTTGCCAGTTCCACCAGGCGCATCTAGGAAATAAAAACCTCCATTTTCATCTGCGATTGCCTTCATTAAAGTATCATAAACTTCCTTTTGTTGGGAATTCAACAGGGGTACATTCCTTTGAACTACTAAATCTAATTCCTGGTGATCATATTCTCGTTCCCGTTCCAATTCTCGATTAAATGCGTCATTCATTTCACGATTTGGCGCTGGCATTCCTAACCTGATTAATAAATTACCGCACATGAGGTAACACATATCTTCGATCAAGAGTAAAGCACGATTATGTATCTCCTCATTCATCTCAAGATCGTGATTTCTGGAAGTGACACGTTTTTGATGTAAAATATCTTCTGACATACTATCCTTGTATTTGTGCCACAGGTTACATGGGTTAGATGGAGAACATGTCGAAATTATGATAGCGAATAAAGTGCGGATCTGACTTGGAGATGCAGAGATAATGGCTTCAGCGATTGTCGTATCCAAATGGGTATCGTTTTCTAATAAGTTCAATTCTTCACATGCAGCACGATATGTTGGGAATATTACACCATTAACAGTTCGTAGCGACTCAAATGAAGTTGGCCCACGCACATTTACCAGCAACAACCGCAAATAGAAACATTCATCATTCTTTGGATGAACTGTATACATACGACCAAGAGCATCAGTAGATCGCACATCTGGATACCCAGGAACCGCATCACCTTGCTTCCGTCTTTGAAACTTCTTGGATGAAGCATTCCACGTATAATAACGTGGCATCTCCGAGTAAAGCAAAGTTCGTGCAAACTGATCGCTTTGGCAGATTGCAAAAAAACTGGTCAATGTAGTTGCTGGTGGTGTTTCAGCACGTTGCGTAGCATTCGAAGCCGTGAAATATACTCGTTGACCATTCTCTAGATGCACCGCCAAATGTATAACAGTAGGATGACGTTCGTGAATGGGAAATGCGAATATACGCCAAATCGCTTCATTACAGTTCACATAACGACCAACTTGATAGCGTGAAATTTCATCGTTGGCATTCGAGGATTGCAATCCAAAAACCGCCATATCACTGCCTTTCGTGACATATTTGCAAATATATTTTATGGACTTAACTGAATTACAGTATTCAACGTTGCAATGTGTCTTGAACGTTTTAGAAATAAGTGGCGAATATGGAACAATCCAACTGTTGTCGACAACGAAATCCATTCTTTTCACTTTCGTTGTGACAGTTCGACCATTGTCATCTGGTGATCGACGCCGATACAGCGGATACCCATCGTTGCCAGTGACAGTCTCCGCCGTTAATTTCCGTGGATATCGTTTAGAGCACTTTCCATCGACCATGCAAGGTGATTGGGGGTTGATGGCACCACACGGTCCATGAATCATATTAGTAGTAACAACATCATGTAGGTCTGGATCGACTTCAGGATCTGGAATCTCCGCACATATGATATCATCTATTTGGTCAGGCTGAATTCTTTCCACTAACCAAATAAGAATGTGTGCGTGCGGCAGGCCTCGCTTTTGCCATTCGATTGAATACATCCAGCATCGAGTATCACCAAAGATGCGTTGTTTAACAATAAAGTTCATCAGGGACCGAATTTTTTGCCTGAATATACGTGCTGTGATGTCGTGTCTATCATTTGATGTTTGCCCGGGAAGCAGCAATTGAGTAATTTCTATCCATTTTGGATTACAGGTTAGAGTAATAAAGAGATCAGGCCGTCCGTAATGACGAACATATGTCATTGCATCTTGTGCATATTCATGCATATGACGTGGGCTACCAATGTACGTCGCCGGCAAAATAGTTAATCGACCAATATTAGCTGCATTTCCTTCTGTACTAACTGCATCACGTAAATGGATGTACTCCTCAGAGCGCAGTTTGGCTTGGTTCAACCGAATAAATGTTAAACGTTCCGTTTCTATTTTTACATACATGTCAACGCAATACTGCTGAAACAATCGACGAAACCGCAGCAAATAGTTGTCAGCATTTTGACGAATCATCAAACGATATGCATAATAGTTCATAGAGCTTACATTCTTTGTAGTTTCTTCACCTGTGCTTAAAAATTTGATAATTAACCATTTCATAGGCGAATGATACAGACATTAACCATTATTAAGATACTGATACTTTACCATTCAATGGATTTATCATTTTAATATTAAAATGATATCCATCTTCTCCTTGCCAAAACATCAGTGGGTATTGCAATGCGTCATATGATCGATGAGTTTCAGATATTTGTTGCAGTTGCCCGGAATCGCGACGTGTAAGCACAATATCGCGTTTGTCCAATTGTTCACCAACAATCAGGATGGCAACTTCGTCTACTGTTGGAGCATTAAATGTGCGTTCGTGTGTACCGGATGGTCGTTTATCTGCTTTGATGACAACTTTATAGTCATCATTTGGCATGCGCTCTAAAGCACTCTTAAACAACCTGACCAACGCATGATGTTCATGAAGCAGACACTGCAAGTCTTGAAGAATTGCTCGCTTCATTCCTGCATTGATCCCTAGGCGTCGATCAAGTTGTTCATCGGTGTTGCCCATGAAATATATTTGTAAAAATTTATTCTGTGTATCTTCGAAAGGTAGTAATGATCCAATTCGATGGTGAATCTGTCCTTGTATCTACAAAATAAAAACCAGACAGTATTAACTGGGTTATCACCACTTTTTCTGTAGGAGAGCAGTTTTATACAAACCAATAGATAAACTATGTTATTCTTTAACTACATTCTATGTAAGTACAAAAATAAATACCTTAAATGTCGGATTAAAACCTCCTTCATCGATAATGTCTGCCCCAAATGACGTCATTTGGAAACAACTATTGTATTTTCGAGCATTTGCAAGAAAGTGGCGTGATTCTTGTGTTTCGCCGCATAGCAATGAATTCAATGGCTCATGTGGCGAAGTCAATACCGGCAATTTCACTTTTCCATTAACGCAGCATAATCCAGGCGCTTCTCCGGGAAACTTTAATGCCCCACAATACTCGCAAACAACGTCCATTTGCCCAATGCAAACGCTTGGATGCAAGCTGTAATCATTGCTGCAATCGTATCGAAACGCCGCTCGATTCAAATCAGCTAAATATCTTGTTCTGCGTCGCAAATTATCGCTTTGTTGCCTTCTGTTGTTCGCTCGACGATTCTGCATTGCCAACCGAGCTGTTTCGCGGGCTGCTTCTCTTTGCTCTCGTGATTGAGAAGCACGAAGTCGAGCCATACTATTGCGGGACCGTTCTCGTTCATTTTCTTGTTCTTCTTCAGTCCTTTCATTTGCTGTATTTTGTATTCTTTTTCCATTACGGCTTTGCCGGGAAAGATTCGATCGTCTTGGTAGCGGCATTATTAAATAAAATTCACTTCACTTCAATCCACTTGTTAAATATTTTTTTAATGGAAATAGTTTTAATATTGATTTCTTCTTTTGTATTAGTTTCGATGTTGTGAACTGCTTTGTACGATTTCAAGTCATATCAAAATTTTTTAAAAAAAATAGTCTGCCACCAAACAAAAGTAGACTATATTAATGTTTTTCAAAAAATGTGATATGTCTTGAAGTCATAAAAAGTGGCCAACAACACCGTAACTAATACAAAAGAAGCGACTAACCGAGCGATTTTAAAATTTTGAAATAAATAAAACTACCTTGCTGCTAGGTGAGCAAAAGTAGACTGTTTATGTATTACAAATAATGTGTTTAGGTGTGTTTTACTTTGACGTGCTCGTGAAAGGCTACTTGAAGTGGGCGGGAAAATTTGTATGGGAAAAAGAAAATGGCTATTTCTTGGGTTTATCCAGCAATAAGTCCAATTAAAACCAGAAAAAACCATCCTTGAACTTCAACGAACAATTTAAAAAAAGATTTTGCCAAATTGCTCCAGGCGTTCTTGAGTTATTAGCGGTGTAACTAACACGACTTTCTTTTATATATATAGATATTTAATAGTATTTTTTTAGAGGGTATGCGCCGCAAACTTATCATATTATTGCACGCTACGTCACATGAGATTATCTCAATGTCCAGACCTAAAGTCATCGCAGCGTGATTCAGTGAAATCGAAACAATTTCAAGGCGTGAGCCCAGTGTGCGGCATTAAGCTGCTTTAGTGCTCATTAATTTCAAACTTGTTAGTTATTAATTCGAATTCTTTTCATTCATGATTTTAACTTATTAAAAAAATATAATTAAAATCAAGTACATGAGATTTTATTTCATTTTATATATTATGAATTTCATAAATAATCCACAGAATTAATAAGGACTGACTTGGGATATTTAAATCATATTAAATAATTTCGTTTATGAAATTTAACTTTATATAATTTTATGTATTTATTCTAAAATACCTACAGCAGTTATATGCACCCTTACAAAACATTGAAGTAATAAAATATTAAATTAAGCTCCTTAGTTAAACGAATTAAAAAAAATAATTAAAATACAATTTATAGCTATACATAAAACAAAAAAAAAAAACAAATGTAATTATATTTTATAAATTTAAAAATAATTTATTTTCAATGAATTTTAAAGGTGCAATTATATAAAATAATTTCGTTTACGGAATTAAACTTTATATATTTTATTTATTTGGTGTAGAATCCCTACAGCAGCTATATGTACTTAACAGCACATTGAAATATTTAAATATTTAAATATTTTTTAGTTTTTATAAAATTAATTATTATATAATTTAATTTTCTTTTTGTTTAGTTTTTACAACACATTTAAATCACAGTCAAAGCAACAAAAAAAAGTAATTAAAATAGAATGTGTAGCTGTAAAAATTATTTTAAAAACGTATATATTTATATTTTATTACAAATCATTAATTTAGAATTATTTAAAATTATGTTATATAACTTCTCTCTAGAACCTGCAAAGTGACAATGCTTAAATTTTGCAGCTTAGAATTAAGTTTAATTTTAAGTAAGTATAAATTCAAAAAACGTAAAATGTTGCACCACAATGATAACAATTTTGCCGTTCAAATGCTGCCAAATTCCGCCTTCGCCTGCAGCAGGTACATGCGACCTAAATAAGCTCACAGTCATGTTGCAGCGCTGGCGATAAGAGGCGCATTGAACCGGCCAACCAGCTGCCACACCCCACGCCCACTCGACTGATAAGAAATGCCAGCGATTTATACGCCTGGCATTAGTTGCGATTTGGCCGGGTCTGGCGATCTGCCCACACAACAAGTGAAATCGCCATGTACTAATTTCGTGCTCTCTCTCTCCCACTCTTTCTGTTTCCTATTTTGTTTTTTTTTTTCTCAGTATTTTTGTATTTTTCTTCGAGCATTTTCGCTTTTGATAAGCCGCTTGGCAGCTGAATATCTTCTGCTGCTGCCCAAAAATATTTTTCCGCTTCTTGCATTTTCGCATTTTCACAATGTTTGTCTATCTCGCTCTCTCTCACTGTCTGTCTCTCTGTGCATTTTGTCTGAAATGCGCAGGAAGACAGACATGTGGCTAATAGGATTTCACCACCAACAACAACAACATTGACAGACAAAGCCTTAGGATTTTGCAATTGCATGCTTCGTTGCACAAGGCGCGCTGCCACTTCATGTTGCAGTTTATTCTTATGCTAAAAAGCAGCAGCAACAAAAGCAAAGCAAAATAAATAGAAAATAGCAAAACCACAAAATATACAAAATAGCGATAAGTTCGACAGGCTCAATTAAAGTCGCATGCGATTAGATAGCAGTAGAATTTCTGAATGAAAGTCATAATTTTTTTTTTTATCAATATTTATAAATATTTGTTTCACTGTACATAATTTCGCTCACTCAACATTCAAATTTAACAGTCATTACGTGCTGTTAAAAACTCTCCACTCACTTTTAGCTCAACAGCGCTGCTAGCTTACAGCGCAACAAGGCGACAAAATGTTAAGCACAGCCTCTTGCGCTCGCTTGCTCTCCGCTCTCTGGCGCGGATGCAAAACAATAACAAGGCGCGCCCAAAAGCAGACGATGCGACACGAAGTGCGTGCGCGCTCTCTCTCTCTCTCTCTCTCTCTCTTCCAGCCGAGGCCGAGCACACACGAAGCGCGAACTGCAGCAGCAGCAGCAGCAGCCTGGGCATCAAAGAGTTGTCGCAGGCGCTGCTCTTCGCGCGTCGGCGTCAGCGTCAACGCCAGCGTCGACGCTAGCAGCGTTAACCCGGACATGTAGCAGCGGCAGCGACGGCGGCAGCAGCAGCCGGTAGACTCTGCCAGCAGCCCTTGCTTGTCAGTTAGACGCCAGCTTCTGTGGGAGAAAGTGCGTGCGTGCGGTGCGGGCGGGCGGGCAACAAGAGCGCCAGCAGCAACAACAACAACTAAAACGAAAACAACGGTAAAAAGTACGTCAAAAAAAAACGCTGGTGATCTAAGCACATTGCGCGTGTGTGTGTGTGTGTGTGTGAAATTATGCATTTATGCAAATTTGGCGAAAAAACAGCAACTGCAACAACAATAACAAGAGCGGCAAGCGCTAAATAAATATTGCAAGGGGCCAACCACAACAACAACAACAACAAGAACAACAATAAAGTGTGCCACGCGCTCAGTGTATGTGTAGCCGGCCCGTGTGTGAGTGTGCTCCCACTGCCAGTCAATGTTGTGTTTGTTAAATATTTATGTGTGTGTGTGTGTGTGTGCATTACACTGCCATTAAGTAATTAACTTGGCTGCGAGCGCAGTCAAACAGGTGTGTGAGCGAGACGGCTAGCTAGCATTGTCTTAGGCCTGTGCATGCACTGCACGTGCGTAACCGTCACAGCAACAGTGTTGCCCTCTCCCTTTGTCTCATGTGTATTTGCATTTGCAGGCTGCCAAAACATTTGCCTAATTGACAGCTTAAATGGAAGATAGGGGTGAGGTAGGGAGGGGGGATTGCTACACAGACAAGTTATCGAATGGAATAGACATTGTTGCCAGATTAGTCGAGTGCAGGCGATACGTAACTGCAATCGATTGCAGTGTGCAGTGTGCGAGCTGAAGTGATTAAACTGGATTTATCGACTCAGCGAGTCGTTGGCTATGTCTATCGACTTGCGCTGCTTTTAATTAACTTAATCGATTTTCAGCCTGCAAGCGGGCAGACGCTCAAGTCTCCACTCTCCCCCCCCCCCCCCCCTACTCTACCTTTTGCGCTGTTATTAAAAATAAAATGTGAAACTTTGCCACGGTAATTTTAATAAACGCCTCGATG
Source organism: Zaprionus bogoriensis (assembly GCA_035046045.1). NCBI lineage: Eukaryota > Metazoa > Arthropoda > Insecta > Diptera > Drosophilidae > Zaprionus > Zaprionus bogoriensis. Next base: position 4,886,731 of record JAWNOI010000141.1, on the reverse strand, counting down.
AAGGCAAAACAATGACGACATGAAAAGGCAACAAAGGCGCCAACAACAGCAACAACAACAGCAACAACAACACGCTAAAGTTGACGGCAAGTCAGCGCTGAAAGAAGCCACAATTTGATTAGAGCATTAAAGGACTTTATGCCACAAAGCCCGAGGCGCCACAGGCTTCGCTGCGCTTGCCTCTTGCTGTTGTTGTTGTTGTCGTTGTCGAGGCTGCCACCGGGGAGCAGCAGCAGTGGCAGCAGTGGTAGGTGGAGGTGCTGGCAGATGGACAATCGCCAGGGCTGTAGACAAAGTTGCCGGCTGCCACATTTTCATTTGTGCCACACCGAAAATTTGCTGCTTTTTTTTCACTCTCTCCCAGAAACTGTCAACGTTTAAATAACGCTGACAATGACAATAAACAAATGCACTGGCGAGCCGAGAAAAAAAAATACTTTAATAGAAGCGGAAGCTGTAGGCTAAAGTTGTCGCTAGTTAAATACCCTGTAAAGGCGGTCGAGCGGAAAGGGAGTCTTCGAGTTGACTTAGAAAGAGGGAATATGGCTGAAATAAGTAGACTACGATTTTAAAATAATTTTGAGACACTCCATAGAGCTACAGGAACAATATATATAGAAACTAAAAATTTTAGTTTAAAACTTTAACAATAATAATAATCTAATAATACAATTATTCTTCTGAAAAGTATTACAATTTTCGAACAATTCAACTTAAGTAAACTTTATTTTATAGACTGACTTAAGTGGAAGTCTTAATAAAAAATAATAATTATCAAACCATTAAATAATTTTACTCAAATGTTTTCATTTTTTAATTGTTAAAATTTGAATTTATTTCATTACATAAACTTTTCTCAAAAATCTAAATATTTCACTGTTTTCCAGTTAATATGATTAATATTTTTTATCTTATATATAATGTATCTCTAAAATTTACAGAATAAATATGCGAAAGTATTAAATTATTTTTAAAGCATAAGAAAAAAATTTTATAAAATTTAATATATGTATTTATTTAAAATTTGCTCTCAGTTTGACTAAAAATGCGGTTTTTAAAAACTTTTTTTCAAATTTACTTATTAAATATTTAGAAGTATTAGTAAATTCTTAAATAATAAGCAAAATATTTATAAATATTATAAAAATTAATATTTTCATTTAATAATCAAAAGTTGAAATTGTTTCAAAAATGTATTCTCAATCTTACAAAAAACTAGCTTTTTAAAAATACTTCCACTCGAGTCCAGAACTTTATTAGCATATTTTGAGAATACTGAAAGTATACCAGAAATATGTAGCAGCAGCATATACCTTACGTGACATGCCACACAGGATATAAAAAGTCAAAGCGAAACTTTCTAAAAACTCGGACACAATCGGGGCAATAGACACACACAGCGTGTGCGACGGCAGGCTGCTCTAGAGCATACTGTATGAGTGTGTGAGTGTATGTGTGTGTGTGTGTGGGGGCGTGCTACTGCTGCACTGCACTGTCCAATGTCGGACTTTGACGCCAAAAAAGTTTTCAAATTTAATAACCTTAAAACACAGTGGCTAAAAATATTGTCGACAGCGGATAACGTGGACGCTGCTGTGCCCCACCAGAGTTTGTTGGCCCCGTCGACTGACACTGGGCGCTAGCGAAACTGGAATGCAGAGACAAACATATACCTATACATATACATATATATATATACTATATATAGGCTATAGTGCAAAGTGATGTATGGCAATATGCCGGAACGAAAGTTCTCGTTTCTCAATGCGAACCTCTAAGGACCTGCGACCTCGGCGCACTAATCGTACAATGGACTCGGCCCGCTGCTGGCTGCTGCAGCTTGGCATTCACTTGCTGCTGGGTAAGTTGCGCCGTGGCCTTAAAGCCCTGCCGGCACCCGTTATAATAATAATAAAAATATTTGAAACTTTTCATTTTATTGCCTTTTGCTTTTAATCCCTTTAAGCCATGCTTCCAACCCCCGCCCTCCCCCTGTTAGAACCCTAAGCCTGTTTTACGACAAAGTCGACGACGTGGCCAACTTTGCGGTTGGCCCAACAACACACGCACAGCAACAACAACGGATTGAAAGCGGCAACACGTTCGGCTGGCACTCCCCCTACCCCTACCCCTTACCCACTCACTGTGGGCCCTTCAACGGCGACACCATGAAAAGTCATTTAGGCATTTCCGTTTCCGCTTTGCGCTTTTGTGCACTCGCCCTTTGTTGCTGCTGTTGCTGTTGTTGTGCGACTGTGACTGTGACCCAAAGTCGGAATTAGCATAGCAATAAATGTGTATGTGTATGTGTGTGTGTGTGTTGCCCTTTGTTTGCCCGCCTGCGTGTGTAAATATGGCAGCGTGAGGGGGCAGCGGAGTTTGACCGCATAAATTTATGCAAATGCTGCGCCGCCAAATTGTTTTTTAAATACACTTTCCATTATTGCGCCAGCACAGAAAACCAATTGTAATTATGTTGCGTTATTTTATGTGTCTGCAGTATTTTTTTTTTTTTTTGAGAATTTTTTTTAGCCTTTTTCTAACTTTTCACTATTGTCTCGACTCGCTCGAACAAATGAAAATAAATTCAGCTAAGACCCAACTGGCCGAAATGCATTAGTAATTGGATTTTATATTACACTCTGTTGTTCCTTTCTCTCTCTCACTGTCTCTCTCTTTCTCTGTGTGTGTGTATGTGTGTGTGTGTCATTTGTTGTCTTTGCCAACATCTTTCACTTTCCAAGTGCAATTTTTTAGCTTTTAAAACGAGAAGCGAAGCTGACAGCAAAAAGAAAGCCAGCCAGAACTTACGTATCCGAGTTAGAAAGCGACAGAGGGAGAGCGAGAGAGAGAGAGAGAGAGAAAAAAGTAGAGTGCACAAAAGAAATCTGTGAGAGAAATTTAAATCTCTTTTGGCTTTTAGCAGATATTTGACAAGTTCCAAAGGGCTTTAAGCCCGAAATATGAATTTAATACAAAGCATTTTCAATATGTTGCGGATTTGCGGGCTAATACGGTATTCAGTATTCTCTTTCACTTGCAATTTATCAATTTGCTATAGTGCAGAGTTTGCCTTTTGTTTGGCCTTGCAATTTGGCCAAATTATTTGCCCGGCAATGCAAACAAGCAAACTCTCGACTAATTGCAAAAGTAAATTGAAAACTGCTTCGATAAACATAGACAAATGCGATAATAATACGAAATGGCTAGCAGTTAGGGGCATGCACTCGACTGTTAGATACTGTGATAATAATAATAGTGCAGTTTTTTACTGAATTCTAATGATTCTGATCATTATTAAAATTTGTTTTTTGCATAACTTCCAAGTTCATTATCAGATTGAATTGAAATTTTGCACGTAGCTCAATAATATAATTATCTATTTGTTTGCTAAATAAAATTTTTATGACTTTGCTATTATCTTGAATAATCATCGAACTACAAAGTACCGATTTACAGTTCTTAAAATTGTATCTGCTTAAATATAATTTACAGATTTAAATAATTGGAAACTGTTTTATTCGAAAAACTTTGTTTTGTTATTTTCAAAAATAACTATTATTAAAATTTGTTTCTTGCACAACTTCCATGTTAATTATCAGATCGAGTTTAAATTTTACATCTACCTTTAAATTATAGTTATATATTCGTACGCTAAGTAAGATTCGCGTAACTCTACCATATCGTAAAATATTCATCGAACTATAAAGTACCTATTAGGAGCTCTCAACATTTTTTTTTGCTTTAGCCTTGAAGAATCTCGCTCGGAATGCTTGGCGCGCCTTAAAGCGACTTCGCGCTCGAGCAGAGCTCAAGTAGAGCCCCAAAATTTACATAAAGCAAACATAAATGTGACAATTTCATTTTGGAGTACGCCTTAAAGGATTTACCCACACAACAGACATAAAACGAAGGGCAAGACGAAGCGAGAAGAGCGCAAACTTGCGCTATATTTTATTTGCACTTTTCTAAAATTTATAGACGCTTTTAAAATTTACGAAGGCGACAAGCGAGCTGGCAGTTTATTTTGGCTACAAGTGTCGCCCACAAACACACAAGCACACACACACACACACACACAGAGTCATACACAAGTGCCACAAAGTTTATTTAAACAAATTGCCTATTTTACAAGTGTTTTCAATTTTATTAAGTGTGCGATTTGGGCGCAGCCTTCGCACATTAGATAAACAGATACGAGTAGATATATAAATATATATAGATATATATATATATATATATATATATATATATATATATGTATATAGACTGCATGCTTGGAGCATATGGCAGCAGAGTTTGGCCAGAACTGACACTAATGCGAGGCAAGACACAGGCACGGGCACGAGCCTGGCCAAAGCCAATGTGGAAAATCAAGTTTAAACTTCGATGTTTTGCATAGTTGTTGTTCTTCTTGTTGTTGTTGTTGCTGCTGCATAGCAAATGGGATTTAAGCAAGAACAACAACAACAATCGCTCCTGCTTCTGCTTCTGCTCCTGCTAAGGAATCTCAGCTGCCGTCGCATAGTTGGCCATAGACAGCGCCAGCATCTATTTATTTCTTGCTGCTCTCCGCCTTCTGCTTCTGCTTATGCTTCGTCCCCGTCTCCTTCTACGTTTTTTCGTCCATTTTGTGAGCCATTTAGCTGCTCAATTCTTCTGCTGCTGCTGTTGTTGCTATTGTTGTTGTTGTTGCTGCTGCGCAACTACGCTTTACTGAGATTAGCATCTTTATTTGTGTTCGCTTGCCGCAAGTTGAACCACCCAATCTACCGCCACCGCCCCCGAACCGAACCGAACCGAACCGAACCGAACCAAACTGAATGAAGCTGAATCCAAAGCGAAGCGTAACCAAAACAAACAGAGACTGGACTTGCTCGCAGCACTGTCGCATTTATATGCAAATTATAGATGCCTGGCATTTCTTTATGCCTCTGCCCCCTGCCACTGAACAGATTTGTCTGCCTAGCCCTGCCCTGCCCTGCGCTGCTCTGACGCTTATCGTAAGCAGCGAATGTTTGCTGCCGGATTTAAATTGGCTAAGACTGCAGGCCCAGACACAATTTGCATTATCCAGTCGAGCTTGAGCTGGAGCTGGAGCCGGAGCTGAAGCCGGAGCTTGAGTTTCAGGCAAAAACTAGGCGCCACTTGACTTGACTTTTCTCTAGGCATTTTCACGGCCTGCAACTTTCAAGCTTGTTAACCGCAAGTGCGCCGCCCAAAACTGACAATGCGACAAGCAGATAGACAGAGACAGAGAGTGAGAGAGAGAGGGACGAGCAGCCGAACAGCTGTGTCGCAGCACAAGCAGGTGCGTGCCTACATGTACCTAATGACTGCACTGAGAGAAAGCAGGCATAAAGAAAGTCACTGAGTTCTTTGCTTCCAATACTTTATAAGCAAACAAAAAAGTGTTAAATAAGAGAAAAGAGTAAATAGTTTTTCTAATTTAAATACGCTGCTAGTTATAATTTCATATGTTGATGAATTTTACTACAGCTTGAAAATGACGAAGACTTTTTTGAAAATCTGTGGGGAAATATGTTTCGGATAACTGAATTTATTACTTATATCTTAAGACAACATGAACTATTCTTTATTAATAAGCATTAATTTAATACTTTTTTAGTTTACTACACTTATATTTAAAAAAAATTTAGTTTTTTCAGTATTTTGGTAATGACATACCGGTTGTTGCATTCAAATTTCGCACTTTGCTTATGAAGTCAAAGGGTATTGCATTTTGTTAACGCTGTATATGGCTTGATAGGTCCTGGCAACGACTATCAAATGACGTATAGTCTGTCTAAATCAGTTTCTGCGCGACAAACACTGAGATTCGAGCAATTTCAAAATTTTGTTCGCATAAAAAAAAACTGCTGTGGAATTTCGCAGACCAAACTAATATCAAAATGCTTTTGGTTAATTTTTTACAGTTCTCTTGACTTATATATAGCATACTATATAGCATACTGAAATAAATTTTTATAGTTCCTACAAAATTGCTGCTAAAATGTAAAAAATTGCATTCGTTTGCATTTCAAAAGAAAGCTCTTTCATCAAAAGGCATTTTTTAAGTGCAAAAATTTATTTTTAATTCAGATAGCAGCTAAAATTTGAGAAAATTTAAAAAAAAACATACTGCAAAATATATTTATACTAGCTTTATAGCCAACAATTTTAATCATTAATTTGAATTTCAAAAATGAAACTCTTTTAAGTATCAAAAAAATGTTTAAGTGTAATAAAGTATTCTTTACGCTACTTTTTCTCAGTGTAGAATTAGAGCTTGTTACTGTAAGAGAGCATTGAGGCTTTCTCTACTGCCCTTGCTTTTGGGCAACCTTATACAAAATCCATTTTGTTTTGCACAGTGTAAAACAGAAAGCAGCAAATTGATGTCTTGAATTGACATTGGAGCTGTTGTGTTCACGTTGTTGTCGTTGTTGTTATTGTTGTTGCTGTGGTTGTTTTCCTGTCGTGGTTGTTGTCGTTGTTAGGCACAAACTTTGCTCAAGTGCGTTGATTGCCGTGCAGAAAAAGTTGCCCGTGCTGCCTGCCAGCCTCTCTTTGTGTGTGCGTTCGTGTGTGTGTGTCTGTGTGTGTGTTTTATGTACTTATTTTTTATTATTTACACACACACACAGACACATACAAAGAGTGTGTTTTGCTTGGTCACAGATACAACTGTCATGCCTTTTGCTGTGCAGGTGAACTTTCCCAATGCTCTGCCGCTATCTCTACGGCTGTCGCTACGCCTTTCTGCTCTCTCCCTACCTCTCTCTCTCTCTCTACCTCTCTCTTAGCCCCTTTTCCATCTATCTTTGCTCTTAGCGTGTTGTGAGGCTGTCATTAAGCTGCGGTTACCGCTGCCATTTGCAAATGTGTTTGCGATCGTTGTTGTTGCCTTTATTGTTGTTGTTATTGTTGTTATTATTGTTGTTACTGTTGTTGTCGTGTCTGTTTGTTGTTTTCCCTGCCTGCTTTGACATGTCTGAAAAGACTCTCATGTCAGACTCAAACTGCGACGCGCCGCCTCTGACTGTGGGGCATGCAACATGCAGCTGAAGCTGCACAAGCTGCGCCCTCTCAGCTGTTTTGCCTGGCAGGCACTTTTGTTTGTTTGTCTATTGAAAGTTTAAACAAGTTTGCAGTTTGCAGTTGCTGCTGCTGCCGCTGCCGCTGCCGCTGCTCCTGCTCCCCTGCAGCTTGTTGTGCTCGGCACACAAAGCTCGGATTTGGCTCGCTCGACAATCTGTCGCAAGCTATTTGAATACGCCGCCAGCCGCAAGGTAATCACCAGACTTGAGCATTTATTTCGGAAATACTTTCCCAAATTTTCACTATCTCCATCTCTCTCTCGCGCTCTTTGCTTTATTTCGACTGTTAAGCGCAACAAATTAAATTCAGCGCTCGGCGCTGCCTTGCCTAATGCCATTTGCGTTGCCAGAGAGCAAACAGTGGCAGCTGAAATTATGCAGACAAGTCGCAACTTGTCGCTGCTGCTGCTGTTGTTATTGTTGCTTATCTGCGCGATTTCTGCTGCTGCTGCAAGTGCATGCGACATGGCGCAAGATTATGGAAATTTCACACAAGTTTCGCACAACAAACCAAGACGCAGCAGCAAAAAAAAAATACAAAAAAAAAAGCGGAAACGGAAATGCAGCTAATGATATTAACCACGTTTTTTTTTTTTTGCCAGGCATTTTCTGTTTTTCCCTCGCGCTGTTTGCACTTAAAAACGCTCTGCAAATTGTAAAAACCCACGCGCGGTTTGTTGTTGTTGTTGTTGTTGTTGGGGAAACCGTTTAGCAGTTGACGCTGCTCTGCTTCGTCTTCTTCTTCTTCGTCTTCTTGTGCTTTTTGTTGTTGTTGTTGCAGCTGCTGCTGCCTCTTTTTGTTGCTGTGTCATTTAGATGTTGAGCATTTTTACAAGTTCATTCAATTAGGAGTTGCGCGTCAGTTTTTCCAACTGCAAATTTGTCCGCTTCGCATTTCGCGCTCGTCGCAGCTTTCCCTCTTTTTTTAGTCGCTCTGCTCTGGCGTTCTTCTTTAATTTCTTTTATGTTAATTTGGCTCAGTGCCAAATGCTTAAGAACTTTAACTTACTTACGAAATTTACACTTTAAAATGTTGAAAAGAATTTCGTATGGAACTTTGTTAGTTTTGCGCCTCCGTAAAGTTGTAATAATGCATTTGGATTATTTTTTTGAATGTTTTTAAGTGCATTTGCTTGGCAGAAATACTTGATAAGTAGATTTAAGAGTGCTAAATATTTAGTTTGGGTAGAAAAAGGTAGTACAATTTCAGTGTCGATTGGTTTTTTTTTAAGGTTTTTTCTCATTTAAGACAAGAATGTACACTATATACAAATACATTTTATATAAAAATAGTTTTCTTTAACATTATTATATATTAATTATATTATATAAAATATATATCAAACTAGTTTTATTAACAAGAAAAAGTATTTGAGTTTATAATTTATAATATATCTTCAGTATAAAAATAGTTTTCTTAAAAAAAAAACATTTGTTTAGCAAATTAATTATGCTAAGAAAGATAGATTAAATATGATAAATATTACAAAAAGGATGATTAGATGAAAAATGAGATACTAATTGAAAATTAAGAAACTTCATTTTCTGATTATAATTTATACAACAAACTTAAGACTTTTCTGTAAATTTCAAAATAATTTATTAATGCTTGAAGACTATAATTAGTAATCTTCATATTAGGAACTGGGGGAACTGTCGCTTTTTAAAGATATTAAATTGTTATTTATGTTATTTATTTATGTTTAGTGGTGAGATTAAATAATTAATAACAGCAAATTAACGCCTTTCGCTAAACTTCCCTCATTCACTCTACAAATTTTCATAAAATAACTTAAGTTATTTTTTACTTAAGGATTTCACCATCCAAATATTTATTGCAGTCACAGATATATCATATGCGATACGATAAGATACTCGCCTGTATAAAATTACATTTCTTAAAATATTCCCGCACGGTTGCAACTAAAAAGTCAATTTATTGCCTATCAAATGCGTTTGCCCCCATGTCCGTATCACACACACAACACACACACATGCGCAAATATATGCTAAAGGAATTATTCATTCATACAATACACACTCGCACACACACACAAACGTAACCAGTTTAAAGCTGAAAAATGCAAAACATTTTGCTTGTTTCGTTCGTTTTGTGCAACATTTTCATATTTTGCTTGCCTCCCTTTACTCTTTTTCCTTTTTCTCTTATTCTGTGACATTTTTCATCATTTTATCTGACGGTTTTTATCCAGTTGTGCGCCCCCTCTAAAAGAATATATCTGCCTCGCTCTCATAACCGCTCTCTCTCTCTCTCTCTCCCTCTCTTTATTCGGCAGCCACGCGCGGCATGCAGTGTCTACTTGTGACTGACATCAATGTGCCACAAATTGTTGATTTTCGCGATAACGTGACATTATCCTGCAGCTATGACATAAGTGGTCACACGTTAAATTCGGTTAAGTGGTACAAAAACGACAGCGAATTTTTTAGGTAAGTACCGGCAGTGACTGCCCCTCTATCTGTGTGCTTGTGTGTGTGCGTTTATAATTTATGATATTTATTTTGGTATTTTTGCTGTCAGTTGCAATGCGAAATACCAAATGCCCCATGGCCGGGGGCAGCAGCAGCAGCAGCAGCGCGCGCGAGAGCAAATACAGCGCGATGTCATAAACAGACACAGTCAGGCAGTAACTCTGCCACGCCCACCACCTACCAGCAGCAGCAGAAGCGAATATGTTCGTTGTCAAGCGACTTTCTTGCCTAATTAATTATTAAATAAATTAATTTGCGTTTGGTTCGTTTATGCGCTGGCAAATTAATTTAAACGTTCTGCCATATAAAATACTCCTGTTGCGGCTCGCCGGTTTATAGCCCTGTTTGCAGTCATCACTCACACACACACACACTGACACACGCACTGTCACACACTTACATACGTACATGGCATATTTCAAACGTGATTGCTAAGCGCCATTTAATATTAATGACACAGGCTGACAGCACGACGACAACAAAGACGACTAATTGCCGAGCAGGAAAGAGTGAGAGAGAGAGAGAGAGAGAGAGAGAGAGGAGAGGTCATAGGGCGAGAAAGAAAGAGATATTGGGCAGGCTGCTGCAGACGATTATTAAATGATCATTCGACCTCAAGTCGGCCACGTCAAAGGGGGCTCAACTGACAGCTGCACTTCATCATTTCAGCATTATTAAGATGATGATGAGAGGCAGCAGGGGGCGTTGGGGGTACTACACCCAGCAGCGGCAACAGCTCGCATATGCGACTGAAATGAGCTTCAACTTAATGAAAAATCTCAAGTGACTGCTTCGCGTTTTGCTTAATTAAAAATGAGAATGAGCAGCGCTTAGGTGCAATGCACACACGCCCAAGCACACCAGCGCACACCCTCGCACACACACACTCACACACACTCACTCGAGTGTGCATGCAACCCCAGCAAGCACTGTGCGAAGGGAAAGGCAGCCTCTCCGCTTGTTTGGCGCAAGTTTTAATTAGACAGCAGCAGCAGCACGTGGAAAGTCAACGGCAGCCAATTGCAATTCAACTTGCACTTTGCACTCAAATAAATTTAAACAAAACTTTAAACTGTCAAACATTTGACAAGTCGAGAGGGCAAAGGGCATTTATTTGGCAGATGTTTCGGTTTGAAAAAAATTAAAACCTGAAAATTATATGCTGTAAAAAGCTTGGCAAGAAAGAGTAGACAAAAAAATAGTAGAAGAATTATACTAATTTATTTAATTTAATAATAAATAATGATATAATTTATTAATTATTTTTATCAATATAAATATCAAATATTTTTCGTTTCTTTGCATATTTTATAATATTTTTAAAATTATTAAAAAGTTTCATAACTATTTTATCTACTTAATAGTACTAGAATTCATTGAATTTATGGAATATATAAATTATAAATAAAAATATCAATTAATTTTTTGTTACTTGACATGGTACATACAATTTTATTAAATATTTAAATCTATTAAAAAATGTTTTATTTAATCCTTACTTTAACAACTACCTAATAGTAATTAAACTTTTGAGTTTCTGGAATATATAAATTTAAATTATAAATATAAATTAACTTTTCGTTGCTTGCAATAGAATATAGGATTTTGTTAAATATTTAAAATTATTAAAATATGTTCTATTTAGTGTTAACTTCAACGTCTACCTAATAGTACTATAAGTTATTGGGTAAACATATTTTAAAAATATTAAATATTTAAAAAACATTTCTATACAAAAAAAAACAAAAATTAAACTACTTTTACAAGAAAATATTGGCGGCTTTTGAGCTACTCCAACAATATAGATTCACCGATTTTACTAATTATATTATATTATATTATGTATTATATTATAATTAAAAAATTCTACAAAAATTGCTGCTGCTTTTGAGAAGCATGCTTAATTTTTCTACTAAACTAAGACATAGCAAATCTGATATTTCATAAAAAATTTTATATTCAAAATTCAAAACAAAACAATAAAACGGCAAAAGAAAAGCATAAATAATTTCAACTAAATCCAACCCAATTGGCTGCCCCTCTACAGTTCCCACAAAAAATATCTCTGCCGCCTCACACTAAGTCATAGTTGGGTAAATCCCATTTTCGCAGCCCTTCGATCAATGTAGCTTTACTTTATCTACAACAATGTGAATTGCTGCGAGTACGTTGCCAGCTTTGCGCATCAAATGTGAGCAGAGCCGACGGCAGCTAGTGGCACTAGCGGCATTAAATACACACACACACACACACGCACACCAAACAAAAAAGAAAACCGAAAACAGAGAAAGGAAAATAGAAAGGCACAGACAAGTGTAATAGCTGCCACGAAATCCCTTGTAACGAGCCACGCCCACGCGGCAATGGACCGGCACTGGGGGCAGGCAGCCGTTTATATTGCTTATCAAATTTGTTGATTTGCTGCGCACAGCAGCCGCCGTCTAAGCCGCAAATAATTCGTGAAGCCAGCCTGCCCCCCGCCAGCAGACAAGCAACAAACGGGCGAGCCAACGGCTATTAACAAGTAGCGCACAAAGCGACTTATCAACACTACAACAGCCCACAAAAGTAGGCAACGCTTTTCTCCCCTCTCTTGGGCCAGGCACTTTGTGCGCTGTAAAAAAATGGTTCGCAATGGGGTAGCTTGAGCACGTAAGCAGGTCGATGGCATATGCTACGCAACTATATAAATTGTAATGATTTATACGCGACAATCGAGGTCATACGAATATGTCCACAATGCTTATAGCATAAGTTTTGCTTGAGGTGCGCACAGGAATACTTGCTTATTTAAAAATACCCTGTATATAAAATTAGTAGCTGTACTGCAGTAATTTTTTTATATGCATATTTAGCCACTATATTTTTTAATTTATTTTTTATTTTGAAATATTTGTATTATTAATTTTTATAGACTTATGAATATAAATTTGAAAATATTTGCATAAGTAATTTTATTTAGTTTGATTTAATGCAATTTAATTTTATTGAATTTGTTTAATGTTTTTTTTTTTAATAAAAAAATATGCCAAGTATCTAGATAAATTTTATTAATTTTTTGCGCAATTCTCACAGTACGAGTTACGCCTACTCTTTAGAGGGTATCTCTTGCGTGCAGCAGTCGCACTCTCGAACACGCTTGTTTATTTATGTTGGCCAAGCTTTTGGACAAGTTTCCACTTGAACACTTTTGTTGTAGATTTTTCTAGACATCGATTCAAGGCGTCTTTGAGGGATTAATGAGCAACAATCTACAATGGGAAACAAATTGAAGAAAGCTGCCAGGCACACACACACACACACACACACACCCGCACACACACGCACAGCGTGGGTTGAGTGCATGTAAGCCACTTGTCGGCAAAAATCTCCATTTCCTGGCCCGGTCCTCGTTTATGGCTTGAAAGCTTTTAGCCGGCCTACGGGCCGATTATCAGCTGACCGGGCTGTAAAGAGCACACTAAATGGAAGCTGGCGTAATTTGCGGCCCATTTGGCCGCCGCTCAAAGCAAGCGCAACCCTTTCTCGCTCTCACACTTTTTACTTATCACTTTTCCTTTCTCTCTCTCCATCTCTTCGCAGATATGCGCCGCTAATGCAGACCGTTTTCCGAAAGTTTCCCGTGGCGGGCGTGCAGCTGATCGATGATGGGCAGGAATGCAATGAATCCTCCTGCCGCGTGGAGCTCAATCTATTGGGCGTCAAGTCATCGGGCGTCTACAGGTGCGAAGTGTCCGGCGATGCGCCCCACTTCGAGCTAACTGCACGCTCCGCCAACATGAGTGTCGAGGGTAAGTACGGGCCGGCGGGGCGTATGAGTAATGGAATGCAATTTCAATTGTTTGTCTTAAATTAAAGTGCAATGCGAGTCGATGTGAGTGTGTGTGAGTGCGCGTATGCAATGCAAATATTTTGCCACTATCCGTTGCCAATTGCGCACACTCCCCCCCCCCCACACACACACACACTCTAGCCACACACAGCGTGCTGTGCACAGCATAAACCGAGTAAAATGTGTAATTTCCGTGATATTTTAATGGTAAACAACATGAGAAGAAAGCGGCAAGAAACATGCAGATATTTATACACAGCTACGGCTGTGTGTCGGTGTAACTGTGTGTGTGCCAAAGTAGCTGCACTGCGGCCAGCAACACGCACAGGATAAGCAGCAGCAGCAGCAGCGGCAGGATGTGAGCGCGAAGGAAAGCTGAAGCCGAAGCTGAAGCAGAACATTTTCATAAAATGTAACCAAGAGATGCATGTGATTCGCATCCCTAGCCACATACACAGATGCAGACACACACACACACACACACACACACACACACACACACACTCGCTGGCACGCACAGCGCGCTGGACGCGCTGTAAAGGCGAACAGGAATCGCGCTTGCTTGCCTCTGCCTCTGCGGGTGTGCGCGTGTGTGTTTGTGTATTTGTGTGTGTGTATTGGTGTGCGCCTCTGTGATTTACGGCAGCACTTTATGCTTAAAAAGGATATCGCTAAAATGAAAAGCTCCGCTGCCGAGTGCCTCGTGTCTTGCAGCCAGGCAGCCGAGCTGCCACCCACCTCGCACATGCTGTGTGTGTGTGTGTATGAGTGTGGGTGTATCTGTGTGCATGCTCGTTTTTCTTGTTTTTATTTTCGCTTTTACTTTTGCCCACATTCACACACACACACACACAGCAGGATGTTTCAACGCGTCCTGCTGCTGCCTGCGCGCTCTCTTCCTCCCCCCCCTCTCTCTCTCTATCTGTAGCTCTCTCTCTCTCTCTTCCTCTGTGCCTTCCTCTCCGCATGTGTTTTATGATCATCTATTTTTCCGCTGATATAAAATAAATATCTTGTAGATGCGCTGCGTACATGGGGCCACTGCTGCCAGCGGCGCTGCTGCTGCTGCTGCTGCCTCTGCAGCTGAAATATTTTTAAAAATTTATCAAAAGCAAATAGAGAAGTTGTAAAATAAACAACAGCAACAGCAACAACAACAACTACAACTGAGTAACAAAGGGCACAAGATATGCAGAGCGAACGGCTACAAGGTGCACAATTTGCATGTTTAATGCACATTTAATATTAGCCCAAGGACTGTCACGAAACACACACACACATACGCACTCGCACGCACACACTCTCGGGACATGAAAGTGCGCACCATTAGTGCTTGTTTATTTCATGAACTTCTCAGCGAGCACTCGCTCAATTATGAAGAGCAGAAAGTACTGCAAGCATTTCACTACATAATTGTTGCCTAAATGTCGACGCAGTTTGCTTGCGAATTCGTTAAAAATGCAAATAAAATATATTTTAAGTATACAACTAAATGCACTGCTGAAAGAGCTGATGGTCTGCCTTGACTTTGCTTGAAGTAGGTTGAGGCTGTTGTAACAGTGCTAGATTAATACAAATTTATTAATACTTTTTCAAGCAGTTACAAAAATATGTTTATATTTAAATATATAATACATATCTTAGTATATATTTAAATAAATGTAAAAATCTTTAGCAAAGTTTTCTAAAAATATGCAAAATATAATAGTTGAATTTAAGTAATATAATAATAATATAAAAATAAATAAATGTCTTAATATTTAAATATGCATTACATATTTTAGTATATATTTCAATATATTATAACAACTTAATTATATAAGTAATATAATAGAAATGCAAAAATATTTTAAAATATATGAAAAAATATGTACATTTCGAAATTTTTCCACACTTTAATTCATATTCTGATTTTATAATTTTTATACCGAATTTTCAATTTTTGTGATTTTTTTTGTATTATTTTAGTTTTTCATAGTAGTTTTTTTTATTATTTTATATTATCATATTATATTATATTATATAATATTATAATTTATTACAGTTAAATGCTTCAACTAAGCTCTCTTTTTCTCCACTTTAGCTTTACCGCAGAACAATCCGCTGATCAGCAGCTTTCACTCCATGTACCGCTTCGATGATTTCGTCCAGGTCAACTGCAGCACAGACTTCTCCAGCCTCTTGACCAAAATAACGTGGTATATCAATGGCATTAAGGTAGGTATTCGCTTGCTTATTTGCTGTGAAAAAGCAAGAAAAATTTAATATTTAAAAGTACAACTAGCTGCTTCGATAGTACTTACGATAGTATCGCTAATGCTTATTTTCACTAGGCCTCCATGGTCGACCTGCAGCCCACAGTGGAGACAACCATTGCCGCACACGATTACAATCTGCGTCGCATCATTTCACAGTTGAACTTCTATGCGAACGATCCGCGCTTCCATCAGCTGCAGCTGCAACAGTTGCTGCAGCAGCGCCAGCAGCACCAGCAGCAGCAGCTGCAGCAGACGCAAGCAGCGCAGCGCATAATGTCGCCGCTGCGACTGGGCCTCGATCTGCGCTGCGTGGCGGAGATCGAGAGTTATCCGCAGCTGACGCGCGAGACGAGCCTGCACGCGCTGCTCTTTCGCGACGACATCGACATGAAGAACCAGAAGCACTTCAAGTCGGGTAAGCATTGTGCCACACACACACACACACATGCACACGTGCAAGCATACAGTGTGACAGTGCGGTTGCACGTTAATGCACTCGGCACCGCAATTACAGTCACCGCTAAAGTGATGCGCATGTGGCGGCTGCTAATTAAAAATAAATTCATGGCAGCCGCATATTTGGACAATTTATAATAAAAATATATAAAATTGCAATGTCATCGGCACACTCTGTCTCACTCACTCTTTCTTTCTCTCTTTCTGTCTCTCGCCAGGTGCATCGCGCGTCGCTGTGATCGTCGGGCAGCTGGCAGCGACAACCGCAGCGACGGCTGCCATCAGCACACAGTGGCTCTTTTTACCGCTGACATTTCAATATGGCGCACGGAAGTTGACGCGCTACAAAATGGCGACGGGCCCATAAGTACACACACGCACACACACGTACACAGGAATTTCGTTTGTTGTTCACTTGCGTTGAATCGTTTTTAGCTTTAAGCAACTGAAATGCACGTGAGAATTTACAATTACAATTACAATTACGATTACAACTAACTAACACTAACAGTAACACCTACGCAACTACAACTGATAATTGTATATGTATATGTATCTGTATATGCATGCGATTGTGTGTGTGTGTCACTCCATATGCCCCACATACGCATGCAGGTATGTACATATATCTAAATATATGTACTTATAACCTAAGCCGCGACAAGCTAACTGTGTAAATAGCCTGTAAGTATGCGATACGATTAAAAGTCATCAATAAATATGCAAACCACATATACAAACACACACACGCACGCGCTGGTTTCAATCGTCGGCAACAACAACACAACACTTGCCCCCAGGCCTGGGGCAAAAGAGCGACACGCCCGCAATGCCACAGCATACACATGCCACCGCAAAAGTGCCCTTACAACATGCTAACGGTCATTTGATACCCTGCCACTGTGGGTATACGCAGCGCGTATGCAACGAGTGTAAGCTGCAATTTTTTAAACGAATTTAAAGTGATTTTAGCTGCAATTAATGGTAATTTATGGGAATTTAATATGAACATATTTTTTATCAATTTTTATTTAATTATTTATATTAACTATAACACAGATTAAAGTAAGAAATAATAATAAATTTAAAAAATAAATTTAGTGCTCTTGCGCCAAAAAATGTAGTGCACTAATAAATTAAAATTAAATAATTAATACCTGAGCATTTTAAATTTATCACAAGTAAAAAATGCTTTAAAAATTAATTTCAAAATTTCAAATAAATTCAAAAAATCAATTTGCAAAATAAATAAAGCGCAAATATTCTAAAATGGACTTCAAAATTACAAATAAATTCAAAATATCAATTCGATTAAAAAATAACTTGAAAAACTCCCATAAAGCACAAATATTCTAAAAAAAAATGACTTCAAAATTTCAAGTAAATTCTAAAAATATATAAAATAAAATATAAAATATATAAAAAAAATATTAAAAAAAAAATTATTTACAAACTTAAAGCAAAAATATAATTTATGTTTATATTATATATTTCAAAATTCTTTTCTGGAAATTTCCAAAAAAATATTTCTACAATTTGCACTTTTATTTAATTATGCTTCAATTAAATTCCCCCTCTATTGCTATATAGTGTATCTTATAGTCGCGATTCAGTGACTTCGTCACTTTGTGCGTCTCGTTTTCATTCCGTTTTTAAATTGAATTCAATGAATTCAATTGCAATTCCTTTTTGCATACGCAATTTTGTGGCAGCAAAAGTGCGCGCAAATTCTGCTGCCACAAAAGTGTGTGTGCGTGTGTGTGTATGAGTATCTGTGTGTATGTATGTGTATGCTGGTGTGTATTGAGGCATGTGTTAATGGCCCCAACAGTGTGCCCCCTGCCGCGATGCCATGGCAGTGCAATGCAGCACTGCAGCCCGGCAACGCCATGCAGGACGAACACTCTCCGATTGCATATCAATTGCAGCTCTCGACAGCTCGAGATTGATTTTTGTTTGCATTTCAAGGACCTGCAGCACAGCACCCCCAGCTCCGCCACCACCCGCCAGTCCCACTATCAGCGCTGCAGTCTGCCTCGATTTTAATTTCAATTTTAATTTTTAATACAGCTTGCCTTAAAGCGCCATTCCCCATTGACAGCTGCTTAGCTGGGCGCCCGGGGGGAGCGTATTGAGTATTCTGTATATGTATGAATCACAATCACACACTCACAATCATATTCACATCAACATTCATACACAGATGCATCGCCACTGCAATGAAAAATGCTTTAAGGGCTTCAATCAAGTCATATGGAGTGGCAGTAGCCTTATCTCTGGTCATAATAAGTTTAAAGTAATATATACGTATTCCTAAATATATTCAATAAAATAATTTCGACAACAATTTTAAGCTGAGCTCCACAACAAAAAGTAAAAGAAATTTCACTAATTTCTCATTGCAGATCGTAGTCAAGGTTTTTGTCAGTTTATCCCATTTTTTTAGTTTATAGCTTGACATGGCAGTAACATGAGAGACATATCCTTAAACAAGTTACCACCAAAAAAAAAAAACTTCAGAAATGTGTCAGCAGTTGTCAGCTGGCAAATGGGACAAATCAATTCGAATCAATCCAAGTTTTTCAGTGACAATAAAAAGGAAATGATTGAAATGTATGCAATTTATTACTTTCGTGTTGACACAGAAATTACATTCGAATTTGTCAATATTTAGCTTATTTTCATTATTATTTTTCAACAATTTTCCCTATTGAGCTCAGTAGCTAAAAAGTCGCCAGCAATATTTCCGAAGAAAAAAAGAGTATGCTTATTAGGAAAGTATAAAAAACTATATGCCATGAAAGTATTAAATAAATAATACTATCTTTTGTATATTGTATCATTTCAATCAAGAATTAAAATCTTTGAATACAGCAGCTGGACATAGCTGCAAAAATATATAAGGCAGACTAGGAAAGCATTTAGATGTGGTTTTAATTAAATTAAATTTCTTATTTTTCTTGTCGACCATTTTTTTTATCATGTTATTTAGAAATTAAAATCTCAAAAGCCGCAAAATTATTATTCGAAGACAGCAGTTAGATATATATCAGACTCAAACTAACTTAATCTTAAGCTTTAAAGTTAAAGTAGCTCAGGAAAAATATAATTATTATTTTAATATATAAAATTATTAAAATATAGTATTAATATATTGTATTATTACATGAATGTAGGAAAGTATTAAAATATAGTATTCTTTTTGAAATTTTATTTTTCGTATTATATTTGCCAACAATTATTTGCTCACATTAAATTTCTGCTTTTATTTTTGAGAATTTTTATTTTTTAATCCGATTTTAAAATTCTAAATCTTCTTAATATTTTTATCTTTCTAATCAGCAATTAAAAATCTCACGGACAGCTATTATTACTAGTTATACAAATATGGTATAGCAATCAGTGTAATATATATATCTATCAATTCATGATATACGTATATCAGACTCAAACTACTTCTCTTCAAGTTTTTCTCATTAAACCCAAGAATTAAAGTAGCACAGGCAATATTCTTGTAGAAAGCAAAAGATGACTATTATCTAAATATAGTATATTCTATATTAAGTTATATATATATACCTATATATATCTTCACTGCTTGTAACTACCGCGCAGGCAGCTAAAGCGTTTCTGAAGCATCAGCAGCAGCATCAGCACTTGCTGCAAAGTGATGGAAAAAGCGCATCAAGTGCACCGACAGACATATAATAAAAATGAAGGATCAAAGTTGGTAGCCAGGCAAGTGGGAAGCAAAAACAACGGCAAGCATAAGGAGCCAGCCGGGAAGAAGGAGGCGAGGCAAGTGCAGCGAATAGCTAGCACAGTAAAAAGACTATTAAGCGATAATTTATTTGTAATCTGCGACGTGAATGCAACTTAGCTGGAGGGAGGGAGTCATGAGGCAGAGAAGCTCAAGCTGCAGCTGCAACTAGAGTGCAGTCGAACAGGAAACAGGACGCATGCTGCTGCTGCTGAAAGGATTCCGCGCATCTCTGGGGGCAATAAAAACGGCTGCGGCAAGCAATGCTCGGGCGCAAATATTTAAAGACGGCGACGGAGTTGGAGGCAAAGGCAGCGGCAGCGGCAACGGCAACGGCAAGTCGGCCAGTTGGCAGTTTGCCTGTCCGGCTAGCCGGCCCACAGTCCGTCCCGGAGGCTATTTGATGCAGACAATGTGGACAGCTGGGGCTCGGGCCGGCTTAAAGGCTTTAACAGCGCGAACGGGCAAATAATTTCGAGTGCGGCAGCAACAGCAACAACAATTGCCAATTACAATTGCTTTAAAGGCGCATAGCCCAGGGGGCAAGCTGCCAGCTGGCCAAGGGTTAGGCGAGGTAGCTGCTCCGCAAAACCGCAAGGATTAAGTAATTTCTGCCAGACATGCAGCAGCCACAATCGCCAAATGAACACAAAAACTTTGCGAGCGGAGCCAGTTGCAGTTCCAGGAGCTCGTGCTGCCACTCTAATGCACTCGTGTGTGCAATAAATTGGCATATCCTTACAGCAGACAGAGAGAGCAAGAGAGAGAAAGAGAGAGTTGTGCGTGTGGCGCTGCGAGTGTATTATGCACAGGATGCGCATAAGAATGAAAATCCTTTTGCACTTAATGCCAACACGAGCACAAGTCTGCCGTCTGTCTATATTCCCCTCTCACTCGCTCTCTCTCTCTCTCTCTCTTCTGTCTCTTTCTCGTCTCTTATTTCAGCGTGAAAACTCATAAAATTCGCCGCTCTTTGTGGACGCAATGAAGCCCCGCTTGGCGTTCAACTTCCGGCTTTCGTTGCAACCATTTTAAAGCCCATTAATCTGCAATGACCATGCCCCATTGCCCCCGCTTCCGCGCACCTCTTTATTGTTTTTTTTTAGCATGGAAATATGCTTTTCGTGCACCTCAAAGGACAATAAAATTCTAACTGCAATATTAAAATATATGCGAGCGGTACTGCTTGCCCCGCCCCCCCCCCCCCCTCTCTCTCTCTCTCTCTCGTACATCTCCTCACCTACTGGCAAGACTGATTGGCATTATTTATTCAGCACAGCGTCTAACACAGACTGAATGAAATATGGTGGCAGCCCCTCGGGACGATGGGGGCGCCGACTTGGCTGAGATTGCATACATTTCGCTTTGGCAGCACATTTTTTAGCCAGCGCAGCTAATGAACCATCGACAGGCGATGTGTGCCAGTGTGTGTGTGAGTGTATGTGAGTGGCTCCTAAGTCCCTAACACGATCCGTAGCTCGGCTCCCGGCTCCAAAGTACTGCAATTTGAAAAATCAAACACAGGCGAATAGCAGCAAAAATCGGGGGAGTGGATAGGGGCCAAATCTCGTGGAAAACATTTTAAATATATTTTCTACAAAAACTGTAAAATTAAAATTTTTATCTAATAATTTTACTTAAGAATAACTTAAAAAATGTAGAGCCGTAGGTATGTAACAATAGATGACAGTAATTATTGAAATATGAATTTTTATTTAATTTTAAAACGAACTTTTTAAGAATCATAAAAAAAATTCATAACAGCGTTGAGTATTGTTAGTTAATGGTATTTATTGAAATGGAAATTAGGCTACAATTTATACAAAATATATTTTATAAACAAATTCACAACATAAATAAATAAAAATTGTTTTTGTTTGCGACAAACGATTGCATTTTTATTTCAATTACGTAAACCAAATTTTCGAAACAAAATTTTAGAGTTTTATTAGTGGAAAGGTTAATCCACAGTTTTTTGCATGCAAGCTTAATTTCAATTAAAGACAAATTAATATGCCAAGCTAAAAAAAAAAATAATTTAATATTAATACCTAAGATGGAAATTAATTTGGCAAAATCCAAAAAAAATTTGACCTTCCAAAAATTAAAATAAAAATGAAAGCCAAATATTCCAATTTCAAATCTATTGAATTTTGCAAAGTTTTGCTTCTTAGATCTGCATATATTAATGATTAATTAATATTGGCATAAATTCAGCTTAGTAAAAAACACTGTATATACTCGTGTGCTCTACAAAATCTTCCAGTCGAGTGCAAAATATAATATAAGCAGAAACAATTAATAAGTAGGTAGAAAAAAACTGCAATTCGGGCTAAACTTTCTCTTTAATGCGCAATAAAATTTGTGAAATGAAATTAATAAAATTGCGGGGATTTTTAATTGCATCGCCGATTGGCCGTAAGTAAATGAAAGCCATGAAACTGCGTCCGTCCGCGTGTCCGGCAACGGGAAATGCTCATGATTGTCAGCGGCAGCGACAGCACCGATGGCACCGAGGGCGACGGCACTGGTGGCAGCAGCGGCACCTGCCACAAACAGCAGCTGTGGCCGAGGCACAGTCCGAGTGCGAGGCAAAGCTCTGCAACTGGGAGGGAATGCGTTGCAATTACAACAATAAGCCAAAGCAGCTGCAACAACAGTAATGACAATTGCAATTGTTGCGAATACAGAGAAGATAGAAATGAAGCGAGAAAATGAGAGAACGAGCAAGAAAGAGAGGGAGAGTGAACAAGAGGGAAAACTGCGGAAAGCAAGGTAGAGCGAGCGAAAGTAGAGAAAAGCATTTACTTGAATTGACTTCATCCGCTTTGTTTGTGGATGCAACTGCTGCTCGGCAGTTGCTGCTGCTGCTGCTGTTGTTGTTGTTTTGCACTTGCCAAACAGTGGCAGCAGGGGAAGGGGGGAATGGAGGACTGGCAGGCAATCAGGCGCAACGACTTCCGCAAGGACAACGCCGGCGTCGACGCCTGGCAACCGCAATTGAAATGTTTTCATTGCGACAACTAAAAATTGTCATCAGGATTTTCATTACCTGCGGCCAACTTGGCTCGGCTCGGCTTGGCTTGGCTTGGCTTGGCCCGCCTTGCAACGCTTTATTAAAGATGCTGCCAACAGCAGCAGTAGCAGCAGCAGCCAGTAGTAGCCAGCATCTCCTTCCCTTCCCCCTGCTTAGACCTTAGGCAGTTGGCATGGGCTTAATTAAGTTTGCTGGCAGCTTTAGACGGTCGCGGGTTGCATACCATACGCTCAATGAAAACTCTGAGAGCAGGTATATTAGCTTTGTATAAATGTGTCTAACAGACAGCAGAAGGCTTGACACATTTTATTAGTTTTTTAAGCCCTTAACCACACACAATTAATTGTATTTTATGAATTTAATTAATATTACTGTTTTTTTAATATTTATTAATACTACTTAAGAACCTTTTTTTTAATCTAAACACTGAAGAACATTTTGAAATAAACGAAGATTTATTATTTTTAGCATGACTGCATTTTTGATATCAGCATTTATGAAGAAAGGCTAGAGGTACCAAATTTGATAAAAAAAAATTCCTTAATACCATACACACATTATTTTTTTCTGCATCGACTTCGAAAATCTGTATAAACGCGATTTATACCTTGAATTTTAATGCTTCAAAATTCAAATTTGGTATACGCATAGCAAATTATTATAAAATGTTGTATAGTAAATTACAATTCAATCGGATTAGTAACTATAAACTTATTCCGCAACCAAATTTCTATAATAATAGGCGCGTGACTGTATGTACTAAAACGAATTGTATATGTTTGTGTGACACGGACAAAAGGTAATAAGCCAGAACAGTATAGTGAATTTTTGTACGCATTTGATATTTTCAAATATATATTTTAATTAGTTGTTATTTATTATTAATATTAAAATGTATTTATTATATAATTTTAAGAAATGAAAAGTATTAAGTCAATACAGTATTGTGAATTTATGTACGTATTTAATATTTTAAAATACATATTATTTATTGGTTGTTATTTTTTTAACAATATTAATTTTTTTTATTACATCATTTTGAGAAATTAGAAGTAAAAAGTCAACACAGTATTGTAGATTTATGTACGTATTTAATATTTTAATATATATATTTTTTATTTATTGTTATTTATTTATTAATAATTATTTATTATTAATTTTGAGAAATGAATACTCTAATCTACTGGTTCCTCTTTTTTTTATTAAATTAAGTACCCAACGGTCGAGTATGCCCGATTGTCGCTTTCCTCGCTGGTTCTTCTACGCTTTGTGAAAATTCATTTGCAGCGCGCGCGCGGATGGGCAAATCGCGTTATCGGCGGCGTGAAAAGAAATGCAATTAGTGTGCGCTGCGTGGATTTCAAGGACTTGCAGTTAATTGCGAAATGCGGCAAATTAAATCATTTGCGAGCGGCGGCCCAAAAGGACACACGCACACTAACACTCAAACACACACACATAGATAATCGCAATGTTGTTGCATGCAACAAAGAGCGTGTGTGAGTGCGCTTTTAATTACACTAAGAGCGCTGCAGTTGCCCTAAGAACACTGCACGGTTGACACACCAGAATTAGCATAAGTGTGCATGTATCTATGTGTATGTCTATGTGCTTGTATGTGTGTGCCAGCGGGCAAGTTGTAAAAGCGAACGCCATTAAACACATCAAGTGGAAGGAAAAACTCATTTCTTCTATGGCCCAACAACAACGTCGAATGAATAAAAATCAAATTGGACACACAACAAACGGTTTTCACACACAAACACACTCACACACACACACTCACTGAGACAACAATAACATTGTCCGGCAAGTTGTAATATAAGAAAAACAAAAACGCAAGCGAAAATGTTGTTCTTTAAATGGCACAAAATGTTTTGAAAGCTTATTTTTCATTTGGACCCGGCAAAAAGAAGCGAAAGGCAAACAGAACGAGCGAAAGAACAAAACACACACACACACACACACACAACATGCCATAAGAAGAATAAGAAATGGCTGAAGATGCTGAAATAGAGAGAGAGAGAGAGAAGTAAAGATACTGAGCGAGCGAGAGAGTTGCATAAAAATAAATAAACATGGCAGATAAAATGAAAACAAAACTTGGCCAAAAAAAATACAAATTGTATGCTTCATATAAGAAAACTAAATGTGAGTGTTTGTATGTGTGTGTGTGTGTGCATGACTGTGTGTGTGTGTAGTCTTCCTTCCCTTGCAGTTTTGCCCATTGCATTGGATTGCGTTTTTGCATCTTGCAGCGCATTTTGCTGCACTTTTTACGACTCAAATCGAAATTGTCATCCATTCGCTCAATTTGTCGTCTTGGCCGCGAGTCTTCGTGCCCCTGCCCCACCCTCCCACAACTGTTCTTCTAGCCACTTGAACCTCAGCAATCTTGCTGCTTGCCTGCACACACACACACACACTCACACAGACACACATCATATGGCACACTTCGTTTGTTTTTCCCATTTCCAATTTGAAATTGCAGGCGAGGCAAAGGGCAAACATCGAATTGGAACTCAGCTCGCATTTTGCGGCTAAATATTCGACAAATTATTCATAATTTCTTTGTTCACAATTGAGTTTCTGTTTGAAAATGCCAAATGAATTTTAAAACATTTTCTTGCATACATTTTCAAATTCAGTTCAGGAAGGAGGGATGTGGCACAGCTATTTTTGCCATTAAAAATGCGACTATATATATATTATGCATTTTTATCTGTTTCCAGGCAAATTTTGTTCGAGCCTGATTGATTTATAGTTTTTAGCTTTGCTAAATATTTGAGTTCGAAATAAAAAATACCGGGTTGCAGCCAAAGTTTATTATCCGCGATATTGAACTGAAAATTAAAAGCATTGAATCGAAAAATAAACTATGCAAAAATAATAATAATATTTAATATTAACAAAATAATGCTAAATTTGACTTATCATTTATTCCAAAGGAAAATATATTCAGGAGTTTATGCTGTAACTCTCTCAAAATTAAAACCATTATTGAAACGAATAATAAACCAAAAAAATAATAATAATAATATTTATGGTTATATTGATTAAATAATGTTTTAATTTGTCTTAGAATTTAGCACTCTTTATTTTTCAGAGGGAAAAGATAGTCGAGCATTAACTATCTCATTATCTATCTAAATTAATGAAAGGAATAAAAATTACAAAAAAAAAAACAATAATAATATTTACTATTTTTCAAAAATAATCTATTAAATATTTAATAATTGTATTTTTATATTCTTCAACAATAATCATTTTAAAAATTAAATAATAATATTAGACTTCACTTTAACATTTATAATATAATTATGCTTTGACTTAAGCTTAGCACTCTTTATTTTTCAGAGGGAAAAGATATTCGAGCGTTTATGCTAAAATTCTCAGAAAATTAAAAACATTATTGAAACGATAAAAAACCTTAAAAAAATTGCATTGATAATATTTTATATTTTATAAAAAATGTTATAATTTTACTTGGCTTTCACCACTCTTTATTTTTCAGAGGGGATAAAATATTCGAGATTTTATGGGAAATTCTCTCAAAATTTAAAACATTATTAACACAAACAACACCTTAGCCAAATTATAAAGCAAACGTATATATTTAACTAGAACGGGCCCGTTGCAGTTAACAATAAATGGCATAGAAATCAAGTCTAACGACTTGCCCGACCAAAAACCAAAAACCACTGAATAGTTTTCGTGTGAGTTCTGGCAATTTCACCTGCATAACATACACCCATAATATTCATTGTTAACGCCAATCAATTATAGCAGCTTGGCAGATCAATCAACTGCCAGCAAATATAATTAAAAAGCAACACAAATGTTTGAGAGTTTATCTTCGAATATACATTGCAACTAATTGCAGCTGGGAACAAAAGATACAATAAATGCGTGTAAATACAGTTGCTAATTAACAAGAGAAAACAAGTCCGGCAGGAGTTTATAAAGACTTGCAGGCAACCCTAAAGCAGACAACAATGCTGACAACTCTCCGCAGACTTTAATGCGACCTGCAGATGCACGATTTAATGGCCAGAAGCGCGTTCAAATTATGGATACGTGTACTTTTGCCAACTCAATTAGAGCAGATTAAACAGATGAGATGACAACCCTAGGACGGACTGTCTGATTGTCTGACTGTCCGTGTGTGTGTGTGTGTGTCTGTTTGTGTTCCCAATCAGTCGAGGCAAGCGAAGTCAGCACTTAGATACTCTGTGCGCCTGGCACACAATGCAAAATTAATTAGCTTACTTCACTTAATCGCTTGCAATTCGACTGCAACAATGCCGAGAGGCAGCTGCAGCTGCTACTGTAGCTGCTGCTGCTGCTGCTGCTGCTCCTCTTCGCCTGCTTGTGCTGTCCTTGTCCTGATTCAACTTGCAACTGGCATGCCGTAAAGTAATTTGCATTTCGGGCTAATGCCATTTGTATGCGCATATTCCGATTACAATTTAGTTAAATTTGCTGCTGCCCTCCGCCCTGCTCCTCCAGCGTCTGGCCAAACTACAATTGTCCTTGTCAGAATGAAATTTTGAAGCTAGCAAACTATTGACAATGAACTAATTGCTATTGTTGCCGTCTGGGGACATATTTCGACTGCAAATAAACTCGTTTGATGCGGACTTTCAGCAGGCAGGCAGGCGGGCGGGCAGGCAGCTGCCTCGGGCCTCATCAGAGCAACTTTAACTGCACTGCACTAGGGCTTTAGCTCTTATCCTTGTTGTTGTTACTGCATCCCGCCTGGCCCCCCGAATGGCCACTCAAATGTCTCAAGAGCACTGCCAGCCGAGCTGACTGCAGCCACAGCCAAGTTCTCATTCAGTTCTGCTCTTTCATTCCCGTGCTCCTGCCGTTCTCCTTCGACTTCTGCTGCTCAATATGCTGCCCCACCAGCTGCCTCTGCTTCCTCTGCTGCTGACACACGCCACACTCTCCAAATCGCAAACAATTACTTTTTGAAGTGCTGCAAACGCCCGGCTTACCTGTGGCACATTGATCTACCATCGTGCCACATGCCAGACAACGTGGCCCACAATGGAATGCCTGCAGCGCCCTGACATGCTACGGCTCGTAGAGCGACTACAGTAGTTATTGACCGTGCGACTACGGACAACAAAAGCCTCCGCATTATGCGCTTAGAAATGTCTAATAAAACGCAGCTGTTTCCAGCTGAATGAAAATTTATAGTGTGTTACCTAAATAGGTAGATTATACTATCTTAAAAATATTATGTACATATAAGATTAAGTTGCCGCACTGGGAAGAGTTTAACCAAAAAATATTAGGTTAATGAAATTATGTTGCATACTTTTAGAATCTTGCATATAATATAGTTTATTTTATTTTTTTTTTAATTCTTAAGCATTTAAGGTCCCTCTGTATCATACTTCCCTTTAGTTTAACCAAGTAAATTTTTATTTAAGTCAAAGATATATTATGATGCAGCTGAAGCTGAATTTGTTAGCATTTAATTTTATTTTAATGTGTATTATTTATATTCATTAATTTAAATAAATTTTATAGTGGAAAATTTCATACTGGGAATTCAGTTGTAGAAAATTAAATTGAAATATTTGTTGTTTATATATTCTATTTTACTTAATATATATATTTTTTATTTTATATGTGGTATATTTTATTTATTTTATCTATTTATTTTGCATATATTTTATTTTATTTTATATATATTTAATTTTATTTAATACACATTTTATTTATTTTTATATATACGTTAATTTATTTCAATTAATAAAGAATCCGCACAACACATGTATATATATAACGTATGTTTACATATTTTTTTCTACTTATACTTTTCGTTCATATGTTTTAACTAATATAAATTCCAACTTAATTTGTCCAAGCTACAGCAATTGCCAAGCTCTGCTATAACACAAGTCTGCACATATTTCTCTGCGATAAAAGCACGTTATTTCAATTACTTTTAATTTTATTGATAGCTAAAAAAAAAAGCTCTAGAAATGACTGAAAATTGATTTTCGAACAAAGTATGCGAGCATAAAAAGTAGCTTGCATTTTATGGCTGACGCGACGATAAAATGGCCAGTTGAAGGCGTCGTTAGCTGGACTTCAGGCTGGCATAAAAGAGTCTTAGCTTAACTGAAAATTAGCCAAGGGATTTTTCAATAATTTTCAGCTGATTGTGGATATAACTGGCGGAGAAAAAAAGAGCTGCGGAAAAGCGAAAATCAACAGCAATTACAAGCGTTGCGCAAGAAAGAAAACAGCAGCAAGGGGAAAAGCGTGTGCTGCTCGTTCCAGTCAGCCAAGGCAGTTGTTGTTGTTGCTGGTGCAGGGAAACCAACTAACTTTGCCAAGTATTTATGAACTTTGTTAACAGACTAAGAATTACAAACTTGCGAGGGGAAGCAAGCGCGAGGGAGCGAAAGCGCGCGCCCGGCCCCAGAAAACTTCTGAATGAGAAATTGTGTGCAAAAGCGACAGTCTTGGGCGAAGAGGTCTGCTAGTGAAAATGAATTAAACGGCCACGCCCACACTCGCACACACGCACAACGAGAGTCTTCTGTGTACACACACTGGCAGCACACTCAGACGTGAAAGGTGCACTAATTGCCAGCAAGTCGCCGGGCAAGTTTATGGCCAAGGTAAACGCGGCCAAAACTCCATAGGCCAAAGTTCAACGTGAGCCAAGTTTTTCGACCGTGTAACGCCTACTTTTTCAAGAGTGCTCCAGACACAGACACGGCCGCATCTGTGTGAGTGTACAGAAAGCGCTGTATGCAGCTCTGTGTGTGTGTTTGTGTGTGTGTGTGCAGCAAGTTGTGCGCCCTGTGCAACTTTTGCTTTTACTTTTGCAATGCCAACGATTTTCAGTTTTAATTCCGCTTGCAATTTTTAGCTGCTTTTCAGCGCATATGTGTGTGCAGGTGTACGTGTGCGTGTGCGTATGTGTGTGCGTGTTTCCACCTTAAGTCCTGTTCATATCAATTTAAAGTTTCCCTATTTTCACTTTTTTCTTTCTTTTTTTTTGCCAGCCGCCAGTGTCATTTCTGGCTTTCATATTTACTGCTTGTTGTTCTCGCTCATTTCGCTGCGTTAATCACTTTACTTTCTGCTTGGCTCTTCGCCGCTTTATGCGGCCGACTTGGGCGCTGATTTTATTAAAATCTCATAAAACTACGTCAGCGTAAATAATGAAGTTCCTGCCATTTTGTATTGCCCCAACGCAATTATAGCAGTTTTTACCGCGAGCGTTTACCTTGCGTGTAAGTCTTTGCAGCGCCTTCAAGGCGGGTGGGGGCATTTTTCGCATAGGTTAATCCTTCATCTACAGAAGTATTGCTGTAGTTTTATAATAATTCACAGTAGTATTTATATTTGTTTTGAATTTTATAAAATGTCTCAAAGATCGAGAAAAAATTAATTCAAGAACTTCAAGAAAAGCAATATTTTTGAGCTCACTTCAATATTCTATATTATATAATTATTTTATATTATTGTTTTTTATTATTATTTAAATATTTAAATATTATTTTACCCATAGATAAAAGTATTGTCTTAGTACTGCTATATTTATTTAATATTTCACAGTGACAATTTAACTAAGTTATGTATAATATATCATATTACATTTATATTTCATATTTTAATTTATTCATTATTATTATAATCATTAGACAATATTTTACCCATAGGTAAAAAACACATTCTTCAAAGTATTGCTATATTTTTAGTATTTTACAGTGGCAAATTAACTAAATGATGTGTAATATATTACATATCAATTTTGTAGTATACTTCATACTAGATTTTTGTGGTAATTTTGAAATTTAATAAAATGTGTTTAATAATATGTATAATATATATAAATAATTTTCTATTTATATTTAACAATATTTTACCCAAACTATATACCAACTTTTCAGCAACTATTGAAATTGCGCAACAAAATATTTTCCCAATATTCTTGCAGTATACTCTATGGTTTCAGGCAAGTAACTATACTTTATTATTCCTTTACAAATTCAAAGAGTACAAATAAAAGTTGCATATGCGTTTTCCCAGGCAATCGATACACAAAGGTTATGCTATCCGAACTTTGGAACCGGCTATATGTACTATATGTATAAGCTGCAAACAACAGCAACAACAACAACAGAGGGTAGTGACGATAACGGTAAAGGTAAATGTAGCGCTAAAGTTGGTGCTAGCTGCGCAGCAGTAAAAAGCGCACTTGAGTGCAGCTTATTTTCTTAGGCGTGCATTATTCACGAGCATTTTCATTGATGATGCCAGGCAGCAGTAACTACACATAGGACCTTCGGGATAGGTACAAACTATGAAGTTTCCATAGAGACACGCACTCAGCAGAAAGAGAAAGAAAGGGAGGTAGAGATAGCTCTGCCTGCAGTCACTTAAATTAGCCCAAAGTTAAGTAGCTGCAACGAGTGTTTTGCTTAGTTAGATTTGGTGCTGAGCAAAAAAGGAGCGTGCAGTGCATCCAGGCAACATCTAAGAACATTTCTAACTGCCTGCAAAACAGACCTGGCTGCATGCTGCCTGCTGCTCATGCATAGCCAAGTCGACGAATATTTTATTTGAGTTTGTGTTGTATTTTTTTTTTTTTTTTTGCCTTCTACTGCCAACATGCCCAAGTTTGCGACTTTGTTAGGCGAAAGTTTGGAGCTGCTGCTTTGCTGCTGGACACCGCCCCATTTGATTACAAGCTTTTTATTAGCTGCCCAAAAGCAATTTGAATATGTTCATGTCCCAGTCAATCCCTGTGCATGACCCTTTTTTCAACGCCTTCCGGCGTTTTTGCTCTCTAGATGGCACCCCCTCGATTTCTCTTGAACAGTTTGCAAAGCAATTCCCCAGCAAGCGAAAGAATAAAATAAGAAGATACTTGCAACGTCGAACATTGTGCTGCAACATACGTTGATGTTATTATCTGGCCAGCATGAAGGCATTACGACGGCGCTCACAGACAAGCTGCCAATAATGGAACAATAATAATAATGAGAATAATAATAATAATAATGAGAATAATAATAATGATGATGGGAACCGCATGGTCAGTCTGGGAAAATTTTAAGCACAATAAAGAAATCAGGTACGGGATATTAAAAAATGAGCGTAAATTGAAAAATAAAATAAATTCAAAATAAAGTATTAATATTTAATAGTAAAAAAAATATAAAAACAAAATCGCAACTGAAAATTTAAAGACTCTAGCTATATTCAAAGTATATGAAACAATTATTTTTCAGACCGTATAGAACTATTAATTTTTAAAAATATATGAAACAATTCTTTATCAGACCGTATAGACCTATTTTTTTTCTTTGTCTAGAATTGTATTTTTAGATACATATGTATGCTTTGTATTCAGTCAAAAAGGCTTTAGCTATACAATATATAATATACTAGACAGCTAGACAGTATAGCCATAGTTACGCATAAATCTCTATTCTATACATACTTCTCGCTATATATCTCAATATTTATGTATTTTAACTTGATTTAGTTACGCTGTTCTGTTTTGATATATTTCTATTTATTTTTTATGCTACTACTATTCTCTTGCCGACATCACATCATGATTCGCTAAACACACACAGGCGCAGACACACACACACATTCTCCACACAGGGCATAGATGTAACAGCCTCGATTACGCTCCCAGCGGGCCGCAGCCATCCGAGAGGAAAGTTTTATTATCAGCTGCGTTTGAGAGGCAGCAGCAGCAGAGGCAGCGCGACAGCAGCAGCAGCGGCAGCGGCAGCAACAACAACAGCAGCTCATAAAATATGTTTGCCATCACAGACACACACACACGCACACACACACACACATGCACGCACTTGCACACAGATAGACCATTTGTGCTGCTGTTGCTGCTTCATTCTTCATTTAACAGCTTGCCCCGCGGGAGGTGCGACCACCCAGCAGCCTGCCCCACCTCCACACACCCCCCTCTGCTGCGCACCAGTCGTGCCCGGCGAGCATTGTTTTTTTATTTTTCGGTCGCTCGCTGCGCTGCCCTTTTTTATTAGTCGCTGCTTTTGGGCTTATTATATTTTGCTTTTACACTCATTTAAACCATTTTACAGTAATTTTGCTTATAGCTAATTTTAAGCTATTGCCCTGTGGCCTGCCACGCCGCGCCCCGTACCCATTCCTCTCTCTCCTCTGAACTGCCTTCGCTCAGTCTTCATCTCGGAACGGACACGATAGCCGGCGCCCGCTGCTGTCCTGCGGTTTCTGTGACAGACGGACCCCTGAGCCACGCCCTACCCATGCCACCCAAAGCGTGGCTACTTTGTTAGCTTTTTATCTCGGCGAGCGTCAAACAACAA
Source organism: Zaprionus bogoriensis (assembly GCA_035046045.1). Taxonomy (NCBI): domain Eukaryota; kingdom Metazoa; phylum Arthropoda; class Insecta; order Diptera; family Drosophilidae; genus Zaprionus; species Zaprionus bogoriensis. Next base: position 4,853,437 of record JAWNOI010000141.1, on the reverse strand, counting down.
AGGGTATTTACAAGCTGCGCACGACAAGAGTCAAAATGTCCTTTGCAAGTTATAATTTTGCAAAGTAAACTTCTCTAAAGTTTTAAGTTTCGTTCAAGCGCGCACTGACAAGTTATTACAGGGTATCGCAAGGCATGGTAGTTTAGAGATAAAGTTTTCTTTTGTTTTCGAGCTGTTGTAAATATGAACAGGGATTTGATACTAGCTAAAAATAAGAATGCAATGCATAAATATACTCTAGCATTATTTTTGCTAGTTTAAACTGAAAATTAAAATAACAAAAATGTTTCTAGAAAATTAATTTTATAAATTTTTTAAACTAATAAATTTTCAAATTTTTCGTATTCAATTTATATTAAATTAATGCATCAATTCGACAGTTTCAATTATTTTTCAATCGAAATATACTCCAGAACTGTAGAATTATATTTTCTATTGGAAATTTTAGACATAAAATTTTAATTTCAATTTTTTTTAAGTTTAAAAATTTAGTTCAATTAAGTTTAAAATTTATATTATTTTATTTATATTATTATTATATTTATATATTTATTATTTTTTATATTTATATAATTATTATATAGTCATAATTTAATTTTTTAAAACCTATCTAAATTTTATTTAATTGAATTAAGCACCAAAAATGTAGCAGAAAATTAGTGAGTTCATCTGCATACTGAAAATATTGGTTCCGATTTTACAGGGTATCTACCCACCGAGGAGCAACCCCCACTCTTGTTCCGCCGCTTGTTTATGGCAGCTATTGCTCCGCTGAGAGCTGTGCGCGACTGAAGTTATGCCACGCTTCTTTCTCCGAGCGCTTCTCCTCTGCTCCAAGGGCTCTGGCAATGCGCCTACGCCGCAAAGTAGGCAACATAATTCAGCTAATTTTTTATTTATTAAACTTTTGGCATCCATTAGCCGCCCCGACGCCGAAAACTTTCACTTTATAAATTGACAATTTGTTTTTGTTCTCGCCCGCGTGCCGAAATTATTATCTATTTTTCATATAGTCAACTGGGGAATCGAAATCAACGCACTCGGCGAGCGGCGGCTCAGCCGAGAGTTCAGCAAGTTCTGCATTATTCACGAATTTAGCTGACAGAAAACATCGCCCTCTCACTCTCACTCTCTCTGTCTCTCTCTCTCTCTCTCTCACTTGAGGTGCGAAAAAAGAATAATTTATTTCGTGTGGAATTTGTCGCAGAGCATAGGGCACAAGCTGACAACTTGTGCAGCTTAAATGCCGTGCTGGGGTTAAGCTGAGCAACAACCCAAGACAACAACGCCAAGCTGTAGTCCGGAAGACAATGGAAATGACCGCAAGGCCTGCTCGACTCGCCGGGCAGTGCCACAAATTCTAATATTGTCATTGTTATTGTTTCTGCCCTTAGCCGGGCTTATCACCCAACAAGGAGAGCACGCACTGTGCACTGTTGTCTTCCAATTGAGTTGTGTTCGAGTAAAAAGCAACAATAACAACAACACCGAGCCGAATATAAACTTCAGTTTCAGCGCCGTCGGGGCCCCAGCGCCAATGCGACAAAAGTCAACTGCTGCATAGGGAGTCGGCCAACTGGACGAAGGAGCAAGCCGAAAGGAAGCAGGACCTGCTGCTCGCAGTATGAAGATATTTATGGCCAGCGAGTAGCGGTCAACTCGTTGCGCCTTGAGAAGGCTACATAAGCCGTTTATGCTTCAACACGCTTCAATGCGAGCCACGCTGCGTATGAGTGATATGCGCATGCAGCATGCAGCACATCAAACTCAATTGCAGTGCATCCGACAGATATGCCACAACAATACAATATACAAACGCAACAATGGTTGATGCAACAACAACAACAACGAGTGCAAATAAACAGCGCTTAAATCTGTGTGCTCTGCCTCGGTTTGACATTGTGAATACTTTTAGTACGCCATACTTACTTGTGACACGCGCGCTTCATTGCGCGTGTGTGTGTGTGTGTGTTTGTGTGTGTGTGTGTGTTTGTGTGTGTGTGTGTGTGTGCGTGTTCAGCTGTGTTCAAACATAAATTATGCATGTTTGCAGCTCGCACAGAAAAAGTATACTTCGCACTGGACAAACTTTACGCGGAAAGCCACTTGCAACTGCAGCAATTTGTTTAGCACACAAAACGCGCGAACTATCCGTAAACTTTGCAAAGGTTTACAACATAAAGTAACAAGTAAACATCAGTTTAGCTAAGCTTAAAGGCAACTTTAAGCCGAATTTGGTAAATACAAATTAAATATTTAACTGTGATTACATTCATCTTCCCGCTAATAATCTGTTTAATATACTTTTTAGCAAATTTATGCCAAATTTGATGAGTATAGCTCTTACAGAAGCAGAGATATATCATATATACGGATATATATCAATATATATAATAATTATTAGTGAAAATAAAAAAAATTTAATTGTGAATTGCTTCTTTTTCCATCCACAAATCTATGCAATACATTTTCCAGCAACTTTAAGCCAAATTTAATGTGTGCAGCTCTTACAGAAGCTGAGATCGATGTACTTAGAGAAATACATATAATACAATGTTTATAAAAACCAACGTATTTCACTGCGAATATATTAATCTTTCTTCTACAAATCTATTCCACATATATTTCAGCAACTTTATGCCAAATTTAATGAGTGTAGCTCTTACAGAAGCAGAGACCGATGTTGTAAAAAAAAAAATATAATAGCGTTATTATGAAAAATGACAAATTTAATATATAAATTTTCCTTTTACTAATATATTAAATGTACTTTTCAGCAACTTCAAGCCCAATGAGTTTAACTCTTACAGAAACAGAGAACAGAAAAAATAAATATAATACGAGGGTCGTTCAATAAGTCCTTAGAAAATCCGAGTGAAGAAATCTGAAATCCTATTTTTTGGACGGGATAAAAATGTTGGAAAAACGATTGGCAAAGTGTGTAGAGCTAAACATAGTCCCCATGTTGAAAAATAAAAAAAAAATTCTGCAAATAACAGTGTTTTTATATTTATTATTATTATTTATTTTTTCGAAAGACTTATTGAACGACCCTCGTATAATAGTTATTATGAAAAATTATCAATTTAACTGCAATTATATAAATTGTCCTTCTACTAATATATTCAATGTACTTTTCAGCAACTTTATGCTAAGTTTTATGCTTGTAGCTCTAATAGAAACAGATATCCCAGTAGTTAGCGAAAATAAACTATGATTTCGGCAAAAATAAATAAGATATAACGTCATCCACAAATCCATTCAACACACTCTTCATTTCCACATTTACTACAGCGTATGCCTGAAAGGAATTCTTAATGTATACACTAAAAGCTTTTTAAAACAAATGACAGTGATAAAAACATATTTCATAAATATGGTGAAATTAAAATAATGCAGAGACATCAGTTGCACTTTCGCAGAAGAATAATAAAAATCTTTTTTAATTCATTAGCTTTAGCTTTGACTGTATTTCACGCTGTCAATCGCAAAGTAAATTGATTTTTTGTTAACCCACTCTCCATTATCAATAAAGAAAACAGACAATTCTATTAATTTATCTAGCACAATCAGCTTATTTACTTGACAAATGTTTTGCGGCGAAAGATCAACAAATTACCCACTCCCCGATTCTGCGATTAATCCACTTCAGAGTGCTCGCTCGAGTGCTCGAGAGTTCGAGTACTCGCAATTGTAATCGCACTCGTTGCTACGGTAACTAATCGTGTATTTGCCATGGGCAAATCAATAGCCACACACACAAGCACACACACACTTGCAAGTCGTGGGCTACGCCATTACCATTTGCAATCTATGGCCGTCGTGCACAATGGCGCATTAGCCGAGATGCATTTCAAGGTTTTACAAATCACCCTACACCCTGCTCCCTGCACCCTACACCGCGACGTGCACTCACCTTGCGCGTTGTTTACAGCACTTACAAATGAAAATAAACTTATTTCAAGCTAATTAAACAATAAAAGCGCCAGAGCGCAGACCCGAAAGCAAATGTAATAAAAACAAGTTGCATTCGTGGAGTGAGATGTCAGTGTGTAGAGTGCAACGATCTCTAGATACCCTGTAAGGGGCACGCTTAATAATAATTTAATTTTTCCCTTCCCATACCTTTTCATGAAGCTAAGCACAAGGTCTACAGAGTGAAGATAAAGCACTTACCCAACAGTCACTGTCATCTTTAACACCTTCACTCAGCTAAATCCTTCTACAAACTAATTTATATCCATTAAAATCCATATATGTGCTTCTAAATTAATTTATATCCATTTAAATCCATGTGCATCCCTTTAAATCCATCTATATCCAACTAAATTCAGCTGCATGCAGTGCGCTTTGCTTCCAACAATATCACAACACTCAAGTGCATGCTACCCTTCAAGTCATTGGCTTGACTGCAGGGTATAAAAAAAGGAAGGCAAATTGAAAGGCGAACGAGCGCGCGCGTCCAAATGAAATTTAGCAAATAAGAACGCGAACGAGCACGAGCAATGCAGGCGAAGACGAGTGCGAGGGCGAGTGGGCGTGGGCGTGGCAGCGACTCTGTCTCGCACACTGACGCTGACAGCTGACAAACCCGCGGGACTGGCGCATTCGCCGCACAAAAGTAGGCAACAAAGACGAGGCGCGACGAGGCGACACGCGCTGTGGCACGGTGATGTTGCAATTTAATTTGTATTGTTAGCTCTTGTTGATGCTGTGTTGTTGACGCTGCCGTTGCCGTTGCCATTGTTGTTGTCGACACAATTGCAGCCGCATCAGGTTGATGATGATGATGATGAATCCACTTAAGCGCCAGGCACAGGCACAAGCACAGTCACAGGCACAAGGTAACAACACCGGTAGCTCAGCTCGACAGTCGTCTAATTGAACAGCTAAAGGATGTTTTTCAGACTCATGTGGATGTGTGCACGTCGGGGCGGGGCGGAGGCAAAAGGAGGCTAGGAAAGGGGCTTAAACAGTGGAGCAAAGGTGATAAATGTTAATCCGAATCCGGCATTAACTCAACTCAACATTTCGGTTCATTTATCCGTTTATTGCCTGCAAGTACTTCATTTAATTGGCATTCAACTCGAACAGCTCGACTCCAGGTATTTCTCAGATACAGTAGCTGTTTGTCTCTGCGTGTCTCTAAGTGTATGTTGTGAGGGGCGTGTATTAACTTGTATGGACTTGATTGAAATGCAAAAAGGCGACACTCGCAGACGCTGCTAATGCGGCTAATCGCGGCAAATGCGCTTCGATGGCGGCTCCTCGTTGCTGGGTGCAATCGCCTGCAGCAGCGGGCTGTTCGTATGGTTCCCGAAGAGCGTCAGCAGCAAGGCCACACCGTAGCCCGTAGCACGCTCCCCCTGCAAGAGAATTGAGTGTGCGATAAGTATGTGCGCAGGTGTGTGTGTGTGTGCCTGTGCGTGTGACAGTTACTTACACAATGCACGGGACTAGCCATGTCGACATGGATCCAGGTGCCGGGAAAATCAAAGCCCAGATGCGCGGCTATAAAGAGACCGGCGCAGGAGACCAAGGCGTTGGAGCGATCCTACAAGAAACCAGAAGCAAAAAAGAAAACAATTTAAAAATTAATATTTTTCAAAAAGTAAAAATAAAATTAGAGTTGATTCGTTTACATTAATATGTATTTATATTAAAACTAGCAAACCCGGCGAACTCCGTTTCGCCACCAGATGGCTATATTTCTCCCAGTCGTTCTCCCAGTCCCTCTTCTAGTCCCTTTCCCAGTCCCTCCCCCAGTCCCTCTCCCAATTCTTTTCCCAGTCACTCTCCCAGTCCCTCTCCCAATCCTCCCAGTCGCTCTCCCAGTCGCTTTGCCAGTTGCTCTCCCAGTCCCTCTCCCAATCCTTCTCCCTCTCCCAGTCCCTCTCCGAATTCTTTTCCCAGTCGCACTCCCAGTCCCTCTCCCAGTCGCTCTCAAAGTTCTTCTCCCAGTCCCTCTCCCAGTCGCTTTGCCAGTCCATCTCACAATACTTTTCCCAATCCCTCTCCCAATCCCTCTCCCAATCCCTCTCCCAATCCCTCTCCCAATCCCTCTCCCAATCCCTCTCCCAATCCCTCTCCCGTATATAACATTTTTGAAAAGAATTTTTTGATAATTTTAAGAGATTTTATAATCAAATTTATTGCTTATAATATTTTATTTATTTATTTTTATTTTCAAGGTACCTTTGACGAACACGTCAAAGTATAACACACCTAAACACATTATTTGTAATACATAAACAGTCTACTTTTGTTCACCAAGCAGCAAGGTACTTTTATTTATTTTAAAATAAATTAAAGTTCCTTGTTGCTCGGTGAACAAAATTAGACTAACTATTTATTATGTAAACTGTGTATAGGTGTGTTTTACTTTGACGTGTTCGTCAAAGGTTCCTTGAAGTGGCCGGGAAAATTTGTATGGGAAAAAGAAAATGGCCATTTTAACGGTTTTCCCAGCAATAATTCTAATTTTTCTCGCCGTGCACACAAACCTTGAACTTCAACGAACAATTTAAAAAAAAATTTGGCCAAATTGGTTCAGGCGTTGTTGAGTTTTGCGCTTACCAACACATTTTGCGATTCATTTTTATATAATAGATAAATATGTTTGTATTTAGTTAATACAATATAGTATAATTTTCAGCTTATCATTTAAACTTAATACCAAAAACATATAATTACAGTCACAATTAATCATTGCAATAGCTCAAAAATAATAATTTAATTCCAAAAGAGAAAACTTATATACCTGCCTGACAGCTTTACTGAGCATGCAACAAGTAGAGCAACTGGAACACACATACACGCCACACACACCTGCCTAGATAAATGACCGAGTATATAGATGAATCCTGATGCCGTAGTAATGTCTAAATTATATGCGTTGCAATGGCAACTCTAGTCCTCCGTAACGGAAGCTGTCGCTCTGCTAACTTAAACGGAAATTACAAAGCTTAAATAAAAGAAAATAGACCGGCAACATACAGTGGAATGCATACGATAGTTTTCTCGCTATAGTTAACTCAGAAAAAAAATTTATCTCATAAATATATTAGTAACCTTTTTCACAAGTATATACATTTTAATTTGTCTTTCTTTTAGCAAACTTCAATGTCAAATGTGCACAACTTGCCCATAGTACCTCGACAGAAAATGCTTACGCTATGAAAGTAGCGTACACATAAAGCAATATATATATGCTGACACATGCTATGTATTAAAATATAACGTTAGCTGACAGTTGAGCCAAGAAAACAATAGAGATCTCGCCTCCAACTTGCAGATACTCTGCATAGCTGCAGTGGAGCCAATTCATAGGTCAGATTTATTTAAATATAAATATATACTGTAATATAAGTATATTCATAAATCAATAACTATAGCTTTACAAGAGCAGCAGCACTAGCAGAGAGTAAAACTTAACACAGCATTTGTTGTCTTGCTGTGAAAATTGCAAGATGAAAATCACACGTACACACACACAACATGGAAAATCGTATGTTGTGTAGCGGAAGACAAAAGTTAAAGCCAAGCAATGTTGACCAAGTTGTTGTTGTTCTTGTTGTTTTTGATGTTGTGTTGCCCCTGGCGGTTTTACAGATGGATAACTCGATTTTAAACATAACTATCTAATCATACTGCAGTTACAATCGGTTATTAAATTTAATTAAAAAAATATGTACAAAAAAATAATACATAAATATTTAATAAATATAGTCATAATATAAATTTAAAATAAAATAAAATTTGGCTTGAATTTCTCTGCTTCAACTAAAGGCTCCAGGAAATAAATATTCAAAGTAGCTGGACAAAATAGCTGCAATTATTTATTCAAAAAATATATATAAAATATATACATATACTTCGCTTCCAATACATGAAAGCGAATGGAAAGGCAAACACGTGCCAACGAATAGCATTAGTTTGCTTTGATGTTAGCGCATCGAACATGTAATTAAATGTTTAACAGTTAGGCCTATTGTGACCAGAGTCCAGGGTTAGGCACACACAGTCGTTTATGCGATAGGCCTTTCCCTCCTGCTTGCCCACTCCATAATGGAACGAATGGATTCGCATCAGTTTGAATCAAACGAAGGCAATGGCAATAGCGAAGCCTGCGCGCTTTCATCAATAATGGCAAACATTTGTCAATATAATGTCATTAGCATTGATTGCATTGCGCGTCGCATTGATTGTGTGAACCTTTTGTAAATAGGCGAGCTACGCACACACACGCACACACATTCCTACACACGGCCACACATCAAGTTTGGCAATGGGTCGACGACTAATTGCGGTCGGCTACGTGACCAGACCCAAAAACTAGACCCCACAAAACGCACGACCGCAAACCTGTTTGAATCGACCACCCCTCGCACTACCCACCCCCCCCCCTTGCTACCTGACACCCCCACCTGTCGCAGAATCTATGGCGATTTGGGATGAGTTACAGCTGGGCGTTTCGCCATTCGCGATTAACGTGCATTTTAATTAGCAGTCAAAATTATCGCGCTGTGACGTCATTAAGTAGATGCCACATGCAACTGCAATAATCGGCAACACGATGCGAATATCTAATTGAAACTGCAATCAGCCGTTGCTAATTGAAGATCGTGTTTGCTTTGAGCCCAGCGCAGCACTATGCAAATTAACAGCTGAAGACGTGCGTCTCGAAATATTAAGAAATTTAATTGTGAATTTCTTAAAATTTAGAATAATGAATAAAATCGAGTTTTGCCAAATAAAAAAAAAACTCGTTATTCTTATTTAGTCTCGAGACTTATTGATCAACGTTATATATAAAATATAAATTAAATATAAAATATTATTATATATAATAAATATAAATAATCTATTTAAATTCAAAATATTGAGAAACTAAATGAAACAAAATATGATTATTTCTAAATATGTACAACAATCAAAATAAAATTCAATAGAACAGTGAACGTATGCAATCAATACAGAAAAAGAATTAAAGTTGCAGTGAGAACAACAAATCACCCTAGAAACGAAGGCCCTTAGAGCAAACTAAGCCTCAAAGTGATCAAGAAAGCAGAGAAAAAGCCGCAAAAAAACAAACAAAAAACTGAATGCAAAGCAAAGCAAGAAACTAAGTAGAAAACGAAGCGACAATTCATCAAAAAAAAAGTCCCTAGACTACAGAGAAGTCTAGTGAAAAACGCAGAGAAATCAAAGAAAGCGCAGCAAAAAGCGCAGTCTCTCTTAAAGCATTTGCCTTAATTAAAAAAGAAGTACCAAAGTGTCAATAAAAAATACAAAAAAAGAAAAAGTAAGAGAACAAGCAGATGCAGTGAAAAGGAAAGCAAAGAAAGTGAAACAATAAGTAACTGTCTGTTACTACCAACTTGCCTCTTACTGCGCTTCAAGCATATTTATGCATATATTTGTACACAATTTCCACTTCGCGCGATTTACTCGCAGTTTATTTAAATGAAAGGGCTCGTTAAATGCTTAAAGCTGCAGCAGCAGCAGCAGCAGTGGCGGCAGCAACTTGAGGCAGATAACATCAATGACAGGCATAACACTTGCCACGCCAACCTAAGCAAGTGCTGTGTGGCAAGCTTTATCCCTCTCAACCGCCATGTTTCACCCTTCATCCAGAGCAGCACGCCGCCCCTGGGGCAAGCAATGTATTGGCGGATGCCTTTGACTGGTTTCAGTATCAATTACACATTCATCGAATGGGCGTGCGAAGAAGCTACAGCAACGCCAGAGCACAGACTGGCGGATGGACGGACGATTGGAGACGGAGACGGAGCTGGAGGTGGAGCTGCAGAACTGCCAGCAGTCTCTGAGGCGCTGCTGCCGCTGCCGCTGCCGCTGCCTCTGCCTGAAAAGCGACAACCGTTTTTATTCAATTTTCCCCCGATGTCGCAGAAACGCTTTAAAAACTTTTAGCCCCCGGCCAGGCAAAAGAGCAAAAAGAAAAAAAAAATATTAGAAACATTCAATGCGCCCTTTTCTTTGCCCCAACCTCTATACCGCCTTCTGCGCGCCTTCTTTCTTTTCATTTTTTGTTCTCTCCCTTTTTTTTTTGTTGCCTACGCGCGACGTGCAAAAGTTGAACGGGAAACCAACACATAACAAGCGGAAAGATTTGTGTTAACAAAGTCGTAGCTGGAGTTACAACGGGAGTCTCGCTACCTCGCTGCCACGCCCCCGTAAGTAGGCAACGGAAATCGCGGGCATTGCGCAAATTACGTGACTTACGCTCGACTGACCGAAGAGCCGACGACGAAACGATACTCCTCCCGCCTTACCCGACCCACTGCCACGCCCCCGCCTCGTTGACTTGAGAAATCTGCATTTAAACCACTAAGCTGAGGCATTATTTATAAACTGTTGGCATTATTTAATCAAGAGCCGCGCAAACAGAACACAAACGCAAACGCAAACAACAACAACAACAACCAGGCATATTTGGCGCCTTGAGGTCGCGGCGTAAAAACGAGAGACAGAGACAGAGACGGGGGGAGTGGGCAGCGGGTAGAGCGAAGTCAAGCATAAAAACAAACTTTTGCGCATAAAAAGTTCAATTTAATTCATTAAAAAGCATAAAAAGTCGCCGTACACAATTGAATTTAAAATGTTGCCGCTTAATAAAAATCTACCAACTGCGAGACGAGGCCAGCGATGCCGCAAGAAAGTGTGAGTAAAGAAAGCAATTACGCATACGCCGCGTGAGCCGCCAGAGATGAGACTGCAACACGTTGGCTTTATCTAAAATTCATGCTCTCTGCTGGCGCGCATTTTACGATTTAACATAAAAATCAATTACCAACAATGCTAAAATTTCACAGTCATAAAATTTGACTAACTTACTCGGGGGCGCCGCTTCCCCGTTTCATATACCCCCCCCTCCGCCCCTCTTAAGCCTAAATCCTGCAGACTGTCTCTGGCAAATCGGCTCGAAATTGAGAAACCATTCCCAATGTTTAAACCATTTTATTGTTGTATTTTATTGGCGCTTTTGTTAGACTTTTTGTTGCGTTTGTTTTTCGCTTTGGCGCTATGTTTCTATTGGGAAATTATATTGATTTTTGATCTAAGCTGAGCGAATTTATTGAATATTCAAATGAAATATGTAATATGAGCTTTATGGCAGATCAAATATTAGCATACAAATAGAAAAATAAAAGTTTGTAAAAAAAAAAAAATAGGTGTTTTCCATTAGCATAATTAATTTCTGTAAAATATAATAAAAATTAAGCTCGACACAACAAGTATGCCGCACTAATTTAATCACATATATTTATGTTTAATAATAAAATAATTGAAACATGACTATGGCTAAATATTAAACTCTTTCACTCAAATAAAAAACTTTGCAGCGTGTTAACCGCAACCACAGCAAAGTAGATTATAGACTAACCAGTACTGGATATTGCCAAGGTCGTCGTGGCGCACAGTACAAATCACAAAATGGTATAAAACAAATTGCTGTCAGTTATTTAAAAGCCTGGCTAATAGACAAACTCACTGGCCCTGTTCACGCACACTCCAGCAATTTCCTCCAACAAAATCGAAAAATAAACGTAGCCAACGCTTTGCAAAACAACCTGGAAACGGAGCCAACGCAAACTCATCAAAATGAGCTAACGCCACGCAGGGGGCTGATGTGTCGGGTGATAGGGGGGTGGAGGAGTTCGCCTGAAACAAAAGCTGGCTCGCAAACGAACCGCCAACCGCTAACAACACTCATAATCCGTCCATTTAGTGGATAACTAACAGCGGCTGCCAAAAGCAAAAAAGTCATGTAATTTAAACGCAACGCACGGGAATCTAACCGGTAGCACAGCTGCCATTTGCATACCCTGTAGTCGAAGGAGCGCAAGGTATATCATTGCATACAGTTGCAAGCTGAGAAGTAAGAATATATAAGTAAAATAGATTTTTTTTTATAAGATTTTTTATAAACATCATTTCGATTCGTAGATGGAAGTCTGCATAATATTACCGATTGTATACCCTATAAAAATGTATCTCAAGTGTGCAAAGAACCTGTTAAAGAAAATCCCTCTTTTTTGATTTTAGCAACACTTGAGCATAGTAATAAAATTCAATTTATAGTTGGGAGTTTGTTTTAAATAATTATGAACTATCCAAAATTATTTAATCAATCTATTTAAAAACTATATTCAAAAATATTCTAAGCTCAGAATGAATTTGAAACCCAAAACGTCAGCAACTTTTAGCTAGCCTCCCATCAATTTACAGGGTATCCCTGCAATCAATTGCATTTTGTGGTCGCTCCCACATTTTTTGTGAGCTTGTTCTTGATTCACCTTTTTCGCATTTAACGTTGAATGCATTTTGAGTTAAAAACACTTTATCACAGGCACATTGACAAAGTGCGCGACGCAGCGCAGCGCAGAGCAGCGCAGCGTAGTGCAATGCAACGCAGCAGAGCGCACAGCCCCCTGATGTCACATCAAATGCAGAGCAGTGGGCGTGGCTGGGCAAACTGCCCCGGTCAAGGGACTTGTTTTTTGCCGTCACTGGAGACACAAACAACGAGCGTCAAAGTGGTCGAAAAATCAAACAGCCAACGGGGACGCAGGTGGAACATTGGCCCGGCCGAAAGTACAAGCGAGGAATTCGCCTGGCAGGTGGCAGCAATGTCGTCTGATGATGGTGCAAGTGTGCTGCGTTGCAGGCCATGGCAGGCAGCCTGCCAGGCAGCCAATGCTACCATGCCACGCCACTTGACCTCTGTGGCAGCTACGCAACGGAGTCAGGCAGGCAGGCAGGCAAACAGGCTGGAGATGGCAGCGAGCAGAGGGCGACACTCGCCCATGGCGTGACAATGATGAATGACCATTGATCCGAAGCGTTTTAGATGTACAATAAGGTAACTCGATTTGGTTGCTGTTGTGGTGTGGCTTGAGGCACCACGCACCACACGAGCACACGAGTGCCCCCATAATCCCAGCCCTGATCCGCACCAAGCTCAACCATTACTTTTGCCGAGCGCAGATTGAACGCCAAAGTTTTTGATACATGTGAGAGCACATGTGTGTGCGTGCGTGTGTGTGTGTGTGTGTATGTGTGCACATGCTGTGCCTGGGTGTGTAGTAAATCACAGTAATACTAATCAATCTTTTAAACCGAACATGACGTCCATCATTTTTCGCAGCATTGCGACGGTAAAAAAATCAACATTGACTGACCCTGATAAAGTTAATTAAAACTCTGTGTAACATATTTGCAAAACCAACAAGAACGCTCTCCCCCTAGCTGTGCGTGTGTGTGTGTGTGTGTGTGTGTGTGTGTGGGTGGCAGAAAACATTATTGATGAGCCACAAGTTTGTAGAAAAGTTTGCCCCAACACTTGAGACAGAGAACAAATAAAGTTTCCCCTGTGCATAAAATACATTGTTAATAATTAAATATTGTCCTAATGAATTTGTAAATTTATTCAAAGTGTTGGCTGATCGAACAAATACAAATACTAGAGGAGAACAAGTGTGAAAAATATTGTAGATTATAAAGTTTATCCGTTTTTCCGCATAAAAGTTATCAACACTTGCGAGTTAACTCAGGTATTTGCAAGTGTTTGCTGTTAACTTGCATCATTTGAACTTGAAAGAACTCTAATAATTTATTTGATTGAATATTCTATTGAGATATCATTTATTTTTAGTTGCCATTAACATATTTAAATATTTTTAAATCACTTGCGAGTTAGATTCAAAAGTTTATCCGATTTTTCGCACATACGCTTATAAAAGTTATTATCACTTGCGAGTTAACTCGTGTATTTGCAAGTGTTTGCTATTAACTTGCAACATTTGAACCTGAATGAACTCAAATAATATATTTGAATAAATATTCTATAAAGATCTTATATATTTTTAGTTGATATTAAGATATTGAAATATTTGTTGAATTATATTTTATCAAGTGTGAATAACTTGGTAGTGTTACTCACTTAATTCACTACCACTCGAGAACATAATGCAATTTTCTATTTATGAAAAAATATGAGCCATCATCTGTTTTATATATAAGATCTCATACCTTCAAATTACACGACCATAAATCCAAACTCTGCCTAGTCACAGCCCATAAGTGCCAGGAATGACTAACTATCAATACTATATGCCATCGGAGCACTTCTAGCTGGTCTTTCTAGCAGTTTACAGTTAGTTTGCAATCAAGTACGACGTTTTTTGCCCGAAAAACGAGTTCTGCACTTTGACAGATACGCGAAATGAGTCTGTGTCTGCTGCCTGCATTGTTTGACTGAGAACGAGAGGCCTCGATTATAAACTACTCGGCTTTTTTCCTTTTTGAAAACTCTGCCCATGTATTTCTTTTTTTTTTTGGTTTTTGGTTTTTTGTTTTTTGTGGGGTACTGGTACTTACCGCTACGGAGTTTTTCATATCAGCCATGGCCGATGCAAATTCCGAGAAATGCAATTCGGGACAATAAATAATGGGCGCCAATAAATCGCCGGATTTGCGTCCGGCTTGCAGTGCCTTCGCCTCCCATGGCTCCGAGTTTGTCAATACGGCGCCATGAAGTTTGCCTGTTGCTACACCCTGTAAGAAATTGCAAGAGCAGAGTGTCAGTGTGAGTGCGGCAGAGAAACAATTGAAAAGTGAGTGCAGAATTTAAAATGAATGCGAATACTCGCACACAGTCGAAGCTGGTAAATCGCTCGAGCTCTTTAATAGACAAGCCCATTCGAACTGATAGAAAACATGCAATATGCAACAACAGAAAATGCTAACAATAAAATTCGTACGGAACAATGTTAAGGTGGTTGCCGTGCAGGGGAAATGAGGGCGGAGCTGGCAAATAGAAATGCAAGGCAAGTGTGAGGAGGGAGAGAGAGAGTGTGCCGGGCTGGTGTACTAGTACTTTGCTGGCGAGCGACGATGCATGGTTGCCACCGAAAATTGCGAGCTTCCGACGCGACCAGCAATAAAAAGGTGCAAGGTTATTTAGCACAAGTAACACCCAACAGCATCGGAGCCAGAGCAGGAGCAGGACCAGGACCAGAAACAAGGACCAGACCAGCCAAGGACTGCCTGTGCGCGTGTTAAACTACAGCTGGACAAATGAAAGAAGCACACTCACTCACACACAAAAGCACACACACAAGCACAACAACAAGAACAATAGGTGTAACAAGCAGCAGCAACATAAAATGTAAAAGCACAAAAGTGTTGGCTGCTGTTTTGTTGGTTGTTAAAGCATACCCTGGAAAGTTGTGAATACAGGGTGTACCTTTTCGTTAAGGGCCTGCATTTTGTCGAGATTTTTGTTCATTAAATTATTACTTATTACTAGTAGACACATTAAAACACGACAAATCAAAAATGTGTTTGATCAAAGCCTTTGAATTAAAAGTTGTTAAAATATAAAAAAAAAAAAATTAAAAAAAAGTGTAAATGCAATATTTTATATTAAAAAAAACAAGCTGAATTAATTATACAAAAAAAAAACTATTTTAATTGCTTCTATTATTTGAAAATTATAAAAACAAACAGAAGGATTGAAACTATAGTCAATTTTCTAATGTTTTAATTGCTTGGAAATTATTAAAATATAATATAAAAGAAAATTTTTAAATAGAAATTAGAAATTATAATAAATAAATAAATAAAGTTTATGTAGAATATTTCAATTCAGCAGGATTATTTCAATTTATAGAGTAAATAATTTTCATTGTAAAACTAGAACTAGAAATTATATCAAGTAAATAAAATTAATGTAGAATATTTCAATTCAGCAGAAATATTTCAATTTATAGAGAAAATATTTTCAAACAAAAGCAAATATTTAAATATTAAAAGAAAATTTGAAACTATACAATTATTATCTAATTTTTTTATAGTCGGGGAAAGTCTCCTATAGTATATATATTTTTTAAATATTTTTTTTTAACATTTTTTTAACTCAACCCAACTCAACTTAGCCTCGAAACGGCCTATTGGCAGCTTTTCCCCTAGGGTATTTGCAAGTCAAGATTCAATTAATCCCATTCGCGTTTGCTTTTGTTACTTATTGTTGTTGTTATTGTTTTTGCTGCTGCAGTCGCAGTTGCGCCAATGTTGGCAATTAATATTATTGCATGTTGCAGCAGTGTACTCCAATTTGTATGTCTCTGCGTGTGCGTGTGTGCGAGCCAAAGTGTGCCTGTGTGTGTGTGTGTGTGTGCGTGTGTAATGAAATTAAACACAACAAGCGTCAAAACAAATTCTAAACAATTCCGCTGAAATTGAAATAGAAGCAGCAGCAGCAGCAACAGCAGCAACAAAGCGCAAATGCATTTGCCTAGTTTTAGGTTTGCAAAAAAAAAAAAAAAAAATTCAGTTATTTGGGCTTCTTTTTTCATTGAATTGCAGCAAGGGATTCCTTAGCCTTGTCTGTCCTCGACTCGCATGTCTGCCGCCGTCGCCCGCTCACACTTTACTGTGCTGTACTGTGCGCCGTCCTATCCCTGACCAGTTTCGATTTATTTCCCATCGAACCACAAATAACGCAAATTGGCATCATATTTTAAGCAAATTGCATCCAAGATTTATGGTAATTGTGCGCCATCGCAGCAATGCCTCCTGCTGCAGCCGGAGCTGCTCCCAGTTCCCAGTTTCCAGCTCCGAGGCTTCGAGGCTTCAACCGCAACAACGGGTTTGCTTCGTTGCCTTTTTGCTGTTGTTGCCGCTGTCGCTGCTGCTACTGCTGCTGTTGTTGTTGTGGTGCTGTTGCTGCTGCTGCTGCTGCTCCAAGTTGCCGCCAAAAAAAGCAAATTTGCAATTTATTTTTGCCAATTAACCTCGTGACTTTTATAAAGCGTGGCATAAATTTTGCATTTAAGAACGCAAGCGAAAATGCACACACACACACACACACAGCAGGGGCAAAAGGTGTACAATTTGTCAGGAATAGGAAACAGCTAGGGAAACTACTTTAGACACTCGACCAGGACACTTGACGTGGGATGGCGAGCACAGATAGGGCAAGCTCATTCGTCAATTTGGGGGTTTATTTTGGTAACGGGTATTAACTAACTTTCTGTCTAAGCGGAAGGATAATATTAGTTTAGAGTCTAAGAAAATATTAATCTATATTTTAAGCTCTTAGTTTAAGCGATCAAGTATGAATCTACTATCAATTTAAATTCTCGAGCTAAGATGAGATCAGTTGGAAAAACTCAATTTTATCTTTCAGTTTTAAAGGAGATAAGTATCTACTATATTGGCTCTGAGTTTAAGAAAAAATCAGCTGGATTTATACTATATTTTCTCTAAGTCTCAGGGAAGATCAGCTGTCTTTAGACAGTCTAAGTATTCAATCTAAAAAGCAGTAAGCTGCAGAGAGGCAATTTTAGCTTACATTTTCAGAAAAGAGATCAGGTGAAGATCAACGGTATTAGCTCTGAGTTTAAGAAGAGATCATGTAAAGATCTACGGTATTAGCTCTCAGTTTAAGAAAAGATCAGTCGGATGTATACAATATTAGCTCTCAGTCTCAGATGAAATCAGCTAGCAGCCAGTTTTAGAAGAGATCTACAATATTAGCTCTGAGTTTAAGAATAGATCAACCAGATTTATATAATATTAGCGCTTAATCTCAGAAGAGATCAGCTAGACTAAAACAAACGTGAGCTTTCAATCTAAGAAAAATTCAGGCGGATAGAGACAATTTTAACTATCAGTTTCAGAAAAGATCAGTTGAAGATCTACAATATTAGCTCTGAGTTTGAGATCAACCAGATTTATGCTATATTAGCGCTCAATCTCAGAAGAGATCAGCTAGAGACACAGAAATGTGAGCTTTCAATCTAAGAAAGAGAGACACTTTTAGAATCTAGAGATTAGAGTTTGGATTAGGATCTACAGTATTCACTCTGAGTTTAAGAAGAGATTAAATAAAAATCTACAATATTAGCTCTAAATATCAGCCAGACTTATACAATTTTAGGCCCCAGTCTCAGAAGAGATCATCTAGAGATATTTATACAATGTTAGCTCTCATTTTAAGAATATCCCATAAAATAATCTCCGTCTAAATAGACAGATCCAGCTGATCTCACAATGTTATACAGTTTTAGCGATCAGCAGAGATCAAATGGAGCTCTCAGGCTCAAAAGATAGAAATAAAAATATACTGTACGAGCTCGCAATCTACGAAGAACTTAGAGAATAGAGTTAAGAATTTAAATTTAGAACGCAATCAAAACTTGCCTGTTAACAAGAAGAGTCTAAGGCCAGAAATGGCATATTTTTTATAGTTGATACTTTGACATCCACATAGTCTGCTCTTTCTACTCACTTGTGCACCCGTCAGCGTGGCCATATCGAGTATGATGTTCGCCTTGAGATCCTTGCTGGCAAAGCAGACGCCATCGGCGAGCACCAGACGTCCCTCGGCATCCGTATTATTGATCTCCACAGTGCGACCCGAGTACAAGGTGTGTATGTCGTCGGGACTGTGTAAAAAATATATACAAATAATTCAATTAATTTCTCACAAAATCTATTACACCATACACCTACCGTGTGGCCTTGGGACCCACGGAGTTCTCCGCCAAGCAGAGCACCGCATGCAGATTATCCTTGAATCCACACTTGACGGCCGCATAGAAGGCACCAAGAATGGCAGCAGCGCCGCCGCAGTCACGCTTCATGCCCGGCATGGCAGTCTTGCCCTTGATGCTCAGGCCGCCAGTGTCGTAGACAATGCCCTTGCCCACCAGCGCAATGGTTTCCTGTGCACCCTTCGGCTCGTGCGACAGCACCACCAGAGCTGGTGGCACTTCGGCCGCCTTGCCCACGCCGTAGATGCCGCCGAAGCCACGCTCCTTCAGCTGCTCGCCGCGTATGATTTGCGGCGTAATCGACAGCTCGCCGGCAAGTTCCAGAGCTCTCTCAATGAAATGATCGACGTTCATCTCGTTGGTGGGCGTGTCAACCACACGGGCAGTAAAGCGTATGGCACGCTCCGCCACGCTAAGGCACTGCAGCTCCTCCTCGCTGAGCGGTTGATTCTCAATGCAGCCATTCTTGTCGATCACAATGAATTCCACATTGACAACGGCTTTGCTGGCCTCAGCATCGCCGGCCTCGGCATTGGGCGACTTGCCACCTCCGCCTCCGCTGCCCGTTTTGCGTGAGTAGAGGGGAAAGGCACGTACAACGGCACAGGCGCTGGCAAAGAGATTCTCACGCTCGCACACCAGCACAATGCTCTCCTCGTTCACATTGAGCACATGGCTCTTAACCAGGCGCGTGATGGCATGCGCACGCGATGCGGTATTATGGCGCGATGCCTTCAGCGGCAGTGCTGCGACAGTGGCTGAGTCCAGATACAGCGAGCACTTGTCCGTCGGCGCCGGATGCAGACTGGCGATGGCACTCTTGAATGTCTCCTCCTCGACGCGTGGCTCCAGCTTGAGCGCCAGTTTGCCGAACTTCAAGACATTCAGATGGCGCAGCTGCCCGATGATCAGCACCGGCTGCTTCTGCGGATCGCTGCGCGTGAGCGACGCATTGAACTTGATTTCAGTGGCCATCTAAAAAAAAATAAAAAAAATAGAAAAATATTAAAATAAATAATAAATAAATATGGTAGCAGTGCTCCACCCTATGCTTCAGTTTCCTGTACTGTTTCATGCCCCTAGCGCTAATTTGCCACACTTTAATTTGATAGAAGGAAAATCCCATTTTTTCGAGAGTCTGATTAGCCAAGTGATTTATATGCTCTGCATATTAACCTGTTTAACTGTTAGTTGATCGGATTTGTGAAGCATATTTGAAAGTGAACTCTATGTGTGTGTGTGTTTAATCTGAGAGCCACTAGTAATGCTCTATTAGTACAAGCTCATAAATTAGAGCACTTGTAACCCTTGGCTAAGCCAGCGGACATTAGTCACAGCGATAATGATAATGGCGCACTCGAGCTCTAATCTAATTCATACATTGAACACAGCAATCACACTTTGCACAGTGTCTGCAATAATAATACGAGGGTCGTTCAATAAGTCCTTAGAAAATCCAAGTGAAGAAATCCGAAATCCTATTTTTTTGGACTGGATAAAAATGTTGGAAAAACGATTGGCAAAGTGTGTAGAGCTACAAGGGGACTATGTTGAAAAATAAAAAAAAATTTCTGCAAAAAAGTGTTTTTATATTTATTATTATTATTTATTTCTTCTAAAGACTTATTGAGCGACCCTCGTAATAACAATTGAGGCTGTGCCAGCTGCCGCATGGAGCCTGATAAGCAGCCAATACACATATACATATATATGCATGTGTATCGAACTGGAGCAGCGTCGACGTCATCGTGCATAGCGCAATGACTTCTTGAGCGTCGTGACCTTGTGCACAGCCAGACGTGAGCAACAAGTGGTCTGCGCGGGGGAGGGGACTGCAGTCACAATAGACGCAACGGTAAATGCTATAAACACACATACAAATATGCATGCATGTTTGTGTGTGTGCGTGTGTATTTGTGCACTCAGCGGATAGCAGATAGCAACGCGAATTGTTTATGCAAATGCTTTGTTTATTTTTAGATAATAAATGACAGAGCGCTACGTTCGCTTCGCCAAAAATTCACACAAACACACACAAACACACACACACACACGCGCACACATACGCATATACGCATATACGCAGAGCCACTGCAAGGCATAGGCATTTGCCGTGTCATGTACTTACTTTTCCAGCACGGCTGTTGTTGCTGTAGCTGCGACTGAATATAACGCGTAACGCTTTGACGCTGTGCAACAAACGCATTAATTTACACGCGCTGCACTAAATCTAAATCGTTGCAAATTTTCCAATTGCTTGCGAATTTTACTTGCAATTTTTGCCGGCTAATCAGTGGAATAGAGATGTGCAAACAATCGATAGGCACATCGATAGTCGTCAGCGACTGGCCACTCGCAAATAAGTTGGCAACGCCGATTAAAATAAATAATTGAATTTGATTTGTTATAAAATGCCAAGTATTTTCAAAATTGTTATATAAAAAAATAATTTTTTGTAAAATATATATTAATTTTTTATTTAACAGCTTGAACGTACAATAAACCGGCATAGTAAGTCACTTATTCGATAAGTTGCGCGATCTGGCAGCACTGCTGCTAGTGGAAGCGACGCTGACTAGCCTGGAACTGGAATGCAGCAAAACAAGCGCTTGGGTTTAAAAAATAATTAAAGCAAAATATAAAAGAATACAAGAAGTAAACAAATCAAGCTGAATGGCGCAACAATTTGACATTAACAAACGCCTAATGGCACTGTTGAAGAACGAGATACGCGCGCAGCGACAGATGAACACACTGGCCAAGCAGAGCTCCAAGCTGGAAAGTAGTTTGGGTAAGCGCGTCGCATATATTATAATATAATATTTATTAATATTATTATTAACAGCCGCATGCAACAGTCAGCGACTGCGACGCGAAATAGATCAAATCGCCGATCTCGAGCAAAGGCAGCGCCGCGAACTGGAGAAACGCAGCGCACTGATCGCAGCACTGCGGGATCAGCTGGCGGCGTGCAGGCAGCGCAATGCGGAGCTACAGGCGGAACTCGCTCGCACGAAAGACGATCACAGCGAGCTGATGGGGAAGTGAGTGCCGGAAATAAAAATACTAAATAAATATATATATAATCAGCTGAACTACCGCTTGCAGCGTGCACGCATTGAGCGAGGCCACCGACACGTACCTGAATCGCAGGGTCTTGCCCGAGCGCATCAGAGGCGTCACGGCGTCTCACAGCGGCGACCAGTGGCGGCCGTTCGACTTCGAGCGCGACGAGCTGAAGGGTCTGATCGCGCTCTGGACACAGCTGCAGGCACGCAACACACACGCGGAGCAGTGGCGCCTGCTGCTCTCGGCTGGCAGTGCGCCGAGCGACAAGGAGAACGAGCCGAATGTGACGGCATCGTCTATAATTGAGATTGACTTGACCTCGCCGCCGTCTCACAAGTGATTGCGACGATCGATCTCCAGCTCGGCCTGATTATATACAATGTTTTGCAATTAACACAGCGCGCAAATCCAAGCACACTCGTCGCGTCTGCTGTACCACGTATGATATATAGCATATAGAAGTGTCTTGACACCAGTCTTAGTCGTCTGTATATGGCCAGGGTATAGCCTATGTCTATGCCCCAAAAGGGGCATCAACCTCCAGCCAGACCTCAGCTGCGGGCAATGTGCAGAAGTGTGTCATTATAATAAGTTCATTTGTCTTAATTGTATAAGGGACGCGCCGGTTTGAGCGTATTTAAGTATTTACTTAGTACACCTTAGTATATATACCGGGACGATTCCAGAGAGCTATATATAATTGTGCTCTTTATGCTTTATTTTCGTGTTAATATAATTTTTATTACTATACTATGGTGGATGTATGTGCAAGTATATCAGCATTTGTTTATGGTCTTTGTGTTGTGCGGCGAAAGCGAAATCGTCGCAATCATCGCCAGCGTAAGGTACAAAATGGGGCTGTTGACAGATCGAATGGATCAGTTTCTAGCGGGATTTGACACGCGACGGATGCAAAATGTTAACCACGTTCCTAGTGCTAGTGACCGCGCTTATAAGCCTGTACTTCTGCTACAAGTATGCCGTCGGCCGTCCCAAGGGATTTCCGCCAGGTAACTGAAGTCTAAGAGTGATAAGTTATAATTATAAAATATAAATGCATTTATTTTGATACATGTTACATTTGTAATTTATTTTATGTATATTCTATCCTAAATTTTTTTTAATAATAAATTAAATAGGCTGTCTGTGTTATTGCAGATGCTTACTTAATTTTATAACAATTAATTTAGCAAATACTTAATTAATTTAATATATATTATAATGATAATAATATATAATAAATATAATATTAATATAGTAAATTCTATACAAATTATATTAACTTTATATATATTATATGGTAGATTATATATGCTATCTGTGTCCTTGCAGATGCCTAAATAATTTTATAAAAAAAAAATAGTTTTATATATATTACATAGTAAATTATAGATAATGTCTGTGTCCTTGCAGATGCCAAAATAATTTGATAAACTATCTAAATTTATTTCTATATAATATATATTAAATTACATTTGTTGTCTGTGCGCGTGCAGATGCTTTAATAATTTTATTAAAAAAAATTATTTTATATATAATATATACAAATTATATATGCTGCCTATGTTCTTGCAGTTTCTTAAATAATTTTATAAAAATAAATTAATGTTATTTATAATATATAATTAAGTTTTGGATGCTGTCTGTGACATTGCAGATGCTTAAACAATCTTTTAAGAACTATCTAAGCTTATTTAATATATATTAAATTATATTTGTTGTCTGTGCTCTTGCAGATACTTAAATAATTTTATAAAAATTAATTAATTGCATATAAATTAGATAATAAATAATGCATATGCTGTCTACGTTCTTACAGGTACTTAAATAATTTTATAAAAGTAAACTAATTTATTAAATTTTAATTAATTAATATAAATAATTAATTATAATTTATTTTGCAGATGCTTCATATTTTTAATATACATTACATACTAAATTTATTTAAAATAAATTTAATATATTTAATTTTTTTAAAATTGTATTATCTGACTGCAGGTCCTCCACGCCTCCCTGTCTTCGGAAGTTATCTCTATCTGCTGTTGGTCAATTTCAAATATATGCACAAGGCTGCACTGCAGTTCAGCAAGTGGTACAAATCGGATATAATCGGACTACATGTGGGCAAATATCCCGTAGTCGTGGTCCACAACGCTGAGGGCGTACGCGAGATTCTGAACAATCAGGCCTACGATGGACGACCTGGACTCTATATTGGCGCTATTCGTGATCCGGGCGATTGTGTGCGAGGTATGTCTGCTTGTAGCTCAGTCGCAAAGATAATTCAGATCTAATCAGACTCTCAAGCTTCCGAGTTCAAAATCTTTACGATTACGAAGCACTGCACCTCATAATCTAGGCTATTCCTTGCTTGGTTAGCGTTGATAAGCCTTCCTTAGGTCAATATACGATAGAAAAAAAATTGAAGCCAGATTACCATGAGCAGGTTGAGATTAAGCGTAAACTCCCAACATCTTCTAGGCATATTCTTCCAAGATGGAATACTGTGGAAGGAGCAGCGTCGATTCATACTACGTTATCTGCGGGACTTTGGCTTCGGTCGCCGCTTCGAAGAGCTGGAGCTGATCATTAAGGAGGAGATCAGCGATATGCTGGATCTGATCAAGAACGGTCCGCGTTATCCACACGAACACGAGCTGGTCAAGCCGGGCGGCTACCGGGTGCAGTTGCCCCAATTCTTCAGCCCCTTCGCGGCCAATTGCCATTTTCATATTGTCTACAATGAACGACAGCCGCGCGCCGACATGGCCAAGTTGATTCGACTGGTCCAACTGGGTCTGCAGTTCCAGCGCGTTGCAGACGACTACGGCCTAATGCTGAGCATTGTGCCCTGGATACGCCACTTTTGGCCCGAGCGCAGCGGCTATAAGAAGCTCATGGAGTCCAATCGCTATGTGCATCAATATTTTGCCGATTTTGTGGATCGCCACATCGACACCTACGATGAGTGCAGTGAGCGCAATTTTCTAGATCTCTACATAAAGCAGATGAAGCAATGTCCACCGGAAGCGTACGGCTTCAATCGCGAACAGTTCATCATGGGACTGGTCGATTTCTCGTTCCCCGCCTTCACGGCCATCGGTGTGCAGTTGTCATTTATGGCGCAATATTTCCTGCTCTATCCGGAAGTGGCACGTCGCATTCAGGCCGAGATCGATGAGGTTGTCGGCTGTGGTCGCCTGCCAACGCTCGAGGATCGCAAGCATATGCCGTACACGGAGGCCACCATTCGCGAGAATCTGCGCATCGAGACGCTGGTGCCATCGGACATACCACACAAGGCGCTGGTCGAGACCGAGTTGCTTGGCTATCGCATACCCAAGGTGAGTACCGAGCTGCATCTCTGCATAATTATAATTTATAAAATTTAACATATTCGTCTTTGCTATCAGGACACTATAGTCATACCCAGTCTCTATGCCTACCACATGGACAAACGCACTTGGTCCGATCCGGAGAATTTCCGACCCGAGCGCTTTCTCGATGAGCAGGGAATACTGAACCTCAAACTGGATGTATCTTTTCCCTTTGGTGCCGGCAAGCGGCTATGCGCCGGCGAGACTTTTGCCCGGAATATGCTCTTCCTCATGACCACAGCCATGTTGCAGCACTTTGACTATGTGCTGGCGCCAGGCGACACCTTGCCGGATTTGTCGAAGAACGACAGCGGTTTAATTATATCGCCGCCCGATTTTTGGCTGCAGCTCAAGGAGCGGGAGCACTAGACAGCAGCTAAATATAAATATATGTAAATAAATGTTTTAGAATACAACAAATTTTTGACTATAAAATTGAGACTTTCAAAAATTTGTTCGAATTTTTCTTTTAATTTTTTTGGTATTTATTTATATTTATTAAATGAATATGAACGCCTCGAACGTACTGAAAATCTGTTAAATCTGGTTTTCTCGCTACTACTTCTACTACAACTACTTCGATTTACTTACTTTCTGTGCTATAATTAAATTAGGAACATATTTAAAACAATGTAAAAAGTCAGTTTTTTATCAGAAACATTTTTTTTATATAGTTTTATCACTCGAAAAAGCATTTGCATCCAAAGTGTATATTAATGTATTTAAATTGTGTATAAACAAGCAATTTGATATAATGCTGTGAGCAAAATGCTGCTCACTTAATGCACTCAACGACATTCAACTAAATTAATTCTTTAGCTTAGTGTTTGTGTAGTTATTCATCTGGGACAGAATGTCTTCATCGTATTGCTTTTCAGTATACTCGGGCTGACGATCTGCGTCTAATTCAGCATTTTCCGAGCCTTCGCTGTCCGAATCCAAATCCAAATACTGCGATCTATTTTCCGATTTGTTCATGACCTTAAAGAGTAATCGGGACAAGGGACTGCTGCTGTTTTCCTCTTCCATCTGTGCATTCATCTTATCCAAGGCGTCGGCCAATCGATTGGTGCTATCATTGAAGTTGCGAGTGAGTTCGTTCAGTTCCTTCAGCTGCAACTCTATAGACTCGAAGTCTGCGTTCTGAAAATATAATATAAAATAGTAACGAATCGAATAGAGAGTTACAAGCTACTTGCATATGGTGTCTGTGCGTTCGAGTTCGGTTTTACAGATATCAAATCATTGCCCTGATGAAGGTTCCATATAATTATATATATAGATACATTAATATAATTAAATTAAATTAATTATAATTATAAATCTTTATTTGCTTACATTTAGGAAATTCATATGCGTATCCCAGGCAGCTGCTCCCATTTCCTCGGCCTCAAAAAAAAAAAGGAAGAAAGATATAGTAAGAACTGATAAATAGCAAAACAGCAACTGAACAAGTCAATATACTTACATGCATAATTTGCGAGTTAAGATGCGCATTGAGAGTCTCAATTTCAATACTCTAAAGATGAGATTATATTTTATTTTATTATATATTTTTTATATATGCATGATCAACTTACAAGTAGTAGATCGGTTTCAGCACTCTGAGCCAACAAATCGGCCTCTTGTTTCTGAGCATTGCAAAATAAAATTTAAAAATTTAGTATATGTTTAGTATATATAGAATACTTACATGCATTAGACCCGGTGCGTATAAGGATAGAAAATCAAAGTCAGCGCTCTAAGAGAGAGCAATTAAAATTATTCCAGTTATATAGAATTGATATAACCTATACTTACATATGTCGAATTGGTATCCGACTTATTGTCCTACGAGTTGCAGTTTAAGAAGTTCAAAAACTCGAAAATGCATTTAAATCACTACTCACGTATGTTAGATCCGTGTCCGATTCGCTATCACTTAGCGTAGATTCCTCCATCTGAGTATGACACGATTGTGAATAGTTCTGCGAGAATGCACAGCAAACTTACTTGTAGTGAAAACATATCTGAATACAAATCATTTAAATCCTCGTCCTCATCAGTCTGAACAGTGTGCAAATAATTAGCGACGGAGCCATAATGTCTGTACCTTTCGGGGAACTTACGTTTATAGCGTCGGCACCTGCATCCGTATTGAGTTCAGTCTCGTCGTTCTGAGGCACTCAAATTATTTATATATATATTTGTACATATATCTAAGCACACACTTACTTGTGTAATATTTATTGTAGTCTTCATATCGTTCGAGTTTTGAATGAGTCTTGGATTTATCAGGAGACAAATGTTTATAGAACTCAGTTGAACCTACTGACTGGACTGTAATTCTACCTTTTTGCCAAGGGCTACTAAGTTCTCTTTGTTTTGATAGTTTTAAAAAATCTACAGCTATAGTATTAAATTTTTTGGCAGGGTTAAAAATACAGAAAATTTAAATATTAAATTTAAAAACTCAAAAACTAGACTAATATGTTTGGGAAATTTTCCAGTGCTTTTATAGTGTGTAAAAATCAATAAAAAATGTATGCTATAAGCATTACAAGGATTCTTCGAGCCTGGTAAAAAACAACAGTTATTTGCATTTTAGACACAACTGTGTTAAAGTCTTAATTTATTAGCATAAATTTATGTATATATTACAATTGTATGTTTGTTTGTCTTAAGCAATTAGAATAACTATAACTGATTCACCGATTCCTCCACATTGTTTATTGCTTGAAATCCTTAGAGGTTAGCTTACTAGGCTATATGTATATTCTATATAAGGTTATAGTGGACAATGTGTGTATGCATGCATGCCACGCAGGGACTTCGAATCGCTGCCCGTCATGGAGTAATACTGCCTTCACCCAAATGATAAACCAAGAACTGATTCGGCGTTGGGTCTGGGTGCTTGGCATTATTATATATGCACAGGGAGTTTCTCACAACGCTTAACATTTACAATTTAAATTAGTTTAGTGTTAAATAATAAAAAGTTGTATCTTTCTTTATTTCATGCGTGTGCTTAAGAAGGGCAGGGGTTCGGGGAAGGGGGGGTCTGGAGGTAGTGGCTAATAGGGAGAGTGTTCCGTTAGTAGTACGCCTGCTTGATGGCCGCGCTGGTGATCAGAAAAGCGGAGCCGATCAATATGAACGTGATGATTTTTAGAGCGCTGGGCCTACCGGAAGAATCTGCAATCGGGAGAGAGAGAAGGTTTAGCAAACGTTTTTTAATTATTTTTTTGTTTTTCTTATTAATTTGGTTCTGTTAAAAATATCCCATTTATTTTGATGATAAAATATTATATTTACTGTTGGTTATTTTATATTTAGTTCAGACAAAAATATCTTCTAACTTATAATTATCCTTTTCTTTTTTTTTGGGGATTTAGTTCTGATAAAAATGTCTTTTTATTTATAATTTTTAATCTTTAGGTATTCTGTTGAATTTTGTTCTGATTGAAATATCTTTTACTTTTTTTTGTTTTTCTGTTGGATTTTGTATCGATTAAAGTAATTTAAAAATTGTATTTTTTTATGTTCTTTTGTATTTTGTTTTCATAAAAATATAGTCAAATAAATTTTAAATAATTTTTGTTTTGCTTTCTGTTGAACTTAGTTACGAAAGAAATTATTTACTTATTACTTAATTAATTACTTATTATTTGTATTTTTTCTGTTTAATGTTCTGATAAAATTATCTTATGATTTTTAGGGGCTTTCTGTTGGGCCTATTTCAAATAAAAAATTTATTATTTTTAAAAATAGTTTATAATTTTTTAAATATTCTTAGCTGAATTCTGACTACATAGATTGAAATGTATGATACTTACTTTTTTTGTTGGGCATCACGCGGATGCACTGCTTCTGCTCAGCGTTGGCCTGGTAACCGAACTTGCACTGACAGACGGAATTGCGGCATTCGACATTCTCGGGATCCTGTTCGACGTAGCACTCCGTGGCCTTCGTGCAGGATTCGCCAACAACTGTGCGGGAAATACCAAAATCTATAGATTCACATTGCAATTGGTATTAAGATTTCGCTGAGCTTACGCCGCTTCGCTTCACAAAGGCCATTCTTCTCGTGCTGCTCGTCCGTGCAGCTGCATTTGCCCTCGTTGCTGCAACTGGCCAGCAGTGGCTTGCACTGCTCATCCTCGATGCACTCGTCATCCAGTTCGACAGCTGCAAGGAATTCCCAATCGAAATAGAAGCACTCGATGTGAAGATCACACACACACACACAGACACACACTCACCTTCCTTGAGACATTCGTCCTTGAAGTGAACGTAGCCCTTGCGACATTGACACGAGCGCGTCTGCTCCGAATCCTTGGCCGATGTGCTGTTGCTGAGCGCCAGGCAGGCCGTGTTGTCCGCCACGCACTCCTCATCCTCCGAGCAGTCGGCGCCAATGCCTGTAAATTTATTGGGTAGAGTGATAGAGCGAAGATGGAGCGATCACCTACCTGGCACACAGGCATCGTCCTTCTCGAAATAGTTTTCGCGACACACACAGAAGCGATTTGAGCAAATGGAATGATCCACAATACAACCATCGTTGGACTCGCACTCGGCACCCAAGCCGTCCTTGTACTCGCACAGCTGACTGATCTCGTTGTACTGCGCGTACTCCTCGCAGGTGCAGCGCCTCGGGATCTGCGGGTGGCAGTACGCGGCGCCGAACGGACTGCACTGGCTGTTCGATGTGCAGGATAGATGATACTGGATCGCTGCAAGGATCAAAGCATTAGCTATTGCTGCTATATACTATATGCGAGCCGCACACTCACGTTTTCTGCAGTTGCGCAAGTCGCGCTCGTAGAAGTAATTCTTTTGGCATACGCACGTCTTGGACAAGTCATCGAACTCGTATTCACACTCGTCGCTGCTCTCCGCTATCTCGCCCAGCTCTGTCGATTATAGAACTATATGTATTAGTTTCAGCTACTTAAATAAATGCATTATGCATTATGCCCACCTGCAAAGCATTTGCCATTGCGCGCATAGTATCCCTGCCTGCACAAACAGATCTTGTTGGAGCAGATCGAGTGGGGCAAACCAGTGCAGACCTTGCCATTCTCCGTGCAGCTGCTGCCATCTGAAAAAGAGGTAAATAGAAAATAATGTAGTTAACTATTTTACAAATTAAGAGCTTTCTTTTCACTATTTCCTTTAAATTTATTCATCAACATAATATTACACATTTCAGTTGTAATTGCAAGGCGTTGCATAAATCTAAAAATCCACATTCTGTGTAACATTTCTAAGAACCCTCATACCAAATTTGGTGTTTCTAGCTTTTCTAGTTTTCTTAAAATTCAAAAAAAATCGTTTTATAGGGGCGGTGGGCGTGGTATACAAAATTTGAAAATCCGTCTTCTGCACAATGTTGCAAGGTACCTTCCTACCAAATTTGATCCCTTTAGCTCTTATTATAATTGAGTTATTTGCAATGAATCAAAAAACGTGATCGGGGCTCATAAAAGCCGCCGTCATTGCTTGTTTGTTCGTCGTATTTAATGTTAAGAATTATTTTTTAACGATCAAAGGTAAATGGAATATTACTGTCGACTGCACTTGACTGTAGCATTCTCTGATGAAATTAAATGCTTTGATAACGAGCTGGCTTATGTTTTCTAACTACTCGCTCGCTCTCCTTATCTATCTTCCTTTCTCTTCCAATATCAATGGCATTTTCCAACTTGTTTGGCGCACGTGTGAGGTATGGTAGAAAGAGAGAAAACAGTAGATATTGAGAGCCCAAATTCAGCAGGAGCGCTTCTGCTCGCTGGGCGATCAAAAGTCTCCCTCTAGCTGATAAAAGATTATTTACATGACACGACACTTTTGCAGAACTTCGTAGGTGACGCAAGTTGCTCGTGCCTTTGCCGAGCTATAAAAGCAACCTCGCTCCAGAGCAGGCAACTCAATTGTTTGCTCGAAGGCAAAGCAGAAACACTAAAACATGAATCGATGGTTGAATCGTGTGGCTGTTGTGACGGGCGCCAGCTCGGGTATCGGTGCGGCCACAGCCAAAGATCTGGTGGCCAAGGGCATGGTGGTAGTGGCGCTGGCACGCCGTGAGGAACGCCTTCAGGAGCTAAAGGCTGAGCTGCCCGCCGATCAGGCTGCCCGCTTCCATACGCGCAAATGCGACGTCAGCGATGAGAAGCAGGTGATCGAGACCTTTGCCTGGATCGACAAAACTCTGGGCGGAGCCGATGTACTGGTAAACAATGCGGCTATCGCGCGTAACGGTGGCATCGTACAAGAGGGCAACAGTGCCGATCTGCGCGCCTTGGTCGACACCAATGTAATGGCTGTGGCGTGGTGCACGCGCCAAGCCTTCCTCTCGCTGCAACGCCGCAAGGTCAACGACGGGCATGTGATCATCGTGAACAGCATTGCCGGCCATCGTGTGCCCATTGTTCCCGGTATGACATTCAGCATTTATCCGCCCACCAAGCACGCCATCACAGCCATGACAGAGGTGCTGCGCCAGGAGTTCCTCAACGCGGGCACCCAAACCAAGATCACTGTGAGTACTCGAATATTTGACTCCCATTAAGTTGTCATGCTATAAATTTTCTTCTGTCTCCTACACTCTCCATAGAGCATCAGCCCCGGCGCAGTGTATACGGAACTTGACAAGCACGCAAATATACAATTCTCAGACATCCCTAAGCTGCGCGCTGAGGATGTTGCCGATGCGATCAGCTACTGCATCCAGACGCCGCCAAATGTGCAGATTCACGAGCTGATGATCAAGCCAATCGGAGAGACGATCTAAGCGGTCGATCGATGCACAGAAAACTATGACAAATGCGATCTAATCGACTTCTGCAACGGGGCCTTTCTGCGCCTGTTCTAAATTTCCTTAATATATTCATCTATAGAGCTTAAGAAATTACATTTTCTACTGAATAAAATAGTTTAAGGTAGAAAAAATTATACCAAAATAAGGAAAAACTTTTCTTCACACAATTTCTTTTTTTTTCATTGATATAACATACCCGATAAAATTATCAAAACTATAAGATTCTTTGGATTGAAAATAGAAGAAACTGTGTCTAAAATTATATATAACAATGGTATACAAATTTTTTTTACAACTATCACGATTGAAAGAAGCGAAGAAAATTCTGTACTACTACTCTCGCGATTGAAAGAAGAAGAAGATCATCTGTTTCTGCTTTCATGATTGAGCGAACCATTCGTATAATTTCTCTCGCGATTGAACGAAGAAGAACAGCTTCAACTCGGCGCTCGCACATCTTGAAAGAAGAAGAACACAACTAAAGCCGAAAGAGCAGCTCTTGCTTTTGCTCTCATGATTGATAGACGAAGATCGATTCTTCTTACTGCTCTCACGATTGAAAGAAGAAGAAAAAGTTTGTTTAACTGTCCTCGCGATTGAAAGAAGAAGAACAGCTCCATATGCTTTGCTCACGATTGATAAGGAGAGTGCCTCTCGAGTTGCCATAACCGACGATTGAAAGACATAACGCAGCTCGGGTAATTCGCTTCGGAAGATGCGCTCTCGCTTGAAAGACTATAAATAGAGCCGTCAGTCAAGCATTTTCTTCAGTTGACTTTCAAGTGTGGTGCAGTGCAGACGTGTTTCATATAGTTCCTTCTCTACCTCAAGATCAGATCGGATTACTTCTTAGGACTCTGCTAGCACGTTTGACTAAATCGACTCGGCTATTGATGCTGATCAAGAATATATATACATATATATATCTGCCTGTTACATACATTTTCACAAAGTTAATATACCATTTTGCTGCCCATTTCAACCCGATCGGACAATAAAAAGAGAAGATATAGGCGTGAGAAGTTTCCCCATACAAACAGCAGTAGAGATACAGCAGAAGGCCCGCGTCATTGCTTGCGCCGACTGTGCACGCACAGTCAGTGTGCAGTCGGCGTGTTGTTAGTTCGCCAAATAAAAGTATTTAACATTAAGAATTATTTTTTATCGGCCAAAGGCAAATGATATTTTACTGTCGACTGCACTTGACTGTAGCATTCTCTGCTTGTTAAATTATTATATATGGATTTCGATTTGATATGAAATAAATTTTCACTGCGTGAAAATTTAGCAAACGTTCGAGAAAGAAAATACAAGAGAAACAAATGTGGTGAAATTAAATGCTTTGATAACGATCAGGCGTATGTTTTCTAATTACTCGCTCGCTCTTCCTCTCTCTCTCTCTCTCTCTCTCTCTCTCTCTTTCTCTCTTTCTTATCTTTCAATATCAATGGCATTTTCCAAGCTTGTTATTGTTTGGCGCACGTGAGCGGTAGAAAGAGAGAGAACCGTAGATATTGAGAGCCCAACTCCAACAGGAGGGAGCGAGAGCGCAGACGATTAGGTCTCCCGCTGGCAGATAAAAGAATATTCGCATGACACGACGCTTTTGCAGAAGCTCGCGCATTTGCCGAGCTATAAAAGCAACCTCGCTCCAGAGCAGGCAACTCAATTGTTTGCTCGAAGGCAAAGTAGAAACATCAAAACATGAATCGTTGGTTGAATCGTGTGGCTGTTGTGACGGGCGCCAGCTCGGGTATCGGTGCGGCCACAGCCAAAGATCTGGTGGCCAAGGGCATGGTGGTAGTGGCGCTGGCACGCCGTGAGGATCGCCTTCAGGAGCTAAAGGCTGAGCTGCCCGCCGATCAAGCTGCCCGCTTCCATACGCGCAAATGCGATGTCAGCGATGAGAAGCAGGTAATCGAGACCTTTGCCTGGATCGACAAAACTTTGGGCGGAGCCGATGTGCTGGTCAACAATGCGGCTGTCTTGCGTGTCGGTAGCATCACCCAAGAGGGCAACAGTGCCGATCTGCGCGCCTTGATCGACACCAATGTGTTGGCTGTGGCGTGGTGCACGCGCCAAGCCTTCCTCTCGCTACAACGCCGCAAGGTCAACGACGGGCATGTGATCATCGTGAACAGCCTTTCCGGCCACCGTATACCCATCATTCCCGGTATGTCGTTCAACATGTATCCGCCCACCAAGCACGCCATCACAGCCATGACAGAGGTGCTGCGCCAGGAGTTCCTCAACGCGGGCACCCAAACCAAGATCACTGTGAGTACTCGACTACTTGACTACCATTAGGTTGCCATGCTACTAAGTCTCTCCTATCTTCTACACTCACCATAGAGCATCAGCCCCGGCGCAGTAGATACGGAACTTGGTGGCAATCGTCCAAATGCAAAACTCATAGACATCCCTAAGCTGCGCGCTGAGGATGTTGCCGATGCGATCAGCTACTGCATCCAGACGCCGCCAAATGTGCAGATTCACGAGCTAATGATGAGATCAGTCGGACAGCCGTTTTAAGCGGTCGATCGATATGATAAATGCGATCTAACTGACTTCTTCGTGGGGGCTTTTCTGCGCATGTTTTAAATTTCTTTCATAATTTTAATTTTCTAAATATATTTATCTAATAGAGTTTATTAAATTACCTTTTCCACTAAGTAAAACAATTTAAGAGAGTCAATTTCAGGCAAAAGAAACTATACCAAAATAAAAAAAAAACAAGTAGGGAAAGCTACAGTCGAGCGCGCGCGACTGTAAGATACCATTTACCCTATTCGAAGAAATAATACAAATTAAATCTAGTTAAAAACTTTATAATCAAGCGCTTTGAATGTAAAATACCCTGTATGCCTCAATATATATATAATAATAAATAATATTTTATATATACAGCAATAATTTACGCCGCTCGAATTTGCTCCCGATCCGATGATCGGTACCCAGGGAACACCACGGGGAGGCCATTAATATATTAATGGGGTCAATTCTCCAAAACAGAGATTTGGTGACCTACGAGTCGACTAGAACTGATCAATATCGGTTCCATAGTTCCCCAAGAAAATAATAAATAATAAAATGGTTTAATAAAACTTGCCTTCAATGGCAAAAAAAATTAAAAGTTATAAATTAATATACCCTTTTCGCTCATTTTCAATGGCCGGGTAATTAGCTTACTGTTCATAACTTATTATTTTTTAATTACTTAAAATATTTATATATATTTACATATATACATATAAATACCTATCCACCTACTCAAAAAGCTAATCAAGACCTAATCTTACTAACCTCAACACAACCTACTTAAATGAAAAACCTATCTAGGGCTGCCTAATCTCTGCTCTCCTCAACACTAACAGAGATTCCATTATGATGGCTATGAACTAGCTCAAAAGTTTTAGCACTAATTCTATTAAAATCTATATTTGAGAACGCCCAATCAATATGTGTGTCCATATTGGTAGTGGACGTTTTCAAATCTATCAAGCTTCTATATCCTTTGCTTATCAAGGAATTGTATATCTCCCTACACCTATTAAAACTTTTTAAGCATAAGTTGAAATCTCCTAGAATAATTAAATTCGACCCTAAACATTCATATTGCCCAAGAAGATCCTCAAATTCTGTTTTAAATGTTGTCGAACAATAATTCGGACTTTTATAAATTATAATAAAACTTATGGCATTATACCTAAATATGCCGAACTCAAAAACTACTGAACCAATCATTTTTCTACCACTTGAGCATTGCGAAACTTTACCTACAAGCTCATTTCTAACATAGACTAGTATGCCTGTTAAAGGCCTTATTGCTTCAAGTCGGACAACAATTGTGAACCCTGGAATTTCGACATTTTCACTCGATATGGATGTCTCCACAAAGCATAATACCGATGACTGAAGCATCAGCCTATCTGATTGAACATCGTCAAGATGCATATTCAGGCTCTGAGTATTATGGAAAATAATGTCTAAGGCGGAACTGTCGACTAAATAATCGTAATGAGTTACCAGTAGTTTTTCAGTCCGCAATTTCTCCAATTGGGCTTTCACCTTATCATTACTTAGTGGAGGTCTAGGGGGAACGAAAGTTCCAATAATATAAAGACCTAACGCATTAGTTGCTCTACTACAAGCGACGTATAATGCAGCTCTCTGCATTCTGGAATGAGCATGGACTACCACCTTGCTGTAAGTTGCTCCCTGACTTTTGTGAATAGTGATACCTTCAGCAGGTACAATCGGAAACTGCCTACGGTCAATGCTAACTTGCGCGTTATTACTATATTGAAAATTTCTTACAATTTTCTGAATTGGAGTCCATGAAGTTTCTGTACTATGCATACATTTTGAACGCGCAAGAACTCCTACACTTTCTTCGGAAAATTGCATCCATAGAACATTGGGACTGTTGGATGCATCGAAATCTATCTGCATAAGTATACCTGATGCTCCGTTTACTAAACCATCTCCGGTATCTACATTAACCGTCATCATGTACTTGGCAGTAGTTTTAAGGATCAGGGACATGCAAAGTCCCTGTGTAGCAGACGTTTTAAACCCCTTTACTTCTTCTAAAATCCTTTGCTTTCTAGCCGAATCTAAATGGCCAGCTTTAATAAAATCCTGAGCGGTGGAAAAAAATTGCTCCGTAGAAATTGAGTTAAGTTTCAGTGTGTTGAAAGCGTCTACCTCTTTGTTGCTGCAGAACACATGAATTGCATCATCGGGCACTTCTGATGGTTCGCAAACCCTTGATCGGAAAAGGCTAATATCATCGGCTGTCATGCAACCCGATGCCATATTATTTAAAGCAGATGCAAATAGTTGGTCATCCCGCTGACGCATTATCTCTGTGAGCTCAAAATACTTAAAAAGATCCCAGAGATAACTACCAAATATTTCATGATAGGGATCGCTGAAGTTTGGATCAAAGATCCAACCACCACCTACTGGCTGTAACTGTCTTAGATCACCGAAAACGATGACAGAAACACCACCAAATGGATTAGTATTTTTGAAAATCTGCTTTAATCGGGAGTCTAGATAAGCAAACATAAGAGAACTAACCATTGATATTTCATCAATAATAATAACTTTAAGGTTTATCAACCTTGAATGCAAAGTATTAACTAAGTCATGACTTAAGGCCCTTAAGGGCGATGCACGGGATTGGTTAATAGGAAGTGAAAACATGGAATGCAGAGTTGAACCACTAATTCCAAATGCTGCTTTTCCAGTTGGGGCGCAAAGAAGGATTTTTATACACGTGGGGTCACTTCCTGGCATCATATTATACATAACGGACAACGCCTGAAAGATTGCTGAAATTAGTCGGCTCTTTCCGACTCCCGCACCACCACCCACGAATTCATGATATATTGAATTGTTTTTGGCATTGTGCAAGACATGTGTAAAATACAACTTCTGCTTTAAATTAAGAGATCTAACAATGTTTGCTAAGTCTTCCTGTGAAACTAAGGGGGGAAGCTTAATTAAACGGACATTACTATCTTCTAAGTCATTATTGTCATTATTACCATTCACATTTAAAACATTCAAATTGGGATCTATTTCTGGCAATCCTAAAACTCTAAAACCATCATCTTCAACTTCCTGATTTTCCACGCTATCCTGATTTTGTTCTCTGTCTAAATGGCTCAGAGCATCTTGGAGTTCCCTGTCGTCTAATATATTATATTTCCTGCGATTGTTCTCTACTAACTCCTGATTGTGGCTACAAAACAATTCACAGTCTTTTGTAATTAAATCTAAATGCTCATCTCTCCATGGAGCATATAGCATTACAACTTCCCTAAAATAGTCTTTTCTATCAATATTAATATTAAATCTTCTATATCTTATTATACATGGCGTCAGCCTCTTTTTAACAAAGCCACTACCATTGCGAAGAGCATAAACTATTGATTCAGAAGCTCTGGACACTTCGTCGTCAACGTCATCCAAGTTTTCCTGGCGAATTCCACGTTCCGATTTGCTATAGCTATAAAAAGCAGCAAAATCAGCTAAGCATAAGCTCTCTAAAGCGTCTGGGCGCTGAACATAGTGTTCTATAAGCCCTACGAGAAATATGTCTCTAGAGTCATCGGGCAGATTTTGAAGTTGCTGTTTAGATTTCAGCATTCTGACCCGTTTTTCAGGAACCTCTGTGTTTATATAAACACATGCACTACTGCTGGCAGACAAATGCAAACCTAAACAGCAGTAGACGGCTTCCTGCGCTGAAATCTCAGTGCCAAAGATAAATTTGTTTCCTAAATGTTGTAACTTCTGTTTAATAGTTACATTGCCTCTCCTACTTTCTTCTACTGCTTCACGCATTAGAAGCGAAATGCCTCGCTGAGACTTGTTAATATAATTAACGACATAGCTGCAGCAAGCGTAAGGGTCTAAAATGTATTGAATATCTATATTCGCTCGTTGCAGCAAAAGAAGGTGCTTATTGTAACCGTTAAGTTTGATTGCTGCAAAAGATCGCTTTAAAAACACTTTAGGTTTCTTTAAACTCGATCTTAGAGCATTAACGTAGCACTCATAGCTTAAGTTAAGTTGATCGTGGGACAAAAAACTATTAAAATTACTAAAGCTATCTACGGTCTCACGATCGAAGGAAAAATTTAACAGATTTTGAATTTTATCAAAGTTCCTACGATGCTCTGCTAAGTTTGGAGCATCTTCTCCTAATGGAAATAGAATTTCTGTTTGAGGCATGGGAGGGTATGGAATACCGAATCTACAAATTTGCTTAGACCTAACTTCTCGCCTGCAAGAGTGCCCATGATTGTGAAGTTGATATTCCAAAAATGGAGCAACATCGGGGCAGCTGACATCAGTTGTAATAAACTGATCGATAAAGCTCTTGACAGGCTCAAATGTTGACTCATCTTGTAAATCGAGCTTAGGGGCATCTTTCAACCAAAACATGCCATGGACATGTGGTGAGCCTCTTTGCTGAAACTCTACTCGCCAATAAAACTTGATAACCCTATGACTACCAAAAATACCGCCTTCTTTCTTCATTAGTTTGAGAACTTGTCTGTACCGGTAATCGAAATATCTGGCACAAGTCACAGGATCTGCTCTAATGAGACGAGCTTTTTCATTAAAACTTAATTCTGAAGCTGCTACTTCAGAAATGTCTTGCTTGTCTACATTTTTAGACAATAAGACTAAAAGCTCTGTCCATCGAGTTTCCGCTGCGGAAAATGTTATAAAAAAAGTCGGAAGACCGATTTGCCTAATCATAGCCATAACTTTCTTCTTCTCCTCTTCCCAATGAGCAGGAGAATAGCGAATACCTCTTAAAACCCTATAGCCATCGTCGTGTAGAATTAAATTTCTTAATGTTTCCTGATTTTGCACGTCTGCAGCCGAAATGCCTTGAGTGGCGGAGTGCTTTCTTAAGCAAATTGACGTGTTATTCCTAATGTTAATCATTTCTAACTTTTTAAAGTTATGAAACAATTTATCAGTTCTACAACCTCTTCTATCGAAATTCCTAAGCTCGGACCTTACAATGGTTGTAAAACTCTCCTTACATTTTCTTTTAATGCCCGCAAATATTGTGGGAAAGGCCAACTCCTCTGAATCACAATCTTCAATCATATCCAGAGGTCGCTGGCCTTCTCCAGGAGCTATAGCAATCCTGGTAATGGGGGCAACTGGAACATTTTCCATGAAAGTCTCTTGACCTCCAGGATTTAAATCTTCCTCTTCATCAATTCTATTTTGCTCATTACCTTGAGCAGCTCTTTCTAATAATTGGGAAACAATATCCCTATCATCTGCCGATGCAACAAATGGTACAGTCTCAGAAGAATAGGAAGACAACCACTGTTCATTGATAGTAACTTGGTGTTTCCTATAGAGCTCTGTATTGACTAAATACCTAATTGCATCAGCAATTTTTGAAGGCCTAATGGTTTCAGCCATGAAATCATGGTTATATTCCATCCTACGCTTTAGGTGTATCTGAACTACATCGGCTTCGTTAAATGCCCTGGGAAGGGAAGTTACAACATTTGCAACTGGAATCGGGACATTGACTACTGCTCCTTTAATGGCGCTTTGACGACCATATCCTAAAGACTTAATTATCATGAAAGGAAGGCGTGGGGAAATAAGCCTTTCTTCTAAAGGCGTTAAGCCTTTCAAACATTCGGGAAGCTCTGGGAAATCTAAGCCATTCGTTATGGAAGCCTTAGGTTTTTTACCTGATTTTATGCTGTGGCTGCAAGTTTTACAAAAGCTATACCTATCGTTGTGAGATGGGAATATAGAGGAAAGATATAAAATATCTACACTATCTGCCTCACTGCACTTTTCCTCTATAAACTCACGAGAGATTTTGTCCACTTGATGCGGAAACCACAAACCTTTGCAGCAAATGCAAACCTGATCAGGACCCTGCTTTACTGTCATATTAAATGTGGCTATTAGAGCATCTAAGCTAACGACTCTATTCCGAGACACTCTATCTTCTGGCAAGGTATTCGCTCGTTCTATCCTGTTTCGGGTCGAGTTTCTCCTATTCTCTGCTATTCTATTTATAGAGTTACTTCTATACTGACTAACTCTCTGCGATAAGCTCCTATTTGCATCAAAAGCCTCCTGTCTTGCTCGAATTCGAGCACTTCGTCTTGCACTTGTATTGCGTGCCTGTTCAAGAATTCTACGAATTGGATTATCTCTGACTTGAGACCTTTGACTCCTATCTAAAGCTCTCTCCAAGATTCTCCTCTCTAAGTCTTGTCGTTGGCTAGCTCGTCTAATTGCATCTTGTTCGCGCTCGTCTGCTCGATAAAGAGGGTTTTGTCGGCGCCTCGATCGACCCGATGTATTTGCTAATTGTTCCCTTGCTCTAACTACGGGATTGGTTCGGCGAACTGTTCTACGAACGGAATCCTGACCTCTTTCGATTGCCCGATAAACCGGGTCTTGTCGGCGCCTCGATCGACGCAAAGTGTTGTCTTCCTGCTCTACTGCCCTTACTGAAGGATTCGTTCGACGAATTGTCCTACGAACAGAATCCTGTCCTCTTTCGTCTGCCCGATAAATCGGGTCTTGTCGGCGCCTCGAACGACGCGAAGTATTCTCAACCTGCTCTAGTGCCCTTACTGAAGGATTCATTCGCCGAACTGTCCTACGAACAGAATCCTGTCCTCTTTCGTCTGCCCGATAAATCGGGTCTTGTCGGCGCCTCGATCGACCCAAAGTGTTATCAGCCTGCTCTAGTGTTCTTACTGAAGGATTCGTTCGCCGAATTGTCCTACGAACAGAATCCTGTCCTCTTTCATCTGCCCGATAAATCGGGTCTTGTCGGCGCCTCGATCGACGCAAAGTGTTGTCTTCCTGCTCTACTGTCCTTACTGAAGGATTCGTTCGACGAATTGTCCTACGAACAGAATCCTGTCCTCTTTCGTCTGCCCGATAAATCGGGTCTTGTCGGCGCCTCGAACGACGCGAAGTATTCTCAACCTGCTCTAGTGCCCTTACTGAAGGATTCATTCGCCGAACTGTCCTACGAACAGAATCCTGTCCTCTTTCGTCTGCCCGATAAATCGGGTCTTGTCGGCGCCTCGATCGACCCAAAGTGTTGTCAGCCTGCTCTAGTGCCCTTACTGAAGGATTCGTTCGCAGAA
The DNA here is from genome assembly GCA_035046045.1 of Zaprionus bogoriensis. Classification (NCBI taxonomy): domain Eukaryota; kingdom Metazoa; phylum Arthropoda; class Insecta; order Diptera; family Drosophilidae; genus Zaprionus; species Zaprionus bogoriensis. The sequence continues at coordinate 4,811,928 of JAWNOI010000141.1, read as the reverse complement.
TTGTCCTACGAACAGAATCCTGTCCTCTTTCGTCTGCCCGATAAATCGGGTCTTGTCGGCGCCTCGAACGACGCGAAGTATTCTCAACCTGTTCTACTACCCTAACTGAGGAATTCGTTCGACGAATTGTCCTCCGAATTGAATCGATTACCCTATCAGCTTGGCTCAACTCGACATTTTCCCTACGTTCTCGTTGAAACTCTGCATTATGCTGCCTTTCTTGCTGAACATATTCTACAATGGACCTATTAAACTGATTTCTAAGTCTTCGACTTTGAGACCTACTGTCAGCTGTGCTTCTATTAAGCCTAGGCATTATTTATATACGTATGAATTAATAATAAAAAGAAAAATTAATTAATTAATATATATATATAAATAAATATGTATAAATATATATATTTATATGTATATATGATATATATAAATATAGATATAGTAATAATATAATATAGTATTATATTATATAATTATATATAAATAACACTATTAGTATTATATAATTTTGAATGTATTATTAACATTCATCAATATTATTTATATATTTAAATATGAAATAATAATATATAAATATAAATTTGTTACTTGCGATTTCAGCAGCACCAATGAATAATAATTTATTAATCTATTTTAATTCTTATTCGCTTCGCGGCACGAACCGATACCGATATTCACTTTAATCGTACACACTGCAGTCATTTAATTTCACATACAAAGCGCAAGTGCATATGTACTCATACGTCACATGTAACGTATTTTGACAAAACTGCACGCAAAAGAGCGCAATTTCACATACATACATGTATGTATAGATGCGTATACACAAAGTTCCTAAAAAGCACTAACACTATCACACACACACACACGGCCAAAATTATGCGCGGTAAATAATTTTGTCGATAATATAATTTTGTTCACAATTTTAATAAAATCAAAGCGGACAACATTCGCGAATTATTTTCAGAGACAATATTTAAAAGTTAAATAGTGAAAATTAATAAAAATAATTTAATTTAATGAAAATCGAAAATCGGTATCGACGAAATAATCACAACCGCACACGCCAATCGCAAGCTAAAAAGTGATTATATTGAGCAGCCTTAGAGACGTTGTTCGACTTATCGATATGCGCTGATATCGATATATGTTGACATTTAAATATAATCACGAAGATAATAAAATTTAATATTGAATTATACCATAAATGTATATTAATGCAATTAAATATAAATATACATTTATTAACAATATGTTTCCTTAGTGCGCATTGGGTTGCACGTCCCATACATACATATATATTATACATAAATACATACATAACTATACATAAATACATACATTCATATGTATTTACTAGGAACAAACAATGTGCCTCAACTGAGATATTAGGTCGAAATTTGTAACCGGCATTTTGATTGCCGTCGGTGGTGTGGTGTGATAGTTGTCGGCTTGGTAACTTTATGTACCCGGTTCGATTCCCAGCGGGCTAAAGAACAAACAATTATTTTTTTTTTTTTTGCATCATAACTTTAATTTTCAGTTTCGATTCCCAACACAGGCTTCCTTCTGTATTGCTAAGAACAAATTATTGGTTTTTCTTATTTTTTTTGCATCATCTATGTTCGTCAATTTGATTAAAAATATCATACTATATTTTTCGGTACAGTGCAAAATTATTTAAAAATAATAAAAAAAATCGTCCAGCGCGGGATTCGAACCCGCGACCCCCTGCATTTGAAACTTGCAAGCCAACCATCACGACCACACACAGTTACACAGTGCGATCGGCAAATGAGATTTTTATTGATGCCGGCCCTCTGCTGCGTCAGTTCAACATTTTAGTTGAAAATTCTAAGCGCCCACAACTTTAACTTCTTTATTTATTGTCCGAACGGATTGTAATATATACTTTGTCTGGTCTGCCACGCCTTCTTCTGCATGTTACATACATTTTCACAAAGTTAATATACCATTTTTTACCCATTTTCAATGGGTAAATGGTATAAAAATTAAAGAAAACTACAGTCGAGTGCACTCGACAGTAAGTTAAGTTAAGTAAGTTAACAACGCATCGCATATTTCCGAAATTAGATACACATTGACGCTAATAGCACATGCCGACTGCACGGCGACTGTGCGTGCGCGGCGCAAGCATTGACGCCGAGCTTCTACTGTATGAAAAAATTTTCGCGCTTAAAACATGCATACATAAACACAAACATTGTATGTATTTACTAGAAACAGACAATGCGCCTCAACTGAGATATTAGAACGAAATTTGTAACCGGCAATTTGATTGCCGTCGGTAGCTTGGTGTGAGAGTTGTCGGCTCCGTGACATTGAGTCCCAGGTTCGAATGCCAAACACAACTGATTTTTTTTATTTTTTTTGCAACATCCAGTAAGATATATTTTAATATTAATTACTTTTATTCGTCGAACTAAAAACAACGCATCGCATATTTTCTAAGTCAAATAATACACATGCATGGACGCAAATGGCACATGCCGACTGAACGCTGACTACGCGACGACTGTGCCTGCGCAGTCGGCGTCGGCGTCGGCGTCGGGCCTCTGCTGATGTAAGGGAAACTTCTCGCGCCTATAACTTCTTTGTTTATTGTCCGATCGGATTGAAATTTATGGGGTAGATCTGTACTATGGTAAGCTACAAGAGTGGTAAAAAAAATGTTTTGTTATTTCCCTACTTTTCTTAAAATGCAATAGTTTGGGGGCGGTGGGCGTGGCATCCAAAAGTTGAAAATCAAACATTCTTCGTAATGTTAACAGGCACCTTACTTTCAAATTTGGCGCTTCTAGCTTTTCTAGTGTTCTTTTAAACTATAAAAATGTGTTTTTTAGAGGCGGTGGGCGTGGCATCCAAAATTCTAAAATCCAACTTCTGCATAATGTTGCAAGACACCCTCCTACCAAATTTGGTGCGTTTATCTCTTTTCGTTATTGAATTATTTGGAAAAAATCGAAATACGCATTTATCGATTTGCGGAGGCGGTGGGCGTGGCACATCAAGTTTGAAATAAACTTCTTGTGTGTATTGAATACACGCACACTCCCACCAAGTCTGGTGCCTCTAGCTCTTTTAATAGCTGAGATCTGTGTGTTCATACAGACGGACAGACGGACAGACGGACAGACGGACAGACGGACAGACGGACAGACGGACAGACAGACGGACATGACCAAATCGACTCGGCTATTGATGCTGATCAAGAATATATATACTTTGTATGGTCTGCCACGCCTCCTTCTGCCTGTTACATACATTTGCACAAAGTTAATATACCATTTTTTACCCATTTTCAATGGGTAAATGGTATAAAAAAAACAATTTCCATACAATTTGTTTTCTCATTGATATAGTAAATATTATGAGGTAAAACTATGAATAAAATTCTCTGGATTAAAGGCAGAAACGGTGTCGAGATTCACAGAAATACATATGTATGTAGATCTATAACATTCTGAATTGCATATCATACTGCACACATTCTAAGACAATGGATCACTTAAAAATATAATGTCTGATATCTAAAAAAAATTTGAGAGTACCGTAGAGGCGCAGAGAGTAAGAGAGTTAGAGAGCAAGCTCAAAGACAGCAAAGCGTCTGACGCCGGCATTATCATGGTACGAAGCTTTCAAAAGCTTTTTGACAAATCACCAGCAACTTGCAGCTACTTGAGCTTTGAAAGCTTCGTGGTTGGAGGCTTATAGAAAGCAGCATAACGTAAAAATCGAAAATGAAACTTTTCAAACAGAAAAAAAAAAAATAAATTAAAAGAACTTCTATTGATTGTTGAAAAATAAAGAGCTTAGCAAATTAAATAAAAGCTTTTAAGCTTCAAATAAATAAATTAAATAAATACTTCAAGTTTATATTTCTTAAATAAAATAATCTAGAACTTAAAGCTTTATTTTCATTTTAAATAGCGAAATGTCCACCAAAATGTAGTTCATTGAATTTGCTTTGACCTCAGAACCCAGTTTATAACTTGGAAGTAACGAAATTAAACTACTTTGGCAAAGGTTTACGAAAATTGCCAAGGCTTTGTGCGACTTTGGACAGCTGCATAAATTTTGCAGCAGACACTACAAGTGGAATATTTGGTTTATGCCAAGAAAATTACGTGCTGCTTTAATTATGGCTCTATTAATAATTGAGAAACCAAAAGTATACTGAACTCAGCTCACAGATCGCTCACTGAGAGCAGTCTCCTGGTAAATAGCTATAAATAGGAGAAATACAATTTTCTGCCACTCACATTTCTTCTCATCGCCATCCTCGTCATCGCGACTCGATCCGAAGGTTGAATAGGTTTTAATATCCTCGTTATCATAGCGGAAAATGGTGGGCAGGCGGCGTCGATAGTTGTGCGTATTGGTCGAGGTGTGGCGGCTGCTGACGCTCGTCGAGGCTGTCGTCGTGGCTGTGCCGGTGCCGTTGCCAGTGCCGGTGCCTGTTGCCACATGTCGCACCTGACGTCGCAGCTCCTTCAGCTCGTACTTCTCGATGCTCGTCTGCACGGCAATTTCCCGGGATCGACGTGGTGATATCAGCAACTCGTCATCGCCATTCGTGAGCACCGACAGCGTCGCCTGAGCGGCTGCATCCTTGTGCGTGGGCGATGCATGCACGAACGCCTTGGAGAACTGTTTGCGCACGAGCGACAGACGCGCCGGAATGACGCTTGTGGCACTGGACTCGGCTTCAGTGGTTTCCGTATTGGGTTCGCCTTCGGTCGTCGCCGACGTCTCGTTGTTCTCGACGGTGGTCTCAGTCTCGGCGCTGGTGCTGGCTGTCGTGCTGGCCTCATTCTCAATCGTGCACACTAGATTTTTGCAGATCGCAGTAGCGCCGAGTTCATCACAATCCGTATTAACGACGCAAGCATCGTTTTTTTCTAAAGATCGGTAGAAGTTTACCAGGTTAGCAGATTATGATCAACTAGAAAGCAACGTTAGCTTCGGTGTACCGAAGGTTGCACACTCTTGTTAATACTTTAATATATTTTATTCTTTTTTTTTTTCATTATTTGTGTTTTTTATATAAAAACTCAAATTTGGAACGATTGTTCCTATATTAGCTATATGTTATAATAGTCAAATTTTAATTAAATTTGGAAACAATGTTCGAGGCAGTAGTAAAATAAGATATTACGGGTTTGGTTGCTATAACTCGTATAATAACAAAAATCGACCGATAGGTTCTATGGCAGCTATACGATATATCGGTTCAATCTGGCTCGTTTCGACTTATTTACAGCGTACAGAAAAACGAAGTATGTGTACCAAGTTTTAATAAAATAGCTTGAAAACTGAAAGCGTTATTTGAGTTTTTACTGACGTACGGACAAACGGACAAACAAAAATCGACTTGGCTGCTGATGCTGAGTAGTAATATATATAGTTTTTCTCCAATTCAAGTTATACTACTTGCAGTCTCAGCTCTCGCACTTACCCATTGATTTGCGCCGACATATGTTTCCATATCTCTGATAATAGCCATTTGCACAGCTGCAGACGCTCTCCTGGCAGCTCACGGACGCCCGATCGTAGCCAAAGTAGCAATCCAAATCCTGCAGAAAAATCGAAAAGTATCGTAGAAGTTTCGACAAGGAAAACAGGGTATCTAGTATCATCACTGTACCGTTTCGCAGGGCTCGTTCAGTCCGTTCAGTGGCCGGCACTTGCCGCGCAGATAGGTTTGGCCATCGGCGCAATCGCAGACCCCGGTTTTACAACTGGCTCCCGTTGGCATAAGATTGCATTGAACGGAGTCTTGGCATGCGTCACCAAACTGCGCGGTGCTCAAGCATTGCGTGTAGTTCTCCGAGAAGACCGTATCGAAGCCCGAGCATTCGCACAGACTCGTCTCGGGGTCGCAGCTGGCGCCATCAGCTGTGCAGTCCGCGTCGCTTTCACATGGCCAGATGACGGCCAGTGCACCGCCGTCGCCTGCAAACAGCGTCGCTCTCTATTAGTTTCTATTTTCGGGGGAGTATTTACTTTGTGACGCCATCGATAGTACCACCCCCCCCCCCCCATAACTTGGTACTAGGATGTCCTGAATAATTGAGCGATATGTTGTGTAATATAATTGCAATTGAGCCAAAGGTCAGACGCTTCAGACGCTCGTGAAGTGTGCGTATTGATTGGCTTTCATTTCGGTACTGGTGCTGGTATTTTTAAGGCAATATTTAGTTATGGAAAATTAATGATAGGATAATCTATGCCTTAAAACCAGAGCAGTAATAAGTTTTCTTATAGCTTCCTCCAGCACAAAAACTGAAGCATACTTTCCAGCGGACTTCGAAAATCAATGAGCTACCTGCGACAAGGTCAGACATTCCATTTATACAGCAATCAATCCAATCATATTCTATATGTGCTGACGTGCTATTGAACTAACACACCTGATGGCTAGACACTTTAGAATTGAGTTGACAGGCGACATTTAATTAGTTATTGACAACTTAAATAAGGCCATTACAACAATTCAAGCACTTGACCCTAGTGAGAAACTGTTACTATTAATATGCAAGGTTGTCGTGAGATTTGATGTAAGAGCCTTGCCAGTTTCAGTCCCCGTTTCTTACTACCTGTATCTATTTAAGCTCTTCTCATTTGTATTATTTGTATTGGGAATATGTCTTCTCTGACTTTCTCAGTATTTCATATTGTTCTCTTTGTTTCTTGCTCTCTCCTACACTCTTTCTATGCCGCTGTTCACTTTCGTTTTCTCTTTTTATATATATTTATATATATCTACCTATCTATTTATCTTCTTCAATCTATGCCTCCCTCTTTCGAAACTGTGATTGAGAACAAAATGGACATTTCAGCGAAAAATGTATTAAAATTGAGAATCACTAAATTTGTGTTGAAAAACTGTGAAGAGGTAGACGGCTAACCTCGTATGCCTTTAAAATAAATAGAAAAAAAAAAAAACTGTGCGAGGTATTAGTCAAAGGGTCCCAGCTCGAAAGAAATGTATTATATCGTGATAATTATAGTTAACAAACTCAATGCATTATTATTATGTTTTTTATGGGATAAGGTAAAGGCTCGCACGATATTTATAAAATATTTATAATACTTGTTACTAAAATTTTTATCAATTAAAATTGCTAGTAATACAGTTCCAGCAAAAGCTTGAAAAATATATATGATATCTGTATTTATATATTATATATTAAAAAAATATTTATAAATCTTGTTTTTATAGTATTATATATATGATATTTATCTTTATTTTATCTAGACATTGTATATATAGATAATTTTATAATCCTTGCGACTATATTAATGGGCAAAGATGGCCAGGAAAATATTTAGCAATGCATAAATCTTGTTTTAATAATTTTATAATGTTATATATCATATATATATCTATATATTGTATAAATAGATAATTTTATAATCCTAGTGGCTATATTTTTAGCCATATAATGGCAAACATGGCCAACGAAATATTAAGCTATGCATAAATCTTGTTTTAAAAATGTTATAATATTATATAAATACCCGAAAGGTCCCTAAAAACTTCCGCTTCAGTTTGAAAATTAAATTCTCAATGAAACTGAGCTCAATATAACAGACTGTTATCAATTACCAATCGACTTGGCGAACTTGGCCCGCTGCTCATTATGACCCGGCCACGGGGAAAGTAAGAGCCGGCGCTGGTTGGGGGCATGGGCCAGCTTGTGTGTATGGCGCAACTCGTAATTAACTGATTAAAAATCCGACCTGAGGCTCTGCGACTGTCGACTTTAATGTCGGCGGCATTTTGCGGCTGTTACGGTTTGCAACACGCGAGCGTGGGCCAGCAAAAATGTATTACGTATACGCCACCAACTTCCGGTTGTTTGCGAAAAACAGAGCGGACACAGCAAGAAGGCAGAGCGAGCGACAGGAGAGCGCTGAAATTCGCTCGTCACTTTAATTTCCATTTTCCGTGGCCTGCGAAACAATTTCTCAAGCCGCCGCAGAAAGGCCTTCGGCCAGGTGAACAGTGGAGGGGGGCGTGCGCGGTGCGGAGTGGGGGCACTTGGGTCAATAGGGCAAAGCACTTGACCTTGATTGCGTTTGCATTAATTACTTTTGTTTAATATTATGACTGACTCGAGCCGCTGTTATTGTTTTCTTTTGCCTATTTTGTTTGCTTCTCCCAGGGGGCGAGTGAGAGTAAAGCTACTCACACCTGCGTTGCTCTCTTGCTGTTTTCGCACTGAACGAGGACTTTAATTCAATTACCGGCCATTGGCCACAAATGATTTGGAGCAGCAATTGCTGGGGTTTTCCCGACTTCTCCCGAAAATACCTTGAGTATTGAGCAGGGCGCACAGCACGGCAAACGTAAGCAGCAGTTTCGCTTTCGGTTTCGCTTTCAATTTCATTTTTTGTTCCTTCTTTATTTGCACACGATTTGACGAGCTGCCGAGCTAAAGAATTGCACGTCGGGCGGAACCCAGAAATCAACTGAAATCAGCCTGATGGGCGTCCGGCCGAGTCAAGTCAAGTCGAGTTGAGTTGAGTCCAAATAAAATGTTCGATTAGCCTAATCTTATCGGAAGTATCACGAATGTACATCGATTGCGTTTACATATGCATTCGCTCTCAGCTGTACCTCTCGCTCTCTCTCTCTCTCTCTCTTCCTCTCTTGTTCTTATCTCTGTTTTCATCTTTCATCTTTCTTGCCACTCTTCAGCCTTGACCTTCCAAGCTCAACTTGAATCACCTGCTATTTGTTACCAGGTCCACCTGAATTACCAATTACTCATGCCGAGCAGCCCCTAATCTCAGACGGTCTTAATCGGTGCGGAACGCAGAGCTATCGGTATCTAACACCTGGCTATGGACACCTGTTCACCGCTCACCTGTTTATGGAACATACTAAAAACTTTACAATATCTTAACGCCGATTCTTAACTATGGTACATACATACTATGTAGCTATAGCTATATGCATATATGCGATTAGCTCGACGTTGAGCTGGCGAGTAGCAGGCTGTTGGCCTATTGAAATTATGAACTGAAATGTATATAGTAATGAGCTAATATAAACTAAATTATACCAAGTTTTTCCCAGTATACACTGCAAGTGGCGGATATGTCTGTTACGCTTAAACATTTTATAAGTAATTTTATTATTTATTTTCTAATTATTTGATAACTTTGCTAAGACTATATTATATTATTAAATATATTTTAAAATCGTAAATCTAATTAAACTAAAAACGGTATATTTTTTAAACGATATAAACATGTATCATACTCAATGTCGTATGTAGAGTACCCCATATTTTTTCTCTGCATAATGACAAGTTGAGAAAATGCCAAATCGATATTTATAACAAAAGCTCGAACTGCCATTTAAATGTCTAATGCAAATGATACAATTGTACAAATATAAATATATATGTACATATATACCACACAGACAGCACACACATACAGCTCGCATAATTTTCCCTGATAATAAATTCTCCCATTAAGTGCCAATGATAACTGTAATTTATTATTTATAATTTCCATGTGTTATTCTTAAATAAACAAAACAGAATGAACGAAAATAGCGCAGAGTGTGGGCAAATTATACGAGACATATGGCCCAGAACATGCATGTGTGTGTGTATTAATTATTAATAATTATTAATACTCATAATTGTTCGATTAATTGATTAATTTATCCTTGAAATGCACTCAAGCTGCATTGTGGGAGATTTATTCAGCAGGGAAACTATCGCAGATACTGTCGGTTGTTTTTAATATTTTAAACAATTTTTCGATTTCTTTTTAATGAATTAAAAATAGTACATTTTGCTTGAAAGCCCGCCTATTGTATGGTATTTATAGTTTGTCGTAGCTAACTAAAAAAAAGATCTAAGATACTTCTACTCAAGGCTTTTCTTTTTTATATTTTTTTATTTCATTATTTTAATTTTAATAGAAATATAAATAATATAATTAAAGTAAATTCTTATATATAAAAATTATTTTAATTATAATAAAAATATAAATAATACAAATAAAATAAATTGGAGATTTTCCATCGCACTTGAAGTCTTCATATTTTCACAATGTTTTAATAATAAAAATAAAAATATAGTTCTCTCCCCACTCTGAGTTTTTCTCATTTTCGAAATACTTTTATTTAATAAATGATTTTATTTAAAAGTAACTCAAATTGTAGTAATTATTTTATTTAATAGTAAAATAAAATTGTAGTAATTATTTAATTTAATAATAAAATAAAATTATAGTTTTCTTCCCACTCAAAGTTTTTTTTTCATATTCCCAATACTTTAGCATTTTAATTTTTTAGCGCTTTACAATTCGATAGTATTGATTATGACTATCGGCAGCTGTTCACGTGGCATGCACAGACAAGAGCTTAGAATATAGAAAGTTTCTTCCCTTGCTTATCACTTTGAGATATTAATTTAAATTAAAACCTTATATAAAACGAAGGAACGCAGCAGAACTGAAGAGGTTTATTATGGTGCTGCGCCTCTTTTGTGGCCCGGCCAGCGGGCCAGTGCTGCCTTTCTCGGTGAGCCTCAAAGTGTTTTTAGCCCACTTTTGTAGTCTCTTTTTGTGTGGCTTTTCCAGGCACAACGTGAAATGACATTTTGTGGCTGTAAAAATGCTTTGACACGCACGCGATGAAGGTGAAAATGAAAAGGAAAACGAAAACGAAAATACCAACGGCAGGTGCAGGCAAGCAAGGCGAGTCCCGTCGACTATGTACGTACGTACATCCCGCGAGTTAGGGGTATGTATGCATATAGAAGTCTAGCTCAGATATACATACATGTGTTTATATTGGCAGGAACTCGGCGGCAAGGCCACGCTGTTGCTGAAAACGTGCAATAATTAATCAAATAATTATTGAAGTAAACACGCTGCGCGACAAGAAAAGGTGTGCGATGGGCCGATGGCTCGAGTGGTGGGGGTTTCCTAAAATAGATCTACTTTATGCATTCGAAGACTCAAGTTCGAGGCAACTTCAAATAACTAGAAATTCTAACGCGAAGTGCAAAGTTTGTCAGCATTAAACTTTTACATTTCGCGTTGAAATATGCATTTGGGGGCTGTTCCAAAAAACGCTTTCGCGGGATTTTCACAAAAAAGCTGCTTAGAATTAGCTTCAAATGTAAATCAATTTAATCTTATATTTTAGCTAAACTTTCATACTCGCTAAACGAAAATTGTGTCGAAAAGGGAATCCGGAACAGACTTCATTATTATAAAAAGAGCTACGTTTAGTGTGTACTAAATGACCTCTTATGAATGAGCGTGTTTCTGTGTCGGAGACAATGTGCGTTAGCCTGTCTGGCTACATGCGTAGCCCACACACACCTACATAAGTGTGTATGTGGGACAGTTGTAATGTTTTCTGTTTTTTTTTTTTGGTGTTTTGTGGACATAATGAATTGGAATGCGCCGCGCGGCGGCGGGTCGCGTATAATGACCTCCACGACCCCTTTATTGTAGCACACATTTTTATTCCACTTACGACATATTTTTTTATTCAATCAATACTCATTAAATTTTCCAAAAACTTGTAATTATTAACAAAAGCGACGCGTCGGCACTGAGTACGAAAATTTAGACTTATTCGCCCGTTCTCACTCTTGCACACTCTCGCTCTCGCTCACTCAGCTGTATTAGTTATATCTCTATTTGTTGATATCGGATTTATTTGATGGAACTTTAATTATTATTAGAAAGAATTTCGCTGAGTTGCTATACACCACACACAGGCACACAGAGCGTATACATGCTTTCACTGCAATTTGTTGTTAAATATCGTTGCATACTTTTGCGCGCAAGCCGATAAGTTTTCTACGTTCCGCGCGAATAACTCGATTCGATCCTTTCGTGTTAAGCTCGTCCGCGCGACTATTTGCTGGCCTGCCTGCTGTAGCACACCTGAGCGAGAGAGGCGGACTAGGGTAATAAACAGAGAGCGACAGAGAAGGAGACACAGAGAGAGCGAGAGAGTCAGAGCGAAAAGAGCCGAGCGTTGGGCTCTCTTAGTTTCTTCGGCAGCGATTGAAATTGTTGTTTGTGGTAAAAAGCAACAATTTTTGGCGGATGTGTGTGTGTGTCTGTGTGTGTGTGCGGCATACAATTACATGGCACAAAAATTGTAGCGTTGTTCAACAGAGAAGCGTAATTGATATCCTCGACTGAGCTGATTATTTTGCATCCTAAAAGTATGCTGCAACTTCTTAGTTTCTCGCATGACTCGACATTTACTATGCATCCGAAGAGTATGCTACAGTTTTTTTCCACTGCACTTGCCCAAGTGCCTGCCTTCTTGTACAATTATGGCGCATCCCGAATCTCCGGTGTATGCTATAGTTTATTGATTGCAGCCGAATTGAGGACAGGAGCGAGATTTCAATGCCAGCCCACTCGAAAGGCTTACCATTAAAATATCTAAGCTGAAAGGAGCTCAAGAATAATTGGGTCAAGTGGCCGCTAGCTTACACGGCAGGCGACACTATTTGGTTAAGTCTCGCCCCATCAAAGGTAACAGAACTATGCAACAAATCTAAAAAGGAAAAAAAAAACGGAGCAAGTAGGCAAGTGAAAGGCAAAGAAAAAGGGGAAAGCCAAGAGAAAATGCCGAAAGAGCGCGCGCACGAAATTGAGTCGTCCGTATCTATGTGTATGTGTGTGTGTCTAGGCCACATTATCACACACTAATGTCCCGCTAGTCACACCGCCTGCCTGGCAGTCATGGCTAATTCTGTTGGGCCACAGAGTCAGCGCCGCACCTGCGTCGGTGTGTGTGTGAGTGTGTGTAATGTATTATTTGTATGCGCCCATTATAGCGCGAAATAGAATTTGTAAAAGGCGGAATAAAGAAATTACCCTGGCCAGGCTTAAGTAAGGCGAGACTTGCGAAAAGTGCCCGATCTTCGTGCATGTGATAAGAAATATTTAAACTTTGAAAAATCAAATATAAATAATATTCAGCTACTTCCAGATATTACCCAGCTTAAGCTAAGTACATTTTCTTGAGAGCTTAAAGCTTCATCTTAATCTTGCAAGAAGCTTTAAAAACATATTGAAACATATTCTTGAAGCTCTCGAAACGAATTTTAAAGTATTAAAAAAATGCAATTTTTTAAAATTCTCAACGAAAAGTGAAAAACATCTAAATATTCGTTTTGGGTTTTCGCTTAAGCTGCACTTTTGTGAGAGCCTTTAACTCATTCGAGCTTAATACTTAATGCGAGCTTTAAGCAAATATTCTTGAGATTCTTAAGCTTTCAAAGCTTAGTTTTAATATTTATATCTTTTTTTATACCAACTCGATCATAATACATATAAAAGCAAAAATATCATTTTCCCAGAGCTTTAATTAATCTAATTTGACCTTAATTCTGATGTGAGCTTTAAGCTTTCAAAGCTTAGCCTTAATGTTTTACTCTATTTTGAAACGATATTGAGCACAATACAAATAAAAGCTAACTGGGAATTTTAGAGAGCTTAAATTAATATTATTTGAGCTTAATACTCATATAAGTTTTAAGCAAATAAGCTTAGGACAAGTTTTCGAAGCTTAGCTTTAATATTTGACAATATTTTAAAACAAGCTCGATCCTAATAAATATAAAAGAAAATGGAGAAAATTGTTAGTAAATTTTGGTTTTTAATTTTTAAAGCAAATTGAGAAAATTGTTAGCTTATTTGGTTTTTTAAGTAACTTTCTTTTTTTTAAGCAAATAGTTTTATTTGCGCTTAATTAAAATGTCAGCTTTAAGCAAATAATACTCCGATAAGCTTTAGAAGCTCAGCATTGGTAGTTTAACCAAATGTGACACGTGCTCGATAAAGCCGAATATAAAAACTATTATAACTCTCAACGGAAACGGAAACCGAGGCATGACCAAATATTCATACAGCAAATTGTTAGCATTTTCATGAAAATGATTGTGGCAGATGCAGATGTCGAGCACGAGCGAAGGACACGGCAAACACTCTCTCACATACACCCACACACACACACATCACACACATACACCTATATAGCACACATATGCTTAGGTATATTTTTGTACTCGGGCAAGTCTCGGGACGCCCATCAAATTGGGCACGCGGCACACGCTTCTGTTCGCTGTGTGTGTTTAATTTTTAATTCAGTTTTTTGGCTCAAATATTATCGTAAGACACACACACACAGACACACACTTCTCCGAGTTGATGTCGCCTCTGCAAATGCCAGTTCCCATGCGAGCAACGGAGCCCAAGCGCGAGTTGTAGCTATTTTTAGGCCAGAGACAAAGTGCGCGCCGGCTTTAGTTGGCCGGAACACGCGACTCGGAGGCAACAGCTATGCAAATGCAAACACTGCAGCACCCAGGAGGAACGCCAGCATACACCGCGATACAACAGAGCATATGCGCTTTTTGCTGCCAGCAGCAGCAACAACTACAACAACAACAACAACACGAGCAACAACAAGCAAATAGGCCATGACAGAGCGACATGTGCGTTGTCTAAACAAAAAATCAATCAAAAAGTCTGCGCATATATGCATGTATGGGTGCTTACCGACATACATACATATACACATTGCGGGCCATATATAGTATGCAACATGGAGCAGAGCGCGCACCAACAAGCCAACTACAAGCACCCCCTTCCCGGGGAAAGTCTCCCTGCATACCAAATGAGTGTGCAGGCAAAACCCCTCGCATTATAAAAAATTCAAAATTTTAATCGAAATATAGTGCAGCCCGCACAAAGAACAAAACAACAGCAACAACTAGAACTACAACAAGTGAACAGAGCTATTCGACAGTAAGATACCATTTACATTTTTAAATTTATATTAAATCTTTAATTTTATATTAATTTATTTTATTATTATTTAATAATAAAAATTTCACGGATTTGTTGTTCTCACACGCATTGACTTCTTTCACACATACTGTCAAGCGCGTATTTATTGACACTACAAACCAAGCATTGGCCGTTCTCACACATACAGTCAAACTGCTGCGTTGCTAAAACTGTGTATGGTTTATTTCCTTCCACCTATAACTTATGTTCTTTTTGTTCGATTATAATATTATTATATTTTTATTCAATAGTTTTTTTTTTTGTTTTGGATTTTTTTTAAAGATAGACTAAGATATCTAGAAACTCTTTATGACCTTGGTCTCTGTTTATTATTGAAGCTAAATTAAACATAAAATAAATTAATTTTCGAAGGCGCTGGGCGTGGCACTTAAAGTTTTAAATAAGCTTAAGCAGCGTATCCTACGCACGTATCTTCATGCCAAATTTGGTGCCTCTAGCTCTTGTCTTAGCTGTGATCTACACGTTTTATACGGCAGGCAGGAGAATACCAAATTAATCAAGATGATGCTATGCCACGCCTACTTCGACCTGTTACATACGTTTTCCAAAGCTAATACACCATGCTTGCCTATTTTTAATAGGTAAATGGTATAAAATAATAGTAACAACTGCTGCAACTACAACAGCAACTGCAACACGCTGCAGCGGCAGGAGTCGCCATAAAAATAGATTCCACTATGCCGCAGTACAACATCAAGTCCTATTAGCGATGCAGCTAAACAGATAACAATACGGACACACACTCACACACAGACAGTAGTAAGCACATGCATACTATATTGCAGAAAGTGTGTTGCAAACGCGGTCAGAACGCATATGCGACACGGCAACGCAGGTGGCAAGTGGCACCCAAAGTCGACACCCCACTTTGACCAAGCACCAGCCTGGCCCATTGGCAAGAAGTCCGCAGCGTTTTTTTAATGATTTTTTTTAAGAAATTTAATTGCTGCAAATATGAGAAATTTACAGATAGGCTGAGACGCTTTATGGAATGACTTAAGCACATGCACAGCGCGAAATAATAACAATATGCATATAAAATTAGAATTTTATTAAAACACTTAAAATTAATATTATATAAATAAAATATAAGGAATTAATCCGAATTCCTGCCCTTGCATTCACTTTTAAACTGATCCTAAAACTAGACAATGTTAGCTTTCACGAAGTGGGAACAGAAGAAAATCAAATTTGAGAACAATTTGCAAATATTGAAATTAAATTTTCAAAGTTTCAACGAATTTGGCAACAGAAACAGAAGAAATTAAGTCTGGGAACAGTTTATATTGCTTGAAATTGGCATCAGGTTGAAAGCTGAATTTTATCAAAGTTTGGGAACAGCTTATGAGTAGCGGAAAAAAGTAGAGAATTATGTAAGGGAACAGTTTAAAAGAGAATAGAGGGACATCATTTTGGGCAACAGTAAACATGTTGAGAACAGAATGAATTTATTATAGGAAGCTGAGAAAGGAAGAAAATTAAATTTAGGAACAGCTTAATATTATTTGAGAACAGAACAAAAACCAAATTTGTGTACATTCTGTTTGGATTTACAAACAAAACGAATAAGAATTTGGGAACACGCAACTGATACAACTTGAATATAGAATATACCTCTCCCTCTCTCTCTCTCTCTGTCTCTCTCTCTCTCTGTCTCTCTCTCTCTCTGTTATCTCTTGGCTTGCATTCATCTGTGTCAGCTTATAGAAAGTTATTGGGATTAGTCGTGTTTATAATTGCCAAAAAGCTTGTCGTGCTCTCTATCTGCCCAGCGCTGCCCCGTCCAGCTGCCATGTCGTAATTAAGCCTGGCAGGTTGACTAATTATGATTGCGAATGTGTCGGGAACATGTGCTCAACTAATGTGCTAAGTACTTTATCTGAATACTTTACATAACGGCCGACAACAGGGGCGCAAGATCGATATAATGTGCAAAAAAAATATTCAACTTAACTGGGAACTGCGAATGAAATTATGCGGAGAGCTAAAACGAGCGTTGATCTGGTGAAACGAATGGTAGTTTACAGTTTGTACTATATAATATTGGCATAATAGGTATATTATTGTATTATTATAATAATAATAACTATAACGATGTTAATAATAATATAAAAAATAATAAAAATAGTAATAATATAAATAAAATAACAATAATTATAATAATAAAAATAATAAGAACAATAATAATAAAATTAATAAAAACAATATAATATCATATGAAAATAGGTAATAATAAAAACTTTAAAAAGTTGTAATATTCTTTTAGAAAGTAACAGGCTTTTGCCAATTGCTTAGGCATTCCATAATTATTATACTATTATATTATACTATTATTTTATTTATATATTGCCTGATGATAATTTTTTTATTATTTATTTTAATCTTATAATAAATATTCTATAGTTTAATACAGTTTTAATATTTACTTTAAAATGGTTTCAAGCCATTTTTAAATTTCTACCGCTCTTAATTCAACTCAAACCAATCATACCCTTTCAATTGACTCTACAGCAAAGGTATAATGACAGCAAAAAGAGAGAGAGCGAGAGAGAGAGAGAAGATTGATATATTAGATTAAATATTCCTTTTTTTTGAAACTCCAAAACACGTTTTAATTTCTTAAGAAATACAAAACTACATTCCACTCTAAAGCGAAGGTACAGAGAGAGAGAGAGAGAGACTTAAGTGAGAGAGAGTGAAAAATATTTATATACTTAGTATTTTATATTTTCTCTATTTAAATATATCCAATTTCCCATACCCATACAATATATTTTGTAGCGAGGGTATAAAGGTAGAAAGCTTGTTAAATAGATTTGGTATTCATTTCTTGACATCTTCACTCTGACCCGTCATACCCGTTTAATAAACTTTGCAGGCAGGGTATAGTGGAACAGAGAGTGGGAGATTTATATGCACTTTAATGAAGCTGCCCGTACCAAGCATACCCATCTATTCGTTCTATGGCATATATATAGAGAGCGAGAGAGACAAGGTGAGCGAGAGTGAGAGAGTGCTTTCCAGCTGGACCCAACAGCTGAGCTCAAATCTCGATCGCGAGTTCTTCCAAATATTTCTGTTGTTATTCTCGCAATTCGCTGCACCGTTACGACGCTCTCGACGACAAGCAGAACATGGGAACAGTTTGAGGAGCGGCGATAAACGTGGGGAGAATTCGTGACAAAACGGCGAAATTATTGCACATGCTGCAGCAGCTGATGCCATTGCAATTGCTTCAGTTTAGATCGGTGCGCTTGGTCGTCGAGTTGCGACGCGAAACTCTTTTGCCAAATACTTGCACTTGTTCTCTCGATGGTCTACAGATCGTGGAACGTGCCGCAGCTCGCCAGCAGCGCCGACAACGGGCTGCAGCCCAGTCTCTGGGGCTCGGTGCGTCTGACCTACACCATTTGCGCCTTCCTCTCGAACGTCATTCAGATCGCCATGCGGAATATGCTCGGTCTGGTCATATTGCGCATGGTCAGGCCGCGGCCCGAGGATGCTGCACTGCAGCAGGCATCGCAGGCTGCACAGTATCAGCTGCAGAATCTCACAAGTGCCACGGAGTGTGGCAACAGTCTACTATTCGTGGCCAACAGCAGCAACGTTGTCGTTCAGGCAAGTCCAGCCATAATCCACACGAAGAGAAAGAGATTCCTATATAAATTCCAATAATGCTTTGCAGTCGGGCGATCTGGCATGGTCGCGCAACCAGGAGCTCACCTTCGCCGGCACCTACTATTATGGCTACGTGGTGGCCCTGCCGCTGGCCGGGCACCTCGCCGATCGCTTCGGCGGCAAAATGCTGTACATCAACTCGCTGGCGCTGCAGGGTCTCGCTTATATCGCGCTGCCCCTGATGGCCTATCAGAGTTACGCCGCTGCGGTCTTTGTGCTCGTCGTTTCGGGCCTTTTTGGGGTAAGTTTCCGGGCGATGAACAGTACAAATCGCGCGTAGCCGATATTTCCAATGCCTCAAGTCACGTTTCAAAACTGGGCTAGGCGTAAGTTATTTCTAGAAACTAATATAACATCAAAACCGTAGTCAATTCCATTTACAAGCTCAGCGTGAGATTTTCTTTTAGCTTGAAGTTCGTTTTAGACTTTAAATAATTTAAGCCTTAAACTAAAAATTTAGTTAAGTTAAGTTTTTTACTTATGGTGTATAAGATTTTTTTCAAGGCTAAACCAAAATTTCAGTAACTTTTAAACTCAATACAAATGTATCCATAAAATTAAATTTTCGTTTCTTATTCGCATTGCTTTTGCTTAATCAAATAATATTTCCGGAAATTTAAGCTTACTTATATGTATAATAATAATATAATAATATATAATATGCTCGCAAAACGTGCTCGATTATTATAAATATAGAAACTATTGTAGCTCTCTACGAAAACTTAGAAATAGCTACAATTTTATATAGCATAGTTTTATATAGCATTTTTGGATTATAAATAATGTTGACTAACTTCATGCTCATATGAACTTTAAAAAATTACCATAGTTTAGCTTAATGAGTAAATAATCTTCTTAGAGGCTCTAGTATTTTAGTGAATAAATTAATAAAATAAAAGCATTTAAAACTCGCTACAGAAACTAATAAATATTGAAAAATTAATGCACAGAAAATTCTTAGCTCATTTTAAATTTGAACTAACTCCCTGCTGATGTGAACTTCACGAAAATATTTTAATTTGAGCTTATTTTAAGCAAATAATCTGCTTAGAAGCTTTCAAACTTAGCTTCTAAAGTTTACTCAAGTGGGGAGAGTTAAATGTACTCGATCATTATAAAACACACATAAAAATCTTTACAGAATAATATCGAAATATTATATAAGAACATTTTAAACTCATTTTAAATTTAGCTAGCTTAGTCTACGTGCATTTTTTGTGAAAGCTTTAGGCTTATAATATTAGTTGAACTTAATTCTAATGTTAATGTTATCTGTTAATGTTATTAATATTGGAGATACTATCAAAAGCGTTTTTGAGAAACTTTCTAAGCTAAGCTTAAGAATTGAGCTCTCTAAGCTAAGATTAAAGATTCCTAAAGACCACAAGCTTAAACTAAAAGACTGTTCCCATTGCAGGCCTGTGGCACGCCACCACTCTACCAGCTGTTCGTGATCTGGTCACATCCCTTGGAGCGCACAGCGATGCTCTCGTTCGCCTACAGCGGGCTAATCGTTGGCTCCATCTGTATATATCCATTGGCCAACTACCTAAGCGACTTTGGCTGGTCGGTGTCGTTCTATGCGCTGGGCGGCGTTAGTCTCGTCTATGGCATACTTTGCAATTGGCTGATCTACAATAGTCTCGACCAGCATCCGCGTCTGTCGCAGGCCGAACGTGAGTACCTCACGCCCAAAGAGTTTGCCCACAAGTCGCAGGTGAGAAGAAGACAGAGATCACTCTCTGAAGATGCTCAAAGGGAGATCAAATATATGTATCTACATCTTATCTCCTGCAGCATGTCAATATTCCTTGGAAATGTCTGCTGACTTCGATGCCAGTCTACGCTTTTGTTCTCACTCACGTGTTCCACAATTACGGATTTCTCGTGCTCGCACAGAACTTGCCGCGATTCATGCGCGAGGCCATGCGGTTCGATATGCAGCAGGTGAAATGCTCACATATGGTAGATCTGATATTTTACTACACCCATTTTTCCCCTCTCTGCAGATCGGCTACCTCTCGTCGGCAACATTTCTGGGCAGTTTCCTCTCGAAGTTCATGTGCGTGCTGAGCTGTTCCTATGTGGAGAAGCGCATGGTGCTGCAGCTGAGCTGCTTCCGTCGAGTATTATATGCTATCAGTAAGATATCGCCTATGGTAACTTTAGCTATTCCCACACTGTTTAAAAACTGTTCCTAAACTCTTCTCAAATTGCTCTCAGACTGTTATCATCCTTTTCTTATGCTGTTTTCCAAGTGTTTCTCAAGCGTTTTTCCCCTTGTGCTTAAACTGTTCTCATATTTTTTTTTCAAGCTGTTTTCAAATTCTCTTTAACTGTTCTCAAGCTATTATCAAATTTCTCAAGCTGTTCCCAAGCAGATCTCAAACTGTTCTCAAGCTGTTAAACTTTCCTAAAATATTTCACAGATCTCAAACTGTTCTCAAACTGTTCTCAAGCTGTTCTCAAACTATTCTCAAGCTGTTAAACTTTTCTAAAATATTTCACCAAAATTTTTCCAACTCTTCTCATACTGCTATCAAACTGCTTCCAAGCTTTTCACTAACTATTCTTAAGCTGCTAAACTGTTCTCCAAAAGTTCTCAAACTTTTCCATTCTGTTCTTATTTTCAAATTTCTTTAAATTTTTCTCATGCTAATCCCAAAATGTTCCCAACCTGTTCACAAACTGTTCCCAACCTGTTTACAAACTGTTCCCAACCTGTTCTCAAACTGTTTCCAAATTGCTTACTAACTGTTCTCATACTGTTCCCAAACTGCTTTAAACTGTACCCAAACTGTTCCCAAACTGTACTCTACTATTATCCCCACCTGCCTACAGCCGTCATCATTACGATCGCAGCCCTCGTTAGCATCATTCTCGTCAGTTGTGCGCAAAAGCCGCTTGTCATCCTGATGTGTGTGCTGCTGGGCCTCACAACCGATCTGGGCTTTAGCGCCGGCTATTGGCCAACTTTGTTGTACTTTGCGCCCTCGTTTGCCGGCCTGTTGTCGGGCCTGGCCAACAGCCTGGGGCACATTTCCGGTTTCGTCGCTCCATATATAGTTGCCAGTCTGGTGGACTCGGTAAGTTGCAGCACAGAACTGAGACAATTGCAATTAACTATTATGCCTTGCAGGGCTTTAAGTCCGAGTGGAACAATGTGCTCTTAACCATTATCGGCTTCTACGCAGTTGCCATGATCGTCTTTGGCATCTGCAGCTCCATGGAGTTGCAGCCCTGGGACCCGCGCAGTCGCAGCGCTGCTGCAGACAACGCCAGTGCGGAGCAAAGGCGTTAAATAGTTCTTGTGTGCAAGTGTTCGGGTAGCATACTCAATGTTCCTTTGTTTATATGTTTTCCTCTCGTCTGAGCTTTTATTTAGCTATTAGCAACAGTTCTTGTACATTTATTGTGAGTATCAGTTTTATGCAGCTGTAAATTAAACGTTTTTTTAAGCCAACTTTAACATAATGCGCGCTTTTCCGCACTGTTAACTGTTACAGACTGCAAACGCAAAAAGGAGCATGCTGTTGCGCAGTATTGCGCCCTGTTGAAGATCTAAGCGATATATAGTCGCTATACTTAATGTTCTTTTGTTTATATGTTTTCCTTTTGTGTGAGCTTTTATTTAGCTATTAGCATCAGTTCTTGTACATTTATTGTGTATCAGTCTTATACAGCTGTAAATTAAACGTTTTTATAAAGCCAACTTTAACATAATGCGCGCTTTTGCGCACTGTTAACTGTTACAGACTGCAAACGCAAAAAGGAGCACGCTGTTGCGGAGTATTGCGCCCTGTTGAAGATCTAAGCGATATATAGTCGCTATACTTAATGTTCTTTTGTTTATATGTTTTCCTTTTGTGTGAGCCTTTATATACCTATTAGCAACAGTTCTTGTACATTTATTGTGAGTATCAGTGTTATGCAGCTGTAAATTTAATGGTTTTTTCAAGCCAACTTTAACATAGTGCGCGCTTTACCGCACTGTTAATTTACAGACTGCAAACGCAAAAAGGAGCCCACTGTTGCGACGCACTGCGCACTGTTGCATTGCACACAGTCATCGTAGTGAAGAGCAATGCGATATATCGTCGCTATCGATGTACTTTGGCCCAAAACAGCTGTAGAAAATGTATCGTCTGTCAGCTTTTGTTTTATAAATCATTTTCGATTCGTTTGCTTGACGTTCATGGACGTGTTTCCGCACACAGCATTTGAATTGGTTTCGCAATAGAAAAAATTTTCGTGTTTTCTATCTGGATGCAACAATAAATTGTCAGTGTCTCTCCCTTTATAAGTTGCAATACAAAATTCTCAGTGGAAGATCAGCAAACCCGACAATAGATCTAACTATTGCAGCGCTTCAAGCTTATTTCTAAGTGAGTACAAAACAAAAAAAAAAAAAATACAATTAAATCATTAAGTGACTAAAACTATTAGTTGCTTGGCTCTCTCTGCACACCTGCTGCCAGTTTCAGTTCATTAAGTTTATTTTATGTGTGCGGCCAAAGAAAGGCGGAAGCGCCACAGCTTGGGCACTCACTCTAACCGCTTCCTCATTGTTATTGTTGTTGTTGTTTTTGTTGTTGTTGGCATTTAGTGCTAAGTTGCGCGAGCACGACGCGCTGTTCCTGTTGTTGTTGTTCGTCCGCAAGCTTCTTGACAAATCAATAAAACCCAAAATGTCGATGCCGACAGCGACGCCAACGCCGACGCCGACGCCTCCGTAATCCATCCAGATTGTACGGACGCTCGGCGAGCGTTCCACTGGAAGCCTTGATACTACGTGCCAGTGTTTACAACCAGATTTTTTGTCGACGACGCAATTACACAAAAAAAACAAAAAAAAAAAAAAAAAACAAAAAAGCAAAAAAAATTAACTTGAAAAAAAATAACGAATATTAATTCTTTTCTGCCGAATGTTTCGAGCTTTTCGAAACACTTGTTACCTTGAGTGCGCCGTTTTGTTGTTGTTGTTTTTCGTTGTTTGCGCTGGGTTGAGGGAGGTTCATTTAATCGAACATATGCACGTATGTATGTGTATGCAGCAACACTTGTACACATGTATTTACACACACACACACACACATGCAACTGTTGAGTTCACAGAGCAAATACATTTCAATTTTCGCAACTGTAGCAAGCGCAACACACGCAAACGAATACCTATATACATATAAACCTATATGTGTAAGTGAGCTTGTGTGTTGTGCAGCACGTACACACACACACACGTCGGAGAGCGCCATTTGTTTGGGGCTAAAAACAAACGTCTACGCCCATGTGCCAACAACAACAGCGATCGCTATACATGCACACACACACACATACATATTTATATGTGCATGTGTGTTTTTCGCCTTATTGCGTTTTGCATAAATTCACGTCGGCGTCATCGGCGAATTTGCTTTAATTTTTCACGTAGCGAACGCAGATAACGGTACCTCAGTACAGCAGCGCATAGAAAGTACCGATATGCACACACACACACACACACACACACACACACACACACACACACACACGAATGCAGCGACTAGTAAATGCCGAGAACAGCTAATCGTATATGTATATGCCTGTGTGTGTGCATGTATGTATGTACTGCTGCTTGTTTATAAACAATTGGCCGCCGCTTGCTGTCTGTGTGCGTGTATGTATGTATGCGTGTGTGTTTATGTTCTTCTGTGCTGCTGCTGCTGCTTCTTCTTCTCTTTTGCTCTTGTACTTTGAGCTTAGTCATGTTGCTGTTGAAAAGTTTAGTAATAAATAGACAACAGTCACATAAACAAAACGAAAAAAAAAAAATACAAAAGAGAAATTTTGCCAATTTATATGTGTATGTATGTGTGTATGTAAATAAATCTGTAATTGTGCCGACACGTACGTGTGTGTGTGTGTGCTTAATTACTGTACTTACATTCGTACTGTTTGCCTATATATATGTATGTGTGTGTGTGAGAGCGTACTTGCCTTATTTTTGCGGTTTTTAATTGTGTTTATCGAAAAGTGTCTGCGTTTTGCCAAAGGCGTCAAACCGGTTTCTAGTAGAACGACGCAGCTAACAGCTTCTGAAGCCGGCACAAAACAAACAATAAATTCCAGCACACATCTGTGCATGTTAATAGACACGCTTGACAATTTTAATATTATGTCAAATAATATTATTTATATTTTTTCTGGCACATTGCTGGGTATGTGCTTAGAAGAATAATAATAATATGATATAATATAAATAATAATATAATAATAATAATATGATATAATATAAATAATAATATAATAATAAATTAATTGGTTCTATCTTCGCAAAAACAAGACATAAAGACAACATAAATATATACAATACTAATAATATATTAAAAATAACAATATATATATAATACTAATATAATAAAATTCAAAATAATATAATAATAATACAAAATTAATTGTTTCTATTTTCCCAAAAACAAAAACACTCAAGCACCTGATTATAAAAATATATATTAATAATTTCAATTGCACACACTCCAGAGCATATAAATAAGCACGCTAGTAGTCCCCCTACTCAAACAACAGTAACAATATCAATATTAATAATTTGTTTCTATTGTCACTTGCAGCATGTTATTAAAAGTGCCATCTGTTGACTGGACGGATCAAATAGTTTATGTGGTTGACGACGACGAATCACTGTCCGACTTTGACGATGAGCCCGATTTCTCAGAATATATGTGGATGGAGAATGAGGAAGAGTTCGATAAGAACGTAAGTCGTTTACATATAAATCTAAAAGATCTGAAGAGACTTAATTTTAAATACTCCCAAAACAGGAGCTGCAACGCCTGGAGGAGGAAGAAATAATGCAAGAATGCTTTGAGGCCATGATCGAGGATGAGCTCGAGGAGCAAATCAATGAGTGGGAGAAAGCCAAGTATATGAAAACCACCAAGTAACGCACGATAAATGCAAAATTAAACTCAATTTATTCCGATTATTGTTTCAGAACGGAAGAACAGAATACGGCGCTTTCAGCACTGCCGAAAAGCCAGTGTAACGTTGAGAAATCTGTATTAAATCCCATGGCCGACGAATTCGTACCACTCTGCCATCAAATGGATTTTACAGCCTCATAAGCCCGGCCTAAATAGTCTGAACAACTGAACCTCACACACCCCCAACAAAAAAAAAAAAACTAAAAAAAAAAATACAAAAAAAAAAGAACAAAGCCACCAGCGTTTCAGTAACCTGTCTGAAGTGCACTGCATCCCAAAATCCTTTGCGTTATGCTCGATGAACGTGTGTCTATATATGATATTTCACCTCTCATGTCTTATCAAACAAAAAAAAGTCCATTTTCGAACAGGCAGTAATGTCAAAAAGTAAACAAAAAAAAATTTTATACAAAATTAACAAAAACCATGCGCACACACATACATACACACATGTTAAGCTACATTAACCAACTCAACCGAAATGCAAACGAAATCCATTAACAAAAAAATTAAAAACCTTGAAAATCAATATAAAAAAAAATCCAACTAATATTGAAAACAAAAAAAAAAAAAACAAATGCAAACGACAAGAAGTGAGCGGAATACCCTTAACAAAAAAAATTCAGATATGCGCGCCGTGTTAAGAAGCAAATGAAACTTTCGTGTTATCGTACAAAAAAAAAAACAACAAATCGATGAAAATCATAAACTTTTTACAAACGACTAATTGTGAATTGCAAATTCTATTTAGGACCCCCCATCCATCATAATGGTATAGATTTCCAGCTAAAGCAAATGTAACAACTATGAGACTCAATTGTGTTAGTAAAGTGGTGTAGAGAAACGAATACTTAGCCGTCAGATCGTCACATTGAAATTAGATTCAAAGACTTTAATCGTAATTAATTAATACAAATGCACCTGCCCACGACCTAAACTCTTGCTTTAAGTTCATTGTTTTCTTGGCCTCCATGTTTCTCATTGAGTATTTGTTAACTTGTTATATGTTCTATGTCTATGTCTATGTTACAAAATGCAAATTGTGACTTTACCTCCTTCTTGACTCGCATATTCGTGATTAGCAATTGTAAATAAGTAACAAAAAAACAAGAAAAGAACGCGTAACTTTAAGAAAGCTAATTGTACTAATCTAAACTCTTTTTACAAGATATATATACACATATATAGGCGTATATGTATTTGTATATCTAATGTTAAAACGAAAAGCTGCAATACCATATTTTTTTTCTAAGATTAAGCCAAAATTTAATGTTCGTTCATTTTGCCCCGACGCAAATGCACAGAATTCACAAATTAAATTAAATTTACTTCTGTTTTCGGATGTATACAAATGATAATTATAGTTTTTGGTTAGCTCTAGATACTTAAGACAGCATTAAAAAGATCTTATTTACGTTGTGTGATATAAAGATAAAGAAAAAAACCAATCAAAAAAATATAAAAAACTATTTTTAAAATCCCAATAAAAAGAAGTATTATAGTATAACTGACAGCGTTGTTTTATTCTCTAAATCAATTATTTCAGGAATTCTCAACATAACTGCAGAGTTAATAATAATAAAAAATTCAATCGTTCTAGTCTATTTCACAAATTTTAAACTTTAATAATTAAAACATTGTTTTCTCGAGAACTTTGTTTTGATTTTGTTTTCTTATCGATAGGTAACTGCACTACGCGGTAGTACCCCACATGCTGTGTTCCTCGCTTTACGATAGTTATCGGGCGATAATCGATAAGCAATCCTGATAGCAAACATGGCGTCGTCGCCAATTTCTGGTTGACTTTTTTTGTTGTCGAACGAATTGCAGAGATTTTGCAATAAAATCGCGTGAAATGTGAAATATATAAAGTGCAATTAACGCAAGTGCATTGTAGCAAACCAGCAGCAAAGAGAGGCGCGCTTGTGGCATACAGAGATATCGGATTGGGGCAATGGCTGCGGCTGCTACAGTGCCAGCAGTGCCAGCTGCGAGCACAACAACAACAACATCTGCAAGTGCACCTGCAATCGCGTCGAGCAGCAGCAACAACAGCAGCAGCTCGGCGCAGTTTCGTGAAATACATAAAAATACGTGGCTCAAAAGACTGACGGCCGATGGGAAAAAGCTAACGGTTGGACCCAAGGTAAACTGCAATTATGAGTTTCAGTCGGTGCCATAGTTTAATATTTAATTTATATTATTTTCGTGGCACAAACAGAAATCCGAGTGCAGCTGGGTTGTTTTCTGCGTACACGATGACACGGAAGCCCTGCTCGAGGGCTATGCGGAACCGCGCCAGGCGGCCGCTCACATGCCCGAGTGGGCGGTGTCGCTGCGGGACACGCTGCACATATCGCATGCGCTCATACCCAACTCACATGAGTTTGAATTTGTTGTAACGCTCAGCAATGAGGTGTTGCGCTTTCATGCCGTGTCATGGTAAGTTTCACACACAAACACACACACAGAGATACATGTAGCAAGTAACTTAACTTACATTTTATTGTTGGTCAATAGGGAGATTATGCAAGAATGGGTGGAAACGCTGCGCTCCAAGCTGCGAGAAATGAAAATTCTTTCGCCACGCGAAAACCTCTACACAAAGTTACCTGAAGTGCGCGCTCCATTGCTGCCGACGCGCGATCCAACATCACCGTTGCCAGCACCGCCGCCCGTGCCGGCAGCTATAGTGCCTGGCGTGGAGCGTATACCAGCGCATCAGCATGAGCACACGTCCAGGACGGCTGCAAGTGCTGCCGTCCCTATGCCTACGCCTGCTCCAACACCAGCTCCTACACCTGCTCCTACTGCTGCTGCTCCTGCTCTGGCTCCTGCACCACCGGCACCGGCAGCAGCCACTCCACAAGTCATTGAAGCCGCCCCGATTGCTACACCACCGGCAACAGCCATGTCGAATACGTTAACACAGCATCTGCTCAACATGCTCTCGGATCCCATCAGCACATACAGCGAACAAATTAGCGAAACGGCTGTACAAGCTGCCTCCGACGATGCGGAGCAAGAGCAGGAGTCCAAGCCATTGCCTAGTGATGCTGCCAACGAGCATCTACTGTCCGATGATGAGTTCCATTCGCCAATACTGCGCAATGGTGTGCGCGTCGATGTGGCCGCCGCCTCTGCGCAGCGCATCTCGGCGGGTAAGCGCAATTGTGCAATAATAATAATAATAATTGTAAACAATACTTTTAACTATTATTTTGCAGATCAAATCTTAAATTTTGAACAGATGCTGCAATGCGAGCGACTTATACCAAGGTAATGGCAAAGACCCAAGACAAATATCGACTTTAACACTATTTTATGTATATCAAAACAAAAGCATTAATATCTATTATATCACATTGCACTGTAGGTTCTTGGCCTGCTCCTTGTACTGCTGCAGGAATTCCAGCACTGCACTGTGCATACGCTGGCTGCCATTGAAGCTGCCAGCGAAGAGCCTGCTCAGTAGATTGAAGTAGCGCGTGGCCCTGTGCGAGAGCCGCTGTAGCTGCGTCTTCTCCTCACTCTCCACCACTTCCCGGTAGCGCTTGCTCACCCTGGCCTTCTGCTTGTCGTACTCCTTCTCCACTTGCAGCAGCATAGCCTTGCGCATATTGTACTCGATCTTGTCGCGCAGCAGTCGACCAAATTGCTTGTCCAGCTGCTCAATCGTCGCCCTATCCTGCTCATCCTCACACAGCACATTGAATAGAGTTAGAAAATATATGGGTTGCTGTGTGAGTGACGGCGAGTGAGCCACATCGAATAGCTTGAGAGCCGTGACGATTGAACAGGAAAATATATACTTCATGTAGCTCAACTCTTTGCTGTACATGATCCTTCTGTCGCGCAGCGTTTCAATCTTCGCCTCGCAGTCCAATTGGCGCTGCTGCAAGACCGCCTTCTCCGACTGCAGTGCGCGCAGTTGCAGGATCAATTTGCGATTCTCCTGTACCAGCTGCATGTTGGCCTTCTCCAATTGCTGCAGACTGGCGCCCGCATCCCAATACACAAACGATGATAACGAGCTGCGCGAATTCAGCTTGGCACTCGAACAGGACTCGCGATGGCTGTCGCTGGTGTTGTTGTCCTCGATGCTCTCCTTGCGCTGCAGCATTACGCTCATCTGATGCAATGTGGTCAGATCCCGTTGGCAGCTGCGCGCATCGGTGAACGGATAGGCCAACGTGTTCTCCTCGTTCAGCTGATGGTGCAGCAGCAGCAGCATGTAGTTGCGTGAGAACTTCTCCTTGGCCGTGGCGTTCTGAAAGATCTTAAACCAGCGTGTGCATAACGTCAGCAGCACATCGTTTTTGGGCAAGTTCTGCACTATTTTCGTGACACTGTCGACCTCCTTGACGAACAGCTCGTCCAGCTTGTCGTCGGAGAGGGTGAAGCTCACCACCAGTTCGGATGAATTTGCTGCCATAGTTTTTGAGCTGTACTCAGCTGTATTATATTATTTTATTTAATTATTATTATATTATATTGCATGGCCTGTTACGATTGGAAATTCTGCCTAATTATCATAGTAATTGTTTCTCTTTTTTTTAGACCGCAAACATCACGCTCGATGTCCGCTGGCGCCGCGGACAAGTCGAAGAGAGCGCAACGCCACAAGGTGCCGCAGACAACAACAACAACAACGGCTGCCGTCAAGTGCTCCACAGCCGTCGAGGAGCTGCCCGATAATAATATAACCATCATACAAGTCTCCAATACGGACAACACAAATGTCGAGCGACAAGCGCCCGAATTGCCGCCCAAGAATAAGATTATAGCGGATATATTTCGTTTTCCCGAAATCAATGCCAAGGCCAAGACGAAAACGCAGCCGTCGTCGTCGCCGTCGCCATCGCCGTCACCGTCGCCGGCGCACAACGATTATAAAAGTAATGTACAAATCATTCCGTCCAATTCGAATACGATACAAGTGCGTAGCCAGCCGAGCAGCAGCAGCAGCGGCGGCGGAAATCCCTATACCATTCCATTGAAAGCGAATGCTGCTTCGAATGCTGCCACATCCGCTGGCAGTGTGAACACCACAACGGTGCAGGTGCTGGCCGCTAGCGAGGACACCAACGCCACCACCACCACCACCACCGTGGCTGTCTACGGCACTTGCTATCCCACATCGAGCGGCCAGCAGAGTGTGAGCAAGCCAGCGACTCCCAAAGTGGGCAAGAAGATCATACTCAGCGCCAACAGCTCCGGCATAACGAACATACGCATCAACAACGAGCAGGCACAGGACACAAATGTCATCAGCGGCAATGTGCACTACGAGAAGGTGTTTCTGTCGTCCAGCATACCCATTAGCAGTAGCAGCAGTAGCAGCGCCAGCGCCAGAGAGGAGCGCGCCACTGGCAGTCAACCCATGGCCAATGGCATTGTCAGCGTTGCGACGCCCACGAGAGCTGCGGGCAGTCCAGCGCTGCCGCGTCGTGCCATGGGCATTGCCTCGCCCGGTCGTGCCATGCCGCAGCAGCTGACGCGCGGCCTGACCGAGCTGGTCATCAGCACACGGCCCAGTCGCAGGGATTTCCACTATCTCAAGCTACTCAATACGCCGCTCAAGACGCAGAAGAGCGTAGCGAAGGCGGCAGCCTCGTCGTCGTCGTCGTCGAGCAGTGCAAATGCCAACAATAACATCGAACAGACCATGGGAAACACGTCCAGTTCGAGCACGAGCACTTCTGGTGCCGTCAGCTCGGCCGTCGAGAGCATCGAGCAGCGCAGGCGCAGCTCGTCCACCTCGGATGCACAGGCGCCGCTGCAGCGAGGCGCAACAGTGGGCACAGCCAGCCAAGCGCCAGCAAATGGTCAGCGTGGCGCCAACAACAATGAATTTGTGCCAGGACGCAGTGCGGCAGGCAATGCCATACGCATGCAATCACCGCCGCAGGTGGCGGCCACTGCGGCCATAGGCTGCAACAAGCGTATGACGTTGCGCGAGCAGCAGGTTATGCAGCTGCGTCGCGAGATCATGCATCCGGGCGGCGTGAGGCTCAATTTGCGGCGCAAGGATTGCGTCGGCTCCATTGCCTGGGTGGATGCCTTCGGAGCTGTGTGGTAAGCCACATGGAATTCCCAGTAAATAAGTGTGTTTTAACTGTTTGCTTTTTTATTTGTGCTAGGATTGCGGGCTGGAAGCAAAAAGAGCATCCGGTGCTGTACAATGCGCTGCACATTGGCGATCAGCTGCTCTCCATTGCCGGCGTGAGCATCAGCAGCGCCGCCGAGGCAAACAAAATCATGCGAAATACTAACACGCTATTCGTAAGTATCTCAGGGGTTTATTCAACTCGCTGTGCGGACTGTGCGGAAGTGCCTTGAGTTGATAATTAGAAAGATAAATTGGCTGCCAAGTGCTTATGGTATTCTTTGTCATCTCTGCAGGTCGAAGTACTGCTGCGTCGCATTCCATTTGGTCGCGCTTACGCCATACGTCGCGATCGCGATGGCCAGTGCTTGGGACTGATACGCGACGGCAATACCGCAACCATTGTCGACGTGGTGCCCAACAGCTTGGCGGCCCGACATGGCCTGCCGCCCAAGGTAAGCGTGAGCTGGCGATTTCTCCCCGCCAACTCGCTGCCAAATTCATTGCTCGACCTGCTCGAAGTGGGTCAAAGAAATTGGCAACAGCATTTTTCCGCCAGTCCACGCGAAAGTAATAAAGTGCCATTGTTTATTTCAGACTCAGTCGTGCGATGGCAGCGCGCTGACATTTTGGATACTCACGGAGATAAATGGACGACCGTTGAATCTGTACTTCAAGGATCTGGAGATACGCGATCGCCTCAATTCGGTGGGCAGGGATATATCGATATTGGTGCAGCCGTCGGATTTGATAACCAAATTAAAAAAGCAATTGAAGTCGTTGCGCGGCTACAAGGATTATCTAGTACAGTAGATGTCGGCTACAGCCTCACTTCAAAAGTGGTCGCTTTTAAATTAGCATAAAGACAGTATATACACACACACACACACATATATATATACATACATATATCTAGCAATGTAGTAACTCAAAACTGTTATACTATGTTATACGTGTATATTTTTGTATAACACTGGGCCAGATAACCATTCCATTTCCACATAAAGGCAACAAAAAGCTATTTAGTCATCTTTTATATATATAGTATATATATGTATTAACTTTATACCTAAATAACTATAGGCATGCGAGCATATATGCATATATATATTTTTGCAAATTTTTTATATAACTAGTTATACATATATATATATATAGAGAACCCACAAAAAGCTATCACTTTGAGATATATACATACAACAAAAAAAAAAACTAAAAACAATTTTTCGAATATTCTAGACAAACGAAATTTATGAAAATTTACACAAAAACGAAATGCAAGTATTTTATGATAGTTTCAATATATTTTCACATGATTTTTAGACGCGCAAATTGAATTAGTCATACAGAACACTAACACAGACACACATCTACACACGTATTATAAAAAAAAACTGTGCAACTTAGTATCCTTATGCAATATTAGAGTGCCTCTGATTTTGTTCTAATCTTTGTGTTTTTGTCATTTTTTGTATTTGTTTTCCATGTAGAGAGGAGAGGAGCAAGCGAAAGGCAAGCATCTACGTAACTTTAAGATGTGATAAACTGAGTACTCAAATTTAGGCAATTTTTAAAACGAAGGTACACATTTGTAAATGCTTTTTGATTTGTTTTATATACATACATATATATATATATATATAAATTATATATAGATTTTGTGTTACTATTCTCAATATACACATAATATTATGAAACATGCGATTATACCCTCATTATGTAACTGCATTGCGAAATGATCATTAAATCAATTCCATATACACACAATCATCACTCGCAGATCGTGTTGCGCACGGCCTCCTTCACATTCTGTTTCCACACGCGGAAGTTATAGATGCTCGTGTCGAGCCTGGCGTAGATGAATATCGGCATCGAGTTGCTCATTACCCAAATGTTGCCCTCCTCATCGATGGTCAGATCACTGGGATAGATCATCTGCTGGGGATCCGAGACGATCGTGTCGTGGTATGTCGAATAGAAGGGCTTCTTCGTGTTCCAGCATCCCACGCCGTTCGTCTGTATTTCGGCATAGAAGACCACTCCGGTACGCGGATCGTACTGATGCATTGTGGACTGCTTGTCCACGCCACGACTGCCCAGCAGTCGGAAGTCATTGCCATGATCGGATCTCGCCGCATTGGACTCACGCTGCAGCACGCGATTGGAGACAACAAACTCATTGTTGCTCGCCATGGCATGGAAGTAGACCTCGCGGCTGCCATTGCTGTGCAGTGCACCCAGTGCGATCGAGAAGATGCCGTCATCCCAGCGGAATGTCTGGCCGCCAATGTGCAGATCCCCGGCCACCGGATCGAAGTTGAAGTAATTGTGCTCGAACGACCACATGCGACTCTCGGCCAGGCTGTAGACATACAGACGCCTGTTCACCAGATCCGGTATATAGGCAAAGGCCTCCTCGCATCTATCCGACGAGGCCACATCGACGGCCACGCTGGCCAGACCGCGGCCCGTCTCCACAATGCTTTCGGGGATCTCGAAGCGCTTGATCACACGATCCGTATTGAGGTCCACAATCCAAATGCTGGGCCGGCGGATTTGCTGGCGATTATCTGCATAGCAAATACATATAGTCTAAAACATATATATATTCGATCAGAGATCGGCACTCACTCGGATACTCCAGCATGCCGGTGTCAATGAACCACAATCTCTGGCAGGGATCGACGGTGGTGCGATAGACGGAGACCAAATGCTCTGCACTGGCATTGAATTGATTCAGCTCGAAGCTGGGATAGGCGTTCAGCTTGGGACTGCTCTGGGCGCCATCTTGTGCCATATCTATGTAGTTTAGGGTCGAGGGAATGCCCGTACGCCGACGGGGCATGGTCACGAAGAGGCGACCCCGGTAATGGGTCACACCCATGGGCACATTGTTGTACGCCGTGTACGGCGCCGCAGCATCATCCGTTGTGCTGCTACGTGCCGTCATCATGTTTATGGGAGTGTCCCGCGATGTGAACACCTCACGTTTTGCACGCTCAACCTTCTCCCGGCCATAGCGACCGGGAAACACGACTGGAACTGTGGGGCAAGAGGCATTAGTCACAGAGCTTGGGAAAGCTTAGGTTGCACGATACTGTGCGCGTGTGTCTGAGCTCACCTGAGGGGTCCGGCTGGCGGTGTGGGCGACCATGAGTGGAGCCGTCACCGCGATTGTAGTAGTCCATCTGTTTCCACTTGAAGACCTCAATCATGCCGTCGCCCCACACGCTGCCCGCCAGCAAGAGCAACCACAGGCCGAACAGGAACTCTGATCTTGACATCGTTTCGTGCTCAATGTCTAATCTCGCAGTGCGTCTAGCGTAGCAATCGAAATGTGTGCCGAAATTCGAGCTTTCCGCATACGCGACTCGACGACAACTGAAGCGAGCACTTGGGAAAAGTCTGGCCGCAGCTCAAGCTCGCGCCTCGGGCCTGAGGTCTGAGGCCTGAGGCCTGTCGAATGCGATTGATAAGAGAGATTCGCGTGAGAATCGCTGGCTTTGGCCGGAAACCGGTTCTCTTATTTGCAGCTTGTACACAAACTAAGTGCCTGGCTATATTTACAATACAAATTCGAGTATACGTACACGGCGTGACGGCTAGATCTGGTCATAATTCAGGCAATATTAATTGCCACTTGTCGCTAAATTCAAATGAACAGCAATTATGCCAATTATCTTATCTAATGTTTACTTGATCTTTTGCATATCATTGGATCTTTCCTTAAAAAAAATAAAAATAATTAAATTTTCCTTATAATTATTTTTATTTTTTTTTCGAAAATAGCAATAAACAATATTAAATATGTAAAACATAAATATAAGAAATAATGAGTATAAATGATACTTCGATCAAGTCGTCCACAAGCTGAACTCAACTTTGAGTACAATTTAAATTATTGTCATTATTTATGGGTTTTTATTATCGCACGTTTTTGCTTTTGAATTTCGCTGATGAAAACAGATGCTCAAGTATATAACCTGATATGGGTCAAATCGTAAATAAAACAAGTATTCAAATGCTCATGCCTGGCTTCAAATGTGTTTCTTTTTTAAAAAATCTATTTCCTGGCATTTGATTATTTATTTATTTATTTATTTATTTATTTATTTATTTATTTATTATATTTATTTATTTATTGATTTTAAAATAAATAATCTTTTTAAGCCCAATCAGATTTATAAAACAGCTAGGCAATTTTTTAATTTGCCAATTGACACCTTTCCGCTTAAATATTTAATCGTACTAAACGTCGCGTAAATCAATTAAGCGTTGATAATTAAACATCAGTTTAATCTTGTTTTGAGATTAATTTTTTATTGCCTACTTTCAGGTTATTGTGTTATTATAATTTATTTAATAATTAGTGGGAATGTTAATTTACATTGCATACTTTCACTGTAGCATCCTATCGGCCGATTAGTCTTCTCCCTTCTATCTCAAAGGTGTTTGAGTGACTGCTTGCTGCCCGAATTATAAAGATTGTGGATATTCCGGGTATTAATCCAGAGCATCAGTTCCGGTTCCGAGCTGCTCACTGCACGATTGAGCAACTCCACCGGCTAGTTGGGCAAATATTGACGGCATTTGACAAAAAGGAGTACTGCAATATCAAAGAAGCGTTCGACCGAGTATGGCACACAGGCTTACTGGTTAAAATTAAAGACAATCTGTAACCCCCCCCCCCCCCCTAACCACGACTAATCTCGTATGCCTTACAAATATAATAATAATAATAATAATAATAATAATAATAATAATAATAATAATAATAATAATATAAATATTCCATATTCCTAAAAATCGAATCCCATCCCATTTTAAATTCTGATTTATTTTAATAATTTCAATAATTATCTGCGAGCTCAACAAATGTTATCAAAAACACATTAATGCAACCTTGCATTACGCCGGAGATAACGTCAATTTCATGGTAAAATTTTAATATCAAGAAATTTTTGTGTTCTCTTTTTCGCAACCGAAGCCTTCCGAAGACTCTTGAAAGTCATCATCACTGAACTGCTCTCCCACTGCTCTCAATTCTTCAGAACAGTTCCCTTTCAGAGTTCGAAACATGCGGTCGAAGCCGCGTGCAGCGTTTCAAAATACGATGATAAGAATCGTATTTTCGCTTGTTTTGGCATTATTGCTGCATACTGTCCTTGTCCAAGGTGGCGGGATGACTGAAGTGTTCAAGTGGAAGCAGTTGGACTACGACGATTTAGAATGCAAAGTTTCGATCCTAAATTCCTAAATTTTGAGAAATGTGTAGATTTGTTTCTGAACTATGTTTTTTGAATTTTTTAATTGCATCCACAGATCAAATAGATCTCGGACATGGACATACCTGCGAATATCATAACACATGTAAGTCGCATAGTTCTGAGAAGTTTGAGGCCTACAACAACGTGCCAATGGGTGCCAGTCACTACCGAAATCGCCTCTTTGTGACCGTGCCCCGAAGACATCCGGGCATTCCGTCGACCTTGAATTACATTGACATGCAACTGGATGGTACGGAGACCAGTCCCAAGCTGCGAGCTTATCCCGACTTTCACGTGAATCAGTTCAATGCCAGCAAAGAGGCCCTGGTCTCCGTCTATCGCACCACTGTGGATGTGACCTGCCAGAGATTGTGGTTCATTGACACCGGCTTACTGGATTACCCGGGTGAGTATACACACTGGGTGGCACGCCTCTACATATATGATAAAAACTATTTCCATATTCCATTGCAGACAATCGCCAGCAAATCCGACGGCCAAGCATTTGGATTATGGATCTTAAAACAGATCAGCTCTACCATCGCTACGAGATGCCTGAGAGCATTGTGGACACGGGTCGCGGTCTGGCGAGCATCGCCGTTGATGTGACATCACCAGAAAAATGTGGAGATACTTTTGCGTATATTCCCGATGAAGCCAACAGTCGACTATATGTTTACTCCATGGCTAAGGATCGCATGTGGGCCTTCAGTCACAACTACTTCCATTTCGATCCTCTGGGCGGCAACTTGCACATTGGCGGTCACAACTTTCGCTGGAGTCACGGAATCACCTCGATCGCACTCGGGAAACCATTGTCTAATGGCTCCCGCATGATTTACTTTCATGCGCTGTCCAGTAACGATGAGTTCCGCGTCGCCTGTAATGTTCTGAGGAATGAGAGTAACGCTGCTCGCTCCGATCACTTTGGCGACTTCTTGTATTTGGGCAGACGCGGTGACAACAGGCAGTCCACAGCACACCACGTCGATCAGAAAACTGGCGTGATGTTCTTTGCCGAAATACAAACTAATGGAGTGGGTTGCTGGAACATGAATTATCCGTTCTCTGCTGCAAACCACGGCATCGTGGTCGCAGATCCCGAAAACATGATCTTTCCCAGTGACTTAGAGGTCAGTTTATATACCCTTAACGTTTTGAGTTGAAATTAACTGTAGAGTTTATAACCACAGATCGACGAGGATGGAGATATCTGGGTGTTGACCAATACGATGCCAAAATTCATATATTCCAAGCTGGATACGAATGAGTACAATTTCCGAGTCTGGAAACGCAGTGTTACCGATGCCAAGCACAACACTATGTGTCAGTGATTAATCATATAATTAATCAATTTTTAATAATAAACCTGAATCAAATGCACGAATTGCAATTTTTACTGTCGGTAAAAGGTATCCTGCAGTCGAGTTCACTCAACTGTAGCTTTGCTTTCTTGTATAAGCATGTGTTTGCTTGCAAATTATCTACATTATTTTGGAAACGAGGTTGGGGAACTCCAAATTAATGAGATTTGTCCAAAAATTAATGATAATAATGGAAAAATGTGTGTTATTCCCAGCATTTCATAAGTATTTGTTTTTTTTTTTCACTTAATATATATTTTTTATGCTTGGAAGTTCCCAACATGAAAATAGAATTCTCCGAGGCCAACGCCTTATCTCGGGAACCATACATATAGCAAGCAGAGGGATACGCTGACTGACAAAATGACCTATACGGACAGACCAATAGACGGATTGGTGGAGAGACAGTCGGACAAGCCGACGGACACGTCTTCTTGTACCATTTTTACCCAAAGTCAATAAAAGATTAAATTTTATAATGAAATAATCCAAAATGGAAGTTTATTTTTAAAAATTGATTAATTATATGATTAATCACTGACACATAGTATTCTGCTTGGCCTCGGTAACACTGCGTTTCCAGACTCGGAAATTGTACTCATTCGTATCCAGCCTGGAATATATGAATTTAGGCATCGTATTGGTCATAACCCAGATATATCCATCCTCGTCGATCTGTTGATAGAAGCGGTACGGTTTAATAGAACTCAAAATGGTAATTTTTTATACTCACTTCTAAGTCACTGGGATAAATCATGTTTACGGGATCCGAGACCACGGTGTCGTGGTTCGCAGGTCTGAACGCAAGTCTCGTGTTCCAGCAACCGACCCCATCATTTTGTATTTCGGCATAGAACAAGACGCCAGTTTTGGGATCGAACTGGTGTATTGTAGACTGCTTGTTGTCGCCACGTCTGCCCAAGTGCCTGAAGTCATCGAAGTGATTAGAGCGAGCAGCATTACTCTCAGTCTTCAGAACGTTGTTGGAGACGATGAACTCATCGTTACTGGCCATTGCATTGAAGAACACGATTCGGGTGCCATCAGGCAACGGTTGACCGAGTGCGATCGAGAAGATGCCGTCATCCCATTGAAAGTTCACTCCACCAATATGAAAGTCGCCGTCGAGGGGATCGAAATGGAAGTAGTTGTGACTGAAGGCCCACATGCGATCCTTAGCCAAGGAGTAAACATATAGTCGACTGTTGACTAGATCGGGAATATACGCAAAAGTATCCCCACATTTTTCTGGTGATGTCACATCAACGGCGATGCTCGCCAGACCGCGACCCGTGTCCACAATGCTCTCAGGAATCTCGAAGCGATGATAGAGTTGATCTGTATTAAGGTCCATAATCCAAATGCTCGGTCGTTTGATTTGCTGGCGATTATCTACAGAGGAATATGGAATTAGGTTTCACCTCATATGTATGGCATCAAGTCTACACTCACTCGGATACTCCAGCATGCCGGTGTCAACGAACCACAATCTCTGGCAGGTCACATCCACAGTGGTGCGATAGACGGAGACCAGGGCCTGTTCGCTGGCATTGAACTGATTCACTAGAAAGTCGGGATAAGCTCGCAGCTTGGGACTGGTCTCTGTACCATCCAGTTGCATGTCAATGTAATTCAAGGTCGATGGAATGCCCGGGTGTCTTCGGGGCACGGTCACAAAGAGGCGATTTCGGTAGTGACTGGCACCCATCGGCACGTTGTTGTAGGCCTTAAACTTCTCAGAACTATGAGACTTACACGTGTTATGGAATTCGCAGGTATGTCCATGTCTGGTATACATTTCATCTGTGTGAATATAAAGTATTTGTTGTAGTTATCAGCTGAATGCAATTTACAAATTTGATCTGTGTAGTAGTAAAATATTTGTATATCATAATGAGTGTTGCTGAATTTCATAAATATGAATAAAATAAAAATTCTAAAACAATAAGAAGTAAAGACAACTTCTGTGGTGGGTGTGGCACTTAAAATTTGATATAAATTTGATCTGTGCACGCTACACGAACCTTCATACCAAATTTGGTCTTTCTAGCTCTTGTGTTAGCTGTGACCTGTGTGTGATCTTACAGATAGACGGACGGATGATCAAGAATATATGGATATATACGTACCTCCTCGATTGTAGTAGTCCAACTGTTTCCACTTGAACACCTCCGTCATTCCTTCAGAAAGAACCAAGGCCGTGGTCCATAGCAATACCAAAGCAGGTAGATATACGAGTCTTATAAGCATGTTAGTTTACAGTACGCCTTGCGTCTTCTATCAAATGCTGCAAAATGTGTGCTGTGCTCGTCCACGTCAATGAGAGAACTGGCATCAAGAAGGCAAAGCTTGAGATTAAGTCGTCGGTTCAGCGAATTTTCGTTAGGGACAACAAAACGAAAATCGATAAGAAGTTTTTTTAAAAAATGTATACAAATAATTATGGATCGTCTTTGGGTTTTTTTTATTCAACATTAAATGATTATTAAATATGGTTGTTTTTTATTAGTGATAATTAAATCTAGTCAAAATTATGATAACCTCTGCATGCATGTACAAATAATGCAGATTTAATTTGTAGTGGGGTGGCTAGGTAATCCCGTTTACCTCAATAAAGTATAATAATAATAATAACTTATAGTATAATTTAAAAAAAATTGCATAATTTTAGGCTACCGACTTAAACTCAAACTGCTCTTATTAATTAAGCAAATTAATTGTGCACATTATATAATTGTAAAGTCTAGCAAATCGTATAATAAAAAGCAACAAACTGCCAATTTGTGCGAGCATAATAATATTTTTTTTTGCTCTGGAATTGCAGCTGTTGTACCAGTGTGCAATGCACAACGAATGTAATTAGCATTGTGTGCTTATGGAATGTGCTACATAATTATGCAAAAATAAATATAGAAATATATAAAACTATAAAATAAATGTATATAAATATAAAAATAAATATTATATTTGAAATAAATGCATTCGTGCATTTGCATGCAGTTCAACACAGCTTTCCCCATTGCCGGCTATCGAGTATCGATAACACACATCGCTGCGCACACATGTCTGTATGTAGATTGCCGATAATGGCCATTCGCCTGATAGGCAGCAATGCAACACTGAGCCAAATACAAACGCGCTCGCGTACACACACGCACACGCACACACACATACAGGCAAGACAGAAAATTGCAATTGCACCGAACGGGACGACGAGCGAAACAAAAACGAAAAATCCCAAACAATTCACTTGTTTAATCAACATATTTATATACATACATCACTGCAGAGCAGTCGAATTTGGCTAGAAGCGTGTGGAAAGTAATCAAAACGAATTGCCGATAGCAAAGGCCCGCGCTCGCTTCTCGCTGACGGCGCGCGCGTTTGGGGGAAAAAAACGCGTTGCGTTCTTTTCACTCACTGTGTGTGTGTATGTGTGAGGAGAGACTTCTGCGACTACACGCACACACACAGGCGCACACACACACACTCGGAGGCTCGAAAGCAACGAAAACGACGGTCGGTCCGTCGGTCGGACGATTGGGTCGGTCGAGACGGGCGAGTGAAAGTGTCTCTCTCTCTCTCTCTCTCTCTCTCTGTCCAGCGCGGAAGTGCATCTGTGATTTTGTATAATAATGCGTCGCGCATACTCAAATTTTTGTTACGCCAATGATTAGCACGCAGCCCTGGCTGCGTTCGGGTTCGATACGAAAAGCAAAATAATACGCGCAAGTAAACGTAAATATAAACAAAAATCAAAACCAATAAATCGAATATAATGGCCGAGCAAGTGGAAAAGGCCAGGCCCGTTACGTCCACGTTACAGGTGAGCGATGCAGCAGCAGCAGCAGCAGCCGCCTCAAGCTGCACCAATTGCTGCAGCAGCGGCAGCAGCAACGAGGACGAGGCCAGTCCCAGCAGTGGCAGCTCCAAGCCAAAGGGAGCCAAGACCAAGACGCGCTCCGGCGGCTGCAGCATCGATGCCAATGTCGTTGCCGCCGCCGAGGCTGTGGTCAATGGCGAGCTGGACGCAGCCTCCTGCTATCATGTCAGCATGAAAATGTCCATTGATGCGGCCACGCCGCGCATTTGTGGCGACAGCGTGCCGCTGAAATGCGATGCTCTGGCAGCAATGCGAGAGGCGCTCAGCGCCAGCAACAAGCCGTTGCCAATCAATGCCAAGCAGCAGCAGCAGCAGCAGGCACAACAGCAGCAACAGCAGTCCAATAACAACAAAAACAGCCCCCCACCGGCGCCGTGCCAGCTGCTGGAACGACTCACATTTTCCGAGGGCAACATTATCAATACACTGCACACGATACTGGCGCTGCCGTCGTTCGATCCGTACGTGCCAGCGCCCAAGGTCGATGTCATCTACAAGGACGTCGTGTCGCTGATGCAGTGGAGCCTGCGCGAGGACAATGTCATCGAGATGGAGCTGAGCGACAAGCTGCTGCACGAGTGCAAGTCCAAGAGCAAAGATCCCAACGATGAAACGCGCTCGTATCTGGTAAGTAGCATTGTAGCATCCATTGGACTATATATCATGCTAATCCTTTGTTATCCCTGCAGATGGCCATCGAGAATATGCGCCTGTTCTCGGAGGATCCCAAGAATCCGTTGCGCGATGCCGACGGACAACTGCGTGCAATTACGGTGAGTTGGCACTGAATCTGTCCTGCTGAAGCCTAATCCTATGCAGCTTTATTTCCAGAATCTTGCCCTCATATTTGTGAAGCATCGCAAGGAGGAGTTCTTCACATTTTGTTCCTGCAAGGAATGTCTCGAATATCGCGAAACAATCATGGCCATCATGATGGATCAATTCAAGGCTGCCCACATGGTGGTCATGCTGCTCGATGTGCTGATCAAGGCCTATAGCCCCATGCTAAAGTAAGTGTAGCCTACGTGTGGAAGGGTATATGCAATAATACATACAATCCCCGTTTAGAAACGATGCTGCCTACAATAAGTTCGAGAAGCTGCTGGAGTCCAACAAGCAAATCTATTGGATAACGAGCGGCTTCCTCTACGATAAGAACGCCGAATATCTTGATTTTATTGACGACACTGCGATCTCTGATAATATGATATTAGTGCTATTCAGCGCCATGTAAGTTGATCCGTTGAGGCGCATGTATATGCTACATAAAATAAACTTCCCTTTGCTGCCTTTCAGCCTGATGGCCAATAATCCGATGCTGCTGCTACAAATACTCGCCTATAATGTGGAGTGCATTGTCAAGGCCTTCTCCGAGGGCATGATCGAGATTGCTCAGAATGTGCAGGAGAACGAGAAGATTTCCGCCGAAAAGATGCTCACATGTAGAGACCATTTATTAATATATATTATTATATATTGTATAGTAATTGGATTTGTCTTCTTTTAGACCTACTGGACGGCTACTCCGATCTGAACTGCATCTCACAGAAGATCTCGCTCAGTCTGTTCGCCTTCGATAACGATTTCCTGCGCAAGTTCAAGCTCTCCTGGGTGCTATTGTGCCAGCGTCTGTTTCAGCAACATGTGTTCAATCCCCTGGGCGACACCATGCTCGCCTGCATACTCTCGCTGAAGGAGGGCGAGGGCTCGACGCAGACGACGGCGCTGATTAAACGCTATATGCTCTTCGATGAGCATATGCATTCGATTGAGCGACGCTGGACGGACATCTGGATGGAGCTGAACAAGTTCAACTTGTCGCCCATCGAGCATGATCGTCGCATGGGCCTGCTCGATGTGTATAACATATTCGACAAGGTCGTCATGGATGCCACCTCGTTTTCACTGCCGGACATCAGTGATGATGAGTTCATTGATTTCCAACGCATTGTCGATCGTCAGCTGGCGTGGAAGAACATCATGGCGTTCACGAAACTCAAGTGGCCCGATGGCTTCTACGATCCGCCCAATAAGCTGGTGCACGAGGATCTCTGCAAGAAGTGCAATGCACTGCTGGAACACCATAACGAGTAAGAGCAATGAAAAGTAG
Organism: Zaprionus bogoriensis; assembly: GCA_035046045.1. Taxonomy (NCBI): domain Eukaryota; kingdom Metazoa; phylum Arthropoda; class Insecta; order Diptera; family Drosophilidae; genus Zaprionus; species Zaprionus bogoriensis. The sequence goes on along the minus strand of JAWNOI010000141.1, from coordinate 4,767,636 downwards.
TGGCTTCCATGTTGGAGAGTAACTCTTGCATTTATTATTAGTAATTAAACGTTTCTCTCTCTCTCTTCGCTTAGGAACTGCAAATGCATCACTTGCTCCATTGCGGGTACACCTCTGCTGCCGCGACAAGCCGGCCATTGTGCCAAGTGCACAACACTCGGCATTGTCGAGAAGGATGCTAAGCTGATGAAATCAAAGATTCTGAGCACTTGCACCAGCGACGAGGCCAGGCACAATGCCACAACTGCTGCCAGCACAAGTGCAGCCGCAGCCGCAGCAGCTGCCGCCCAGCAGCGTCGCAGCGTGGAGCAGCCAGAGGCAATGGCAGCCACTGGCACTGCTGTCAAAGCGGATGCGGAGGCAAGTGGTGTGGCACAGCGTCGCCAGGAGATGGACACCGCATTGCGCACCACATATCACATTGCATGGGCCGTCTTCCAGCATCTGACGACACGGAAGCGCTATCGCTTCGACAGCATTGAGCCGCAGTATTTTTGTGGCGAGAATTGCCGCGTCTCGGCCTGCCAGCTGGCACGCAAGATACTTGCCAATGAGTTGTCACCGCCGCTGACGAAGCATCTGCTGCGCTGCTTTCAGCCGCTGTCGTTTTCGCGCGAGGAGCTGCGCTCCACGCTGCCATCGCTGATGTTCTTCAATCGCAAGCTGGCGCCCAGTCCCGCCGAGCTGCAGGAGCTCAAGAATCAGCACTATGTCTACAAGACCTACTGGACCTTTGTGCTGTCCATCTATGCCAATTTCTTTGTCAAGTTCAACTCGACGGCGACGGACTTCAAGCATCTGGAGCTGATCAAGGGGGATTTGCGACTGCGGCAGAACAGTGTCGTGGGCGACAAGGATGACGGACGATTCGAGCAGTTTCTGGCGCAGGTCATTGGGTGAGTGTAGCTGGCAAGGCATTTCAAACAGTTTCCTATTAATTTTTATCTTTATTCTACTTCATTCTAGTTATTCGCCCTTTAAGATTACGGATGAGTAAGTTCAAATATTTTGTATATTTCTTTGTGGCACAAAGTAGGCTTTGTGCCACTTGCCTTGGAGGCAACTCAGAGCAAACATTTATTTGTGATTGATTTATTGACCGAGTCTTTGATTTATCATGCTCAACAGCTTCACTCTGGGCGACGCCAACATCGAGAAAATGCAATTTGGTGTGGATCATCTAATGATGCTGCACGACTCGCAGACGATGTAAGTACAACGCAAGCGAAAGCGCTTCAATTAGCTCAACTGATTCCCTTCGGTTTTATGTCTTTTGCAGCAAACGCAGCAAGCCGGATAGCACCTCTGGCCTGGCGCCCGGCAAGTCCAAGGTGAACGAGACGACGCAGACAAGCGGCGGCTGCAGCGACTCAAATGGCTCGAAGAAGTGCAAGGAGAAGATGCGCAAGTGTAGGTTGAATTCTTGCTTTACTGCACGCACTGCTAATCCTTATGCTAATCCTACTCCCTTAGGCTGTGCAGACTATGCGGACATTGGGGAGCCCTGCAAGGAGAATCACTCGAAGAAGCGCGTCAAGAAGGAGTGCAATCATGCGCGTTTCAACGAGACGCGCGATCGTCTGCGCAAGAAGCTAACGCAAATCGTCAACGATCGCAAGAGCAAGAGTGGCCAGGAGGTCAAGGCGGCGCAGCCAGAGCCAAGACCGGAGACGCTTACGGCTCTGCAGCCGCAACAGCAGCAGCAACCGCCCTCATTGAAGGTGGTTGCCTCGACGCAGGTTCAGGCGGCCACACGCAAAATGCCTGCTGCGGCAGAGGCAGCGGTGGCAGCTGCTGCCGCGGCAGCGCTCAACGAGATCGGTGAGAATATCGAGGATGGCGACAATAGCCTGCTCTGCCTGGACAGTCTCTGCAAGAGCATACAGCTGCACACGGATGCCGCAGCAGCTGCGGGCGGTCATTGTGATCTGGCGGACTATAGCAAGGAGGAGATCATGCAGGATTTCGCCGATTTCCTGGGCAGAGTGACGCGCGAGCGGGATCAGAAGCGCTGGATCAACGAGCGGCTCAACTTCATTGAGGGCAAGACGCAGCAGCCGCAGACGGCCAATCCGAAGAAGGCGGCCAAGAAGGCGAAGCAGAAGCAGCGCAAGGAGGAGGAGAAACGCATCAAGGAGCTGGAGGATTTGCGCAGTCAATTCCTCGATATCTACTTCAAGGAGTTCATCGACAAGTTCGAGATGAAGACACTGGTGGCCGCTGGCGGCCGCAAGCGCGAGAAGAAACGCATCGCCGAGCTGGAGGCGAACATTAAGAATCTGCAGCGTGCCAAGGGCAAAGTGGAGACGGTCATACTGGAGCTGATAGCGACTGTTAAGCAGGCGAACAGTGAATTCAAGTTCTCCTATTTGCCCACCAAGGAGCAGCAGTTGGCCAAGCTGGCGGAGCTCGAGGAGATACTGTGCGGCGGTGGCGGCGGCGGCGGAAGGCAAGCGACGGCAACAGCGGAACCCATTTGTGTTCCAGCTCCGGCTTCGACCTCTGCGGCATCATCATCGATCCTGCAACCTGTCGCCCCAGAGTATCAAGATTTTATCAGATCGGCGGCATTCTTTCCGCCGCACTCACCCGTCTGCTATGCCCCACCCCAGCAGCACCAACACCACCAACAGCAACCACCAACACCACAACAACTGCCACGTGATGTGATCGCCGCGATGGCAGCCAATGCCATAACAGCGGATCCCTCCAAGCGCATTGTGACCATACGTCGCGTGCAACTGCCACACGCCAGTGGCGAGCAGCAGGTAACGGTTGTGGCCAAGGGCAGCTCGCCGGACGAGGACAAGCTGCTCTACACCTTTGTCAATGGCCACATGGTGGCCTCGACACAAACGGCGTCGGCGGCGACGACAACGAAGAGCACGCAGATGCCAGCTGCAGCTGTGCCCGCTGCTGCTGCCGCTGCTGCTCCCCCCGTGGTGCAAGTTGTGCCGGAGAAAAGCGCCAAGGCTAAAAAGAAGGAGGCTAAGAAAGCTGCTGCTGCTGCCGCCGCCGCTGCTGCCGCCGCAGCTGCAGCTGAGCTCGAAGCCAAGGCCAAGAGCAACAAGAAGCAAGCGAAGAAGCTCAGCTCCAGCTCGGGCAACAGTTCCAAATCGCAGACGCCGCAGAGCAGCGCGGTCAACACGCGCGAGAACTCAGTGTGCAGCGTCAAGCCGAAGGCGGCCAAGAAGCTCAAGCATCCTAAGGAGTTGGTCCTGGCCAAGGCCATGCCCGTCGAACCGGCAGCCAAACCGGAGCCCGAGCCGGAGCCAGAGCCAGAGCCGGCGCCGGCGCCGTTGCCTGTGAAGCGACAGAAGCGCCTGAAGCCGCGACTGGATCAGGGTCAGCTGGACAACAATCCGTTCAAGTCGCTGCACGTGCAGGACTCCTCGGATGGCGAGTGGGAGACGGGCAGCGAGTCGGAGCAGAGCGTCGAGCCGCCCGTGAAGCAGCAATCCAAGCCTGTAGCAGCTGCTGCAGTGCGACAAACGGCTGCAGTCTCGAATTCCAAGCAGAAGCCGGTGGCGACGCTAGCAGCGGCGGCGCCAGTGGCGCCTGTCAAGAAGCCCAAGGCTGAAGCACGGTCACAAACACAACAGCAGCAGCAGCAGCAGCAACAGTTGCCAGCCAATAAAGCGCCACAGCGCAGAGTTGGCTCCCAGCAGCAGCAGCAGCAGCAGCAGCAGCAAGCAGCGGCAGCGCAATCCGTGCCCGCCAAGCAGCAATCGCAACGAAGTGCAGCAGAGCTGAGCACGCGCAAGGCCAAGTCCGTGCAGGAGCGGCAGACGGCGCCAGTCTCGGCTGGCGGCAGTCGAGCGGCACAGCAGCAACCGCAACAGCAGCAGCAGCAGACACGCGGTGGACGCGGCAGCGGACGCTCGAAGAACACTAGCAACTGCTCCTCCTCGAATCTGGCGGAGACGAGCGCGCCGCCTGCCAAGCGCTCGCAGCGCGGCAAACGTGGACATCGCGGGCAGAAGCAGGGTAAGCCTCAATACAGCAGCAATGTATAGCATTCCATACTCAAGTCTTAATCCTTACACAGAGGATCTCTCGGGCATACCCCACAACATGGGCTATTTCAATCCCAACGAAGTTGCCATACCGCCACCGCTGCCACCGCATGCCGGCAGCTATGCCAGCACGCTGGCCCAGCAGATGCAGCACTTGCGCATTGGTTCTGGCTCTGGCTCCGGCTCCAGTTGCTCCTCGACCAAGCAGCAGCTGCAACAGCAGCAGCAGCAGCAGTCGCCCAACTGCAGCATTATGGATCAGCTGAATCGAGGCGTGCAGGTGGAGCATCTGGCGCTGCCGCCAGGCATCACACTGACCAAGGTGGATCCGGCCAAGAGCGAGCAGCTGCGCCAGAAGAGCGAGTCCATACGCAAGCTGTCCAAGCCGCTGGCCGAGCAGCAGCAGCAACAGTTGCAACAACAGCAGCAGCAGCAGCAGCAATTGGTGCACGCGCTGCAGCAGCCGGCGCATCTCATGGGCGGCTACTACGCTGGCAATGCGGGTCTGGTGGACGCTGCCGGTGGCAGTGGTGTCATCATGGTGGAGGCGAATCCACGCAGCAATCGCAATTGCCAGCCATTGCCGTTGTCGTCGGCAGCAACGAGCAACAACAACAGCAGCAGCAGCAATGTGGCAGCTGCAGCTGCGGCAGCCGCAGCCAGTGGCAAATCGTCGCGTCGTCGGCGACGCAATCGTGGCAAATCTGGTGGCAACGCCGGTGGTGGTGGTGGTGGTGCTGCTGCTGGCTCCAGCAGTGCCTCAGCCAAGCGCTCAGGCATACCGGATCAGCAGCAGCAGCAGCCGGCGGCGGCAGCGTCGCAGCTATCGACGGCGCCCATCATGGAGGCCAGTGCTGGCGGCAACATCATCACGCTGCGCAATCCCATGTTCCATCAGGGTGGCGTCAACAATGGTCCCGTTGCCAGCAGCATGTTGCCAGCTCCGAATCCCATGCCGCCGGGTAAGAAGCGCAACCGGTGGCAACTTCAATTATAATATTGCTCGCTTTTTGCTTTCAGCTCGTACCTATGGCGGCGGCCTGCCGCTGGCCGCGCCAATGCCAATGGATCAACCGGCCGCGATTATTAAGAATGAGAACGGCATGTTCACCATACGCAATCCGGCGCTGCATCAGGCTGTCACCAATGGCCTGGCCATGGGCGGCTATCGCCAGTTTGGCAGCAATGTCAACTACTATACGCCGCAGGAGGCGGTCGCCGAGGCGGCGCGTGCCACGCAGCTGAAGCAGGCCGAGCAGCAGCCGGGCGCAGTGGGCACAGCTGCAGGCGGAGCACCAGCAGCAGCAGCAGCAGTAGCAGCTGCAGTCGCGCCAACAAACTTCTCATACTTCTCCAGTGGCTCAGCCAGTGGCGCTGTAGTTGGTGGTGCAGCTGTTGCTGCTAATACCAGTGGAGGTAGTGGTGTTGGTGGTGCTGGCGTCGATACGCACAATAATATCAGTATTAGCTGCACAAACGTCTCCCTGGGCAGCCCCGGCACGCGGCTGGTGGGCGATGCGGCTGTCATAGCGCGTCCGCCCAAGCAGGCGCCCAAGTGTCTGTCCGCCATTGGCAGCGAGCTGAAGCAGAAGACCAAAGACAGCCACTCCAGCACAGCCAGCCAATGGCCAAGCTTTGGTCCGCCCACGGCCTCGACGTCCGAATACGTTGGCACTGCAGCCGCCGCTGCCGCTGCCGCCGCCGCTGCTGCTGCTGCTGCTGGTGGTGCTGGTGCACTGCAGGACAAGTACCATCCGCAGTCTGCCTACTACAACGGCTTCGATGTCTTTTCCTCGGCCGTGGCTCAAGGTGGAGCTGGCGGACCGAACGCACCACCCGATTGCCACATGCCGCATCCGCATAACTGTGGCGACGACTCGCCGCCGCCGACGATCACCAGTTTCAACTCCTACCTGGAGGGCATACCGAACACCGGCGTCATACGCTACGACGATGCGGCCTTCCTCAAGAACCTGATACCGGGCCAACATCTCAACAACGAGGTGCGTGCGCTGTGCGAACCGCTGTGGCCCAGCGTACAGCAGGCGAATCTCTATCGTAGCGATTATGTGCCCTTCGAGAAACTGTCCACGTTCTCCTTCTTTACATCGTAAACGAAATGAAATGACAATTCCGATGTTTCGATTGGGTGTGGAGCATGTGGGGGGGGAGTAGCAGTGCTGAACAGTTTCATCGAACGGGCATAGAGAGTTTCCACCTCCTGACACCAGCTAACTGTCAATTCTTTTCTGCTCCGCAGGTCTCCATACACAACATATCGGAGTCCAACTTCACGCGCAACAACAACAACACATCGCCATCGCCGCATCATGTGGAGATAACAACGGTGTTTGGCGGACGTGGCGCCTGCCCGGCCAATGCCTACGAGCAGCAGCAGCAGCAGCAGCCATCGCAGGGCAGCGTCAGCTCCGGCGCCAGCTACTGCGACACTGTGGCCGGCGACTATGGAAGCGGTAAGCGGTGGAGTTCTACTCTAAGCTAGCGTGTATAATCTCTATGTCTCTCTCTCTCTCTCTCTGCAGATTCCAGCCACCTGTTCGTGCAGGGCAACATGCTGCCGCGTCTCTCGCAGCCATCGCCGGCAAATCCGGCGGATCCCTTTGGCTACGATTTTGAGCCGGCGCCCGGCTCCAAGCCCGCCAGCGTGGCCAGCGATCTTAACGAATTCCTGCGCCGCAGCCCGCACAGCCAGCGCACCTCGCCCTACAGTCCCGAGGAGAATGTGGCGCTCGAGGCGTTCGTGCAGAACATGAGCGCCCTGCAGATAGCCAGCGAGGCGGAGCAGTGCTCCTGCCTGAATGGAACTGCAGCTGCTGCTGGTGCGGATGCTGCTGCCGCTGCTGCTGCTGCTGTTGTGCCCGATGCGACGGCGGCTGGCGGCGTTGGTGTCACCTGGTGGTAAAGTGTTGCCCATGACCATGACAACTGTTGCTTCACTACACACACACACAGATACAGACACACACACAAACTCTCTATCACACAGACACACACACACACATCCTTCAGATACATCCGCGCGCCAGTGAAAGGCCACAGAACGCAAACATTTCATTGCTAAGGCGAAAAGCAAACTGAAACAGAAACAGAAACAGAAATAAAAACCAATATAAAAACGAAAAAGAGAAAACAAAAATTGCTTAGATGTCAATTTCGATGTTTCAAAAAGCGAAAAAAAAAAATAAATAAAAACCGAATTAAATTAAATGGAACTCAAATGGACTTTATTGTTGCTGTTGCTGTTGTTGTTGTTGTTGTTCTTCATCAATTTGCTGCTAGGGAAATTACAATTATTGTGTGGCTGCAGGATTTCATTCAGCAGAATAATAATAAGTCTAACGGAGAATACTTGGCTGTTAGTAGTAGTAGTAGTAGTAGCAGTTGCTCAATTCTCGAAGATGAGCGAACCGGAGGCGTAGCTGACGCTCGAGTCCTCCATGTCCAGGCACTGGCTGCTCTGCGCATACTTGAGAAACTTAAAGCTCATGTTCCGGAAGCCCTGATCCTGCAGGGCCTTGACGGCGCCTAGCATGACACCGATGGGATGACGACCGCATATCGTATTGTTGTATTTGCGCAAGTAATCGGTGAACGCACTGAGACTCAGCGTCTCAATGATGTCCATGCCCTGCTTGTCCAGCTGCTCGATGCACTTGTGTATGGGGCCATGCGAGCGATCGTAGTACGTGTAGCTGAAGCGCTGGCCCCAATGGCAGAAGTCGGAGGATATCACAAAGAGATTCGTCGGATCCATAAAGTAGCTGGACAACAGGCTGCCGTACTGCGCCTCCTGCTCGGCATTGAGGGAGCCCACGAGTATAGGCACAATGGTGAACTGATCCTTGAAGCTGGAAACGAGATTAATATACCCAACTCGCTAGGGGGCAACTCGACGGCCGGACTTACTCTTCCATCACTTTAGCCACATACGGCAAATGCATTTCGATGGAGTGCTCGTCCTCGTCCGTCTTCATGTCCATCCAGGAGAACTGACCCGTCTTCTCCAGCTGGGCATTAACTGCAAGGCATGTACGCGCTCATTAGAATCGATTGGGAATACAAAGAGTACAATTTTCATTCGTTTCCTCAGCACCTTCAGCATCGATTTTGAGATCATACAGCGGTGTCTTGTACTTTTTCGCCACCGAGAGAGCACAGCCGCGCAGCCGGACGTGGTGCGATGGGCCCAATATGAAAATCCGTTTACTGCAGAAGGCACAAAGTGAAAGTGAGCAGTTGGACATCAGCAGCAAATGCATGGGCGAGTTTCCACTTACACAACAACCGGACTCACTTGGCGATAGGCGAACGCAGCACACGCACCACAATAGGCATATCCTGCATGCCTGAAAGCCACACATAGAGAAAGATTTTATATTTTATATATATATATTTTTTTTTGAACTTGTTTCGCTTACGGCGCAATTATGGCACGTGCCGGTCCATGCGACAGGTCCGCAGCACCCAACCAGCGATCCAGCTGCCTAGAGAGTTCCGAGCCTGCAAAGCATAAGAGAGTATCTGATATAGTAGCATGGTTTAGACATGGTTTTTAGGTCTTACTGCATAGGGTTTCTGCTTTATGTGCCATGCATTTAGTTCTGGCCTGTGTACTGATTCGTAAGTATTTAATTTATTTATTAAAAATAATTAATAATAATATTTAGAGCATAGGTTCTAATATTATTATACTTAATGTGGCTATTAAAAATAATTATTAACTGGAAAAAAACGTCAGCCTCGCTGTACCAAAGTTGGCATGTCCTAACGTACACTATTTTACTATACTACTGTGGGCAAAAAATAAGGTGAATTTTCAATTTATAATTCGCGGATACGATACAGTAGTATATCTATATCTAAATCTAAATCTATATCTATATCTATATCTATATTTATATCTATATATATATCTATATATATATATATATATATATATATATATATCTATATCTATATCTATATCTATATACCTATATAACTTAGCTACTGTCTAAAAGGTCTTATACTTTTGGAATTCGGATGCAATATTTAATGTAATAATAAAATTTTTTAAATTCCTATTGGTTTAATAAAATAAAAAAAAATATAGAGTATATCCAACAAAATTAATATAAATTTAACTATGCTATTAAAATAGCTGGTTAACTAAGTTATGTTAGGCTGGTCTTAATTACATGAGAAATACTTTGTGTTTTCTTGCAAACACTCTTGCTTGAACCGATTGTTCCTATGCCAACTATATCTTAAATTGAGCCGAGTTTGATAAAATTATGAGACAATGCTAGCAGCTTATTTAAAATAATATGTGACAAGCTGTGTTAAGCATATTCTTAAAAATAACAAAAATCGGCAGATAAGTTCTATGGCAGCTATGCGATATATCTGTTCCATCGGGATCGCTGCGACTTATGCAGTATTTATGCCAAGTTGCATGCAGAAAGCTTCCAAACTGATCGATTCGGCTAATCAAATATATATATATTTTATAGGCTGCATTACAAACCACTGCCCAAAGTTAATATACCCTCAGCAAGTGTATAAAAATACGCAGCGACTGGCGTAGTAGGCGTCGCGTTGTCTAGCAACAAATAAACAAATAAAATATTGGCACTTTCACTTCGGCAGAAGCGGCCTAAGGATATATTCAGAAATTAAATATATATTATACCGATTGCAATTTAAATTCCAGTTGTTTACCCAGCATTATTAATTATATCAACGAAATGGACAAGGACAAGCAGAGCGATGAGCTACTCAATCGCATACGCAACGAGCTAACGGCAATTCTGGCGGAGAAGTAAGTGTATCTACCCGCACTTCAGATATCTTATAGGAATTATATCTTTTTTTTTTCAGTGCAAGCAATGATCCCGAGCGCAAGATATCAGCAGTGGAGCTTATGGACCCCACTCCATTGCCCATCATAGACGTGAGCAGTGGCAGCAAAACTGCCAAAAAGAAATCCTCAAAGAAAGCGCAGATTTACAGCAGACCCCAGACATATCGCCAGGCCGTGGGTGGCAAAACAATCACCATGAAGCCCTTGGGCCAGAAGGCGGCCAGCGACGGGGAGTCATCGTCGTCCTCGACGAGATTACGCGCAGCTGGCATCGGATCGGCGACGTCCATGATTTCGGATCGCTTGTCGCATCTGGAGCGCAGCATGCAAGTTGATTTCATGGAGTCACAGAGTAGTAAGAACATGGATGAGGATGTGCAGCGAATGCAGGTGGAGCTGGGCAAGAGCTACGATCTGTTCCAGGACATAAGCCGGAAGTTCGAGTCCATCAATTTCGGCACGCTTAAGACGCGCATTCAGAACCTGCACTTGAGCAACTCCGACGACCATCTGAACAAGGCGGCGACTCAGCAGCTGAGGCAAATGTTCGAGTCGAGTTTCGTGAAGAATCGCCTGGAGAAGCTGACGACAGATGTGAGCGAGGGATTCCGCCGTCATCCGGGCGAATTCGCCGACATACCCGAGCTGAGCAACTTCTTCCAGGCCTGCGGGCAGCTGGAGCACGGCCTGGACAGGCTCAAGCAGCAGCGCATACGCAGCAACGAGCTGGAGAAGCGCCTCTGCTGGGCCACAGAGATCGCCTACAATCGCATGCAGGAGATACGCAATTCGGTGGGCGACGACCCAGAGAAGAATTTCTAACCATTTCCGTTGCATGCTCCACGATGACCCTCATTGACAGATAAGATAAGGTACTTTATTGCAGGGGCATTACTACATGGTGTGAGTGTTTTTAGCCAGCACAGCACGGAGCTGTGTGTCAATGCAGACTTCTAAAAGAAATGTATTTTAAATAAAGATGAATTGTTCGAGTGTCTCAGCATATTTTATTGACTTACACACACACACACACATGTACTCACACGCACACATGCAAAGGTCAAAGACATGGAAGTTCGGTGCGAGTTGCCGCATTACCTGAATCTGTGTACCAGCTTCCTGCATGCGATGCTCTCCTGGCCGACATCTTGCTGCGTAGTGTTGCTAGTAGCTGCTCTGGGAAATGATTTTGGATGAGCCCAATGAATTTAGGTTTTTCCACGCCCGCACTTCTTTGTGCCTCTTTTCTTTTGTGGTGCAAAAGTGACGAGTACGCATACAAGTGCAGTGTGTGTGCATTCTTATTTATCGGCAGCGAGTACTTATCGTACGCACCGTTATCGATACCCGGGCAGTAGGTATCGCTTAACCCCAGCGCAAGACGTCGCATCGAGCGTAGCGCGATTGTTTTTCGGCATTTTACGGCGACAAGTAAAACTTAAGTATTGCCGACTTTCGCATAATCGTGTCTTATTATTGTGAGTGCAGGGCAAATGTGTATACACATATATTTAATTGTTTCAATAAATTATATTCGTACACATCATTGCAATATCAATTGCTCAACACATTTCGTTCTAGTGTGAGTGTGCGTGGGCGCGTAAACATGTGAATGGTTAGTCGACGCAAAGAAGAAGCATAAAAGAGAATATTTTGTGTGCAAGTGGATGAAAAGAAAAATTTTGGTAGTTAATAGTGCAATACAGTATATATTTATATATATATATATAAATATATAAAATATATAACGTAGAAATACGTAATTTTCCCAGGTGTGTTTGCTCGGACAGTGTCCATATAGATTTGAATGATTTGATTAGTAATACGCGGCAAATGAGTAGCATCGCGGCACTGAGTAGCATCGCGTCATTGCTGTACTAAAACTAAAAATTGCCGTATTCGTATTCCGCCATTTTGAAAGCTGCGAGTCGAAAGTGGAATTTGGACGCGTTGCTGGTAAAAAAATTATTGAAAAATATATAAAAAGTATACGAAATTGATGAAAAATGCATGCAAATTGCTCGTAAAGCTACTCGGCAAGTGTTTAACTATGAATTGTGTGTGTGGCAATGTGTTTAGCACGTGAATTCAGTGCAATTATAAAATACCGAAAAAAAAAACGCGAGTGCTGCTGCGGCCGCCACCGTCGCCGCTGCCGCTACTGCCGCCGCTACCACAAAGAAGAAAAACGAATTGAAAACGCAAAAAAAAAAAGAAAATATAGAAATATATATATAGAGATAATGAAAAACTAGTGTTACTTCTGTAGTGCAGTAATCGAATAACAAAATAATATGTATCTATACGGAATTTACATGATTTCTATCTCAAATGTGAAATGTTTGCTTCTTCTTTTTGTTTTCGAGCAGTATTTGTGTGTGTGCGTGTGTGTATGCTTGCCAGTGTGTGTGTGTGTGTTTGTGTGCGCGATAAACGTGTACAAGAAAAAAATTTAAACGTGCAGAATTTCGGTATGAATTTTTAAAGCCGATTTACATGCGCGTGTATTTTGGGACTGCTGTGTGTGTGTGTGGGTGTGCGTGTGAGTGATAGCAATAATTGTATTTGTTGTTTGCTAATACGCAAAACATAAATAAAATTGTGCAATAATTTCGTATCCGCTATAAAGCGCGCGTACACACACACACACATACACGCACATAATGGTAACATTCAGTCAATGATTGTGCATGTGTGTGTGTGTGTATGTTTCTTTTTGCCTGCTGCCGAATGACAATATACACGCAAGGTTCACTGCGCAACGCCCCGGTGGCACACCTCCCCGCCCCCCGTACACGTCCCTTTGCCCACACTGCTGCAACATGCTGCTGTGTCTCATCGTTGTTATTTTGCCGCCGCCAGCATTTGATGCGTGCGAGCGAGCGAGACAGCATGCGAACTAAAGTTGAGTCGCAAGTTCCCCCCCTCCCGCAGCTTCGTGCCTGCCACTGACTGTTTTTTTTCTCCAGCAAGCGAATGACATATTTCAACAGTCTTTCTTGCGAGTCCTTTAAAGGGTGAAAGTGTACCGTTTGAACGTTGTTGCTGAAGTTGGCTTTATCATTGGCTTGCATACATTATCGCAACTCTATATATGTGATTGTGTGTGTGTGTGAGAGTGTGAGTTTGGCTGTTTGCCTGTGTGCTAGCGAGATGAAAGCTTGAAACGCTTTAAACCGTTAAAGCTCGAGTAAGGAATGCGCCCATTAAAGTTAGCATTATGCATAATGCTTATCTTCCCCTTCCCCTGCTGAATGGCGTTGTACCGGCAGCTCGTTTAGTCCTAAAAATAGCCACTGCATGCCCGCTTCCTTTTCTTCCCTTGCTCTTGCCACTTGCGACTTGCCCAGTGGCCTGCACTGCCTGCCACCGCCTGCATATTGATTGAAAAACTTGTGCACAGTCCAAGCTTCGTCTCAGCAGTGGGCAGGGGGAAAGGATGGTGGGCATGCCAGTCCCGTTGGTGCTATGTTCAGGTCTGTTTGTGTGTGTGTGTGTGTGTGTGTGTGCCTGTAGTTGTGTTGTGCAATTTATGCATACATAAATAAATAAATACAAATGCTGCGCACACGTAAAAAGAGTTTATAAAAAGTCGCTACTGTCGAATGTCCATAAATATTTTACTTACACACACACACGCACACAGAGACAGAGAGACAGTAAAACCCATTGACTCCATGCCTCGCCCACTTCCCCTCTAACCTTACCCTTGCAGTCCAATGAAATTGGCGCTTGTTTCTAGTTTTATTACAACATTTTTTTGCGCTTGTTGTCGTGTTTTCTGTCGTTCGCCTGTTCGCTTGCTCGCTCGCTCGTTCTGGCGCCCCTGCTGTACCCATCAGGGCAGAAAGACACAAACACACACACACACGCACACAGTCACCCATATCGACGTGTGTATGGACAGAAAGACACTTGTGTTCTGTTCGCCTGTCTGCGCTGTGTAATCATATTTTTTGTCGGCTCCGCCCCCAGCCCTGATCCCGTTTACTGTATGTCTATTTCACATATTTGCATTGTTATGGATTTTTCCCCGCTTTCTGTCTATCACAAAATATATGTGTGTGTGTGTGTACTGTGTATATATAGATATTTTTTGCGAAATAGCTCCGGGACGGGCAAACATAAATCGAATTAGCTGCGTTGTTGCTTTTTTTTTTATATTGTGTATTAATTTTGTATGCCTGAAAAAATCCCACTTGAAATTTTTTTTTCGCTTGCACACACACACACGCATAAATCAGCAATAATAAATGTTTATTGAGCGTTCGATATGCACTATCAATGTGCATTAGCGTTATAGCTGACTGATCGGTCGCTCGTAGCACAAAGTTGTCTGATTGCCACAGAATTAAACTCAATTTTTATGACGCATTAAATTGTCTGTGTGTGTGTGTAAATTTCAATTTTGCTGCATTCAAACGATTTTGTGACTCAGTGTGCAAGCTGAACCATTGAACCACTCGAGAGTCGTTCGTTTGAACTAGAAAGTTCAGTTGTCGAGTGCAGGCAGTGCCTGCCGTGTGCTTATCACGCTTGGTCTGCTGTTTGCTCTGTTTATCTGCTGTTTGTTGCTAGCTGCGCCTGCCAATGCTTGCGTGCGCTAAAAGAAAATAAAAAAAAAAAATAAATAAATAAATAAAAAAATAAAAATAAATAAAACACGACAACGAAAGGAAAAGGCAAAGAAAAGCCAAAAACAAATGCTGCACACCTGCGACAGGAATTTCACACTCGCCAACCAAAATAGCCGGCAATCGTTTAAATTTAAATTTAAATTTCAATTTGTGTTCTTATGAAAGGAGCCAACCGTACAGTACATACATGTGTGCATGTATGTATTTTATGTGTGTACTTAAATGAACTAACATATTGCGAGGGGAAACGGAGCAGTTGCTGCCTCGCTGGCTGCTCTGTATAACACCCATCGATCTGTGGCCAATTCACTGACGCGCTTTTGGTCTAAATAAAAGCAGATAAATCAAGCCAATACACAATTTGATTGTTGTGCCAAATGGTTTTTTTTTTTTTTTTTCTGCGCGCGGCAACAACAATTTAACAGCAACAGCAGCAGCAGCTGGGAACAGCGAGCAGAAGCGTGCGAGCCAATATAAATTGTTGTTGTTATTATTATGCCCTGTGAGTGACTTGCAATGCTTGCAGTATTTTCTTTTCTTTTTTTGTGCTCATGTCTTTGTATTTATTTCGATTTGCGTCATTCAGTGTACACTACACACACACACATGCACGCACACCCGCGCACTCAAGTAGTAAAGCAGAACTTATGCAAATGTAAGCAAAGCGTAAGCAAAACAAAAAGCTCTGCTTAATAAAGCGATCGACTGAGCTGAGCTGAGCAGAGCAGCGCAGCGCAGCTTTTTGCCGGCACAAAGCGTAAGAAGCAGATGAATAATAGGAAGAGGAAGACAGCAAGCAGGCAGGCAGGCAGACAGCACAAAAAAAGCGCGCCAAAAGCAACGTCACGGAGTTGCGAATCCGTTAATTCAAAGTCAAGACGAGTTGAGAGCAATTAAAAAAAAAAAAAAACAACTGCAAACAACTGGAATTGCCAACTCTGACGTACAGTGTAGCCTCGCTAAAAAAGTCAATTGCAAATTAGAGCAGCAGCAAGAGACCAAAAACACTTTGTGCATGTTAATTAAATTCGTTACTTTTTGCCTTAAAGAGCAGCATGCAATTTAAATTGTATGCGCACAATTTGATACACTTTAATCCAGTGCACACTGTGACGACGGCTGCACGCCCCCCCCTGCCTGCCTTGCGTCTAGCATGACCCCAACTCAAGCGGAAAGCACTCATAAGTCGACTTGCCTTCTCGCATTCAAACTTTTGCTGACTGCCCCTGCTCCCCTCTTCTTCTCCACCTTTCTCTCTCTCTGTTCGCCCTTTCCCACTCTCTTTTGCTGCAATGGCGTCATCAGCATCGCGCTTTAAAAACTTTTTGCCTGCCCCAAGACACACACAAACACAGGCGCGTAACTCGATGTGTATCTATGTGTGTGTCTGAATGTGTGTGTGTGTGTGTATAGCGTACAAATGCGCATGACTCGTATATATGTATATTTAAACGTGTTTTATAAAAACACACATACACACACACACACACATACACTTGCAGACACGCGGTGACTTGTCGGCTCGAGCCAATGCCTCGTTTTCAGTTATTGTGGCATTAAGCCAGCAAACAATTTAAGCCAACATGAGTTTTTCCTGCCTCGAAAATTGTGGCAAAAAGAAAAAAAAAAAACACACACACACACACATAGAGAGAGACAGGCACAGGCACCGGCACAGACACATTAAAATTGTACTTTTGCTGTCGCTCTGTTATCGTCGACGTTGTCGGGTTGATAAACCGGTTTACTGGCTTGGCTTCAGCTCGACTTCGACTTCGACTTCGGCTTGGCTTGGCTTGGCTTGGCCCGACTTGCCAAAGGCAAGAGAAAGAGATACAATATACACAATACACAAATACACAATACACGGTACAAAACACGACTGTGGTTCGCCATCGCGCCGAGTGTGTTGTTCTTAGTTAGATAGCTGCCGGCGGCAGTTGCTCAGGTAGCGACGACGACGACAGCAGCAACAACAACAGCAGCAACAACAACAATGCGAGTGAGACAGTGAAATGTATCTGTTAGATACGCGCGTCCAAAGATTTACTGTACACTCATCATTTTGTGGCGCTTGAGTTGTGATTTATGTAGCATTTTATGTGATTTACTTTTGCTGTGTTGCATGTGTGTGTGTGTCTTTAGTTTGTTATACACACACACACACATAGACTTTGTGTGTGTGTATCAACAGGTTTTGTGTTCAACTTTCTCAATAAAAAGCGCGCAGCAATTGCGTGGGCGCGCATGGAACACGTTGTTGCTGCTGCTGCTGCTTCTGCATCCTGTGGATAAACTAAAGTTCCACAACGCCAGCTCCCCCTTGGCTCCTGCAACAGTTGCAAAACCTGTTTTTGGCGCGTTTTCAAATGCATGTGTATGTGTTGTGTGTGTTTGTGTCGGCCTGTATGTGGCAGCTTCCTTTCACTGTTGCCACACACATTTTCAGCTTCGCGCTGCCTCTAAAAAAAAGTATATAATTTATCAAGAATAATCACGAATGTCTCGTAATTGTTTTAAAAATAAACAAAGCGCAAGAACGGAAAGGGTAAGGGAGGAGGAGGAGGGAGGGGGGGGGCATTGTGGTGCGGCATGTGCTTGTTGTATGTCATAATTGCGTCGCGTATTTTTTTGCTTTTAGCCATTTCGCTGTGATTATCAACTTGAGCATCTGTGCAGGTCTTTATTTGCTGTGCTGCCATTTGGTGGCTCTGCTATTAATAATACGATTATAATTTGTTTTATTATTGTCCGTATGCGTGTCGTTGTTCTCTGATTGTAGTCTGTCGGTTCTATTTAGAGTTGAGCTGAACTGAGCGTCGCCTTGTTGCCATGTATTGTGTGTGTGTGTGTGTGTTTTGTTGTGTCTGTGTGGTCGCGCCAAAAGTGACCACAGTCGATGCCTTATCAGAGTGCCTCAAATATATAGTATAAATATATATATATAAATACATATAGAAGTGCTCACAGATATGAAGAGGCGTACAATGTCTATGCCTGATAATCGTCTCAGGCGCAGCGTATTTCTATTTCGTATGCGAAAAGTATAATTAGCAGGCGATTTCATAGGAATTTCCATTGCTCAGGATTATCTCTTGAGGTATTCATCAAGAAGATGTAGATATAAATGCTCACGTTTAGCAGTCTTTAGATAATGGTTAACATTCAGCTCGCCCGCCATTTATAGGCCTCGTCCCATGCCCCTGTAATCGGACAACCCAAATAGAAGTCGGTCGAAGTATCTGCTTATCGCTTATCACCAGATACAACGACTCTAGCCTGTTCTATACTATGTCATTCTTGAGGCCTGATAAGATACGCGAGCGAGCAACACGCAAACTAATCCCAAATGAGGCACAATAGAGCAATACCTGAAACGCTATTGCGCGCGCTTGTTGCTCTGGCTTCACGTTGTTGTTGTCACGTCTAATCAACGGCAAACGGCGTTGATAAGGGCCAGTGGAACGCTAAGGAACGATGGGGGCAATGCCATACACGGCATACACGTCGTACACCATGCTGTATCACGATGTGTTGTTAATATGACGATAGCAACAACAAAAACAACAAGAACAACAATAAGAGTCTTTTATATACCCAAGCACACACTGACCCAGGCTGAGGCGTTAAATTTCCATGTTGTCGCAGTGCACCCCACAGGCTGCTGCCCCCTGTCCGCCCATCCATGCCGTATCAAATCCAAGCAAACGCCAGCTGCGCAATCTGTGGCTGTGATTATGGCTGTAGAAGCCGGAGGAGCTGTGCATGGCGGCGTTGTTGAAGGCTGTCGTGTGACGGCAGAGGGAGGGAGCAGTCGGTGGAGGGGGGGGGGGGGGAGCGTGGAGGGCTTCGCTTGTTGGTTCGCACTGCAATCAAAAAGTATCTTTATCGCTGACGATTGCGAAATCCAAACGAAACTTGTCATCGGTGAATTTTGTGCTGACATTGGCGCGATTTGTGGGTGATACGTAAGCGATTTCTTTCTCTTATGGTTGTTGGCTCGCTTGTTCGCCTGTTCGGTCTGTCGGTCCGTCGGTCTGTCGGTCGGTCGCTCGTTTGTACTTTGACATCAAATTTCATGTTTTCCATTTAATTTGCAAGTTGTTGTATTATGTATTATTTTATGATTCTATGTGAACCTGCACGTATTTATATATATATATGTATTTTCATTTGATTGCAGGATTCTCTTTCTCGATTTCAATATGAAGCGCCAAAAATGATTGCAATGTGTGAATCGTCGTCTTGAAAAGGTTTTCGTTTCCGTTCATTGAAAGTGAATTGAAAGCAACAGCAACAGCAACAGCAGCAGCAGCAGTAACAACAGCAGAGAGCAACAACAACAATAATAATAATAATAATAATCACATATTAAACGGAGATTAATTTCTTAACTAAAGAAGTGAAAAGTAGAGCACACAAGCACACATCATATAAAGGCAGAGTTTGATCATCGAGCAGAGGAAGCAGCGAACTCTACAAACAAATAGAAAGAAATATGGATAAAAACCTTATGATGCCCAAGCGTTCGCGCATTGACGTGAAGGGCAACTTTGCCAACGGTCCGCTGCAGGCGCGACCCCTGGTGGCGCTGCTCGATGGACGCGACTGTTCGATAGAGATGCCCATCCTCAAGGATGTGGCTACAGTGGCCTTCTGCGATGCACAGAGCACATCTGAAATACACGAGAAGGTATGCCATTCATTTGCTAATTGAGTCTAATCTATGGTTTTTCATGTCTGTTGTCTGTGCTTTTAGGTGCTGAATGAAGCAGTTGGCGCCTTGATGTGGCACACCATCATTTTGACCAAGGAGGATCTTGAGAAATTCAAAGCTTTACGCATCATTGTGCGCATTGGCAGTGGCACAGACAATATTGATGTTAAGGCCGCCGGCGAACTGGGCATTGCCGTGTGCAATGTGCCCGGCTACGGTGTCGAGGAGGTGGCAGACACAACAATGTGCTTGATATTGAACCTATATAGGCGCACCTATTGGCTGGCGAATATGGTGCGAGAGGGCAAGAAGTTCACGGGTCCCGAGCAAGTGCGAGAGGCGGCGCATGTGAGTCGAAGCGATCAAGAATCGATTGAATGAATCAATTCGAATCGAATCGAATAATCCAAATTAAA
Source organism: Zaprionus bogoriensis (assembly GCA_035046045.1). Lineage (NCBI taxonomy): Eukaryota > Metazoa > Arthropoda > Insecta > Diptera > Drosophilidae > Zaprionus > Zaprionus bogoriensis. The sequence goes on along the minus strand of JAWNOI010000141.1, from coordinate 4,747,987 downwards.
TTAAATTACACTTTTTTTTTAGGGCTGCGCACGCATTCGTGGCGATACCTTAGGCTTAGTTGGATTGGGTCGCATCGGCAGCGCTGTGGCGTTGAGAGCAAAAGCATTTGGCTTCAATGTTATATTCTATGATCCCTACCTACCCGATGGCATTGACAAATCGCTCGGCCTCACACGCGTCTATACCCTGCAGGATCTGCTATTTCAGTCCGACTGCGTCTCACTGCACTGCACGCTCAACGAGCACAATCATCATTTAATCAATGAATTCACAATTAAACAGGTAAATGCAATTGAAGCTCGCACTGCTTAGAGCTTAGCTAATCGCATTTTTGTATCTTTTCGCAGATGCGACCTGGTGCATTTCTGGTGAACACCGCCCGAGGCGGACTGGTCGATGACGAGACCCTGGCGCTGGCACTGAAACAGGGTCGGATAAGAGCAGCCGCATTGGATGTGCACGAGAACGAACCATACAATGTATTTCAAGTAAGAGATTGTTGTAAAACGAAACATTTTACGCAATCTGAGCCGACGCAACGCCTACGCTTGGCATGGTTTGTGAACTAAACGGCATCTCCTTCTCCATTGGCATTGCAGGGCGCACTGAAAGATGCTCCAAATCTAATTTGCACACCACACGCCGCCTTCTTCAGCGATGCATCCGCAACGGAGCTGCGCGAAATGGCAGCCACCGAAATACGACGAGCGATTGTCGGTAGTATTCCAGAAGTGCTGAGGAATTGCGTCAACAAGGAGTACTTCATGCGCACGCCGCCAACCACTGCGGCCGGCGGCGTTGCGGCGGCTGTTTATCCCGAAGGTAAACTACAAATGATATCAAATCAAGAAAAGTAGTGGGAGGCTCAAACAGATACAGATGCCAGGGAGAGAGAGCGTTACAAACAACATAACAAATCTATATAAACCACAAACAGTAAACAGAATTCAGAAATCACACACACACGCACACACACACACAAACACACCTAACACATATACACATACTACTATATACCTTTTCTGATTCATTTGCAAGCACACACACTCACACACACACACACATTAATACATATATAAAACAGAGAGAGAGAGAGAAGTGAGAATCGCGTTGATTGCAGTTTTCAAGAGCGCGTGCTATAAAAGTTGATAAATAAGTTAAACAGTTTAAGCTATATACATATATGTATTATACGTATATATATATATATATATATATATATATATATATATATACATATATATTATAAAGAGACCGAGCACGAGGAGGAGGTTTAGAGCGCGACCGATGTTGGGCAAAAGTTATAAATGATTATACATATACATATATATATATATATACAAATCCATATGCATAGTATAGCTATAAAAACTGCAAACGCTTAAGAACCAACAAACAAGAACAATTTCAACGTTTTTCGTACTAACAATCCATACTAGTTTACACCCTAGGCACATAGATTTTTATAGTTGGGTCTCAGAGCAGAACAGCGACAAGGTCCAACCCCGCCCTTCCCTTCCCCCTTTGGATATTTCCCCCCCCCAAAAAATTATTATCTACAATTATTATTATTATTTTTATTTTTTATAGCAACTCGCAATATATTAAACAAATTGTTGTTAAAACCATAACTCTGTGTATTCCAAATAGGTTCGATTAGGATTTAAATCAGCCGCAAATCTATTTATTCAACATATTGATTGTCCTCCAAAAATTCCTGGCCCAGACCTACCCAACTTGTCAGCGTTTGTAGTTAGTCTAAAACAAAAAACAAAAAACTTGAATTTCGTTTTTGCATAATGTACAATATAATCGATATCTATATATATATATATATGCGCATGTAGATATATATATGTGTATAATTCATAATTATTTACAGCAAAAGGTGAAAGTAAACAATTTGATGGATTGTTGTTGTTGTTAATTGTTTTGAGACCCTGCCTCACACATTTAATATAACTAACTATCTACAGATGAACATAAAGATAGATAGAGCTATAGAGATAGAGAGAGAGAACTCAGTACGAAACGATATGATTTTTGTTGCAAACTCTACTACAGATCAGATATTTATACATTTGTAATATTACTAACCAAGCAAAAAGTTTATAGATCAGCCTCAAAGCGAAACGTATTATTTTTAAGAACCGATTTTGATTTAGCGCCATAAATTACTGACTTTCTTTCAAGTTGTAACCACAAAAAAATTAACACAAAAAAAAAAAAACAACTCAAAAATATGATCAAGCAAATATGATGAATGCACAATTATTGTTAAACTATGCGATTACTCCTGCATATCCGAAAATATTTATGTTGCTCAGAAAGAGAAGTACGAAACAAAAATTATAAAGAATAACTGATAAACCCTGCTCTATATGAATGCATAATGATCTCATCATCCGAGTTTATTTTCGCCTTGCGTTAAGATCTTAACATGCTGAGACCACAAAATAATGAATTAATTATTTAAATAAACACATACCAACACACACACACATACACTCACACTGAGAACAACACTGAGAGAAATACAGATATAACAACACGGCGCGTGAAATTAAACCACATCTATAAATAATAACAAAAACGAGAAACGAAAAGAAACAGCAGAACAGAAGCGAAAACTAGAAGTAACATTAATGCATAGTCTATGTACATTTAAAATATATAACAGAAATTATATTAAAAGATGAGAAAAAACAAAAAGAAAGTAATATTAAAAATACCTAGATTTACATTATTGATAAAGGCAGTTAAACAAAAGGAGAACTTAAGCAAAAAACGATAAATCACAAAAAAAAAAAACAAACAAAAAAAAACAAAACAAAACAAACAAACAAAAACACAGCACATTATGATCAACCGAGTAGTCGGTAAATTTAAGAATTGTTAGCGTATAAAATGTAATATTACTTACATTAATGAACAAAACAAAAAACAAAAGAGATAATAAGAAACAAAACATCAAAAAAAAAGAAACAAACAAACGGCGCAAAGTATGATTTTGTAAAATTTTCGCAATTTAAGTTAATTAATTAAACAATTAATGCAATTGACGCCAAGTTTTCACGATTTTCCTTTATTACTTATTTCGCTCAAGACCAATACCAGCATAACTCAACAACATATTCCTTAAAAAGAAACAACAAAAAAAAGAAACAACAACAAACAAGAAATCAACTTTATAAAGAACGCATCAAGAGTTTTTATTTCGATTTTGTTTTGTTCCCAAGCAGACAAGATTTGTTGAACTTTAAGCACAAATACATGAAACAAACAAACGCATAGAAACACTAGAACCAACACTCGCACACACACATACCCACACACACGCACGCACGCACACACTCCCGACACGCACACACACATTCACACAGAAGATCCTACAAGCATAAAGCAAGCTGCAACAACAAATGAGCAAAAAAAAAAAAAAAAAAAAAAGTTACAAGAGGAGAAAAGAAAAGGAAATTAATAAGCATAAGCGTAAAAGTAAAAATACAAGTAAAGAGACAAGAAAAATAAAATACTGTTATTTTGTAATGTATAAAAATATTTTTAATAACTGTGAAAGCTAAATAAAATTAAAAACAAAAACAATCGAAGAAACCAGAGCAAAGTTAATTTTGAGAAACCAAGCGAACCTTTCCAGAAAACAAAAACGCAAAAAAAAAAAAAAACAGAAATAAAACAAAATCTTTAATGAACCAATTACTGTTGCTTTTGTGTGGCGCGCATTATTGCAAAATAGTTTAAACGAACCTAATTCCACTTTTTGTTCCAATTTTTTTTTTTTTTTTTTTTATGTAAATTTTTCGAATTCTATTTGGGATGATGGATGATCATTGAGTGCAGAGCAGAGCAAGCGTAAATATTTTAAGGATAACAAAAGACGAAGAAAACAAATCGAATTAAAAATAGTTAACAAGTTGCCTTCATTGTGGAAAGTCAGTAATTTATGATTGTCGGCCTGCGGAATTGATACATATATCTTAGCTGTAAGGTACGCAAGAATTGAATAATTGAGAGTGTCCACTGTGCAACAGTGGAACAAACATAGATAACATAGATCACATTTACACGAGACATTTTCGAGTAGAGGAAAAAAAAGCCTTTTCTCATCATGCTCAAAGCGTTTTGCAGCCAGGGGAAATATGCATATTCTTTATTTATCGATCTTGTTTGTGTATGTATGTATATATAGTATATATGAATTTATAAAATCGGCTAAACTTTCACTTTGGAAACGCTCGCTCCAACTGTTCCAATCTGCTCCGACCTACATACCATATGCTTCAGCTTTAGCAGGTCTGCTCGTTCGAAAGTTCCTCGTGTAAATGCAGTCTAAGTTATTGTAGGCGCCTGTTCTGAACTCATCATGCATCATGCAAGCTCTTCGAATTGGCGGCAAAAGTCTTTATCCGCCCGTTCCACCGCCCATTCAGACCACTTCTTTTAGACCACACGCAGCCACCAGCAAATCGATCCAATCAACACTCTATCTTACATAATACTACTATACCAACCACGCCCGACTCCAAAACCTCCCGCAAAAAAAAAAAAAAAAAAAACCGAAAAACCGAAAAAAAGAAAACTAAAGCAATACGAAATACAGCAACATTTTATTAACCAATTTCCTAAATGATACGCAAATACGCAAAATACCAATACCAATACAAAAATCAAATCAAATCGAATCGAATACAAAACAGGATTAAATGGCGGCTATTATACAGGCGCACTGCATCCTCGGGCACACAGCACCACACCGCACGATGGTCCCCACAGTACAACAAATCTCGGCAGCAGCGTCAGCGGCAGCAGCAGCTCTGCCGCCCTGGCACCGCCACCGCCGACCGGCGCCGCCGCTGCCAACTCAGTGGCCGCGGCTGCTGCGGCTGTGGCCGCCGCAGCGGCAGCGGCCGCCGCGCTCCTGCCGTCGCCGGTTCCGCCGAACGCTGCTGTGCCAACGGTGCCGCATTTGTCGCCCCAAGTTGGTGGATTGCCGCTCGGAATTGTGAGTAGCCAATCGGTAGGTACCCCCCCACCCCTTCACACCCCCACACCAACCTCCCAACCGTGTTGTATTGTACCACTGTGTTGTGTGTTTTGTGTGTGCGTGTGTGTGCGCGCAGTGTGTGTCCATCAGTCAGTCGGCCTCAACCCAGCAGCCTCAACCCAGCCAGCTGTATCAATTTATATAACTTTAACTACGTCTGTGTGCGTGTGTGTGTGCGAGTGTGTGTGTGTGGTCTAGCTTGTTGTTATCGTTGTTGTTGTTGTTGTTGATTACCAGTTGTTGTTATCGTTGTTGTTGTTGTTTTGTATTGGTCATTAGTTGTTGTTGTTGTTGTTTGCCTAGGCTAGGGTTTACTAACAGAACTATACATACTATATATATATATATCTATATCTATTTATCCACATATATACATATCTATGCATTGATCTCTGGCAAATATATATATTTATTTATTTATTAATCTCGATCACGTCTTGCTTGCAGCACCTGAGTGCGCCCGACCCTAATAACCATCTGTCATCGAGCATCAAATCCGAAGTGAAGGTCGAGTCAACGGAGACGCCGTAGACTGCTGCCTCGTTGCTGGAGGAGGCAAAAGAAACTGATGTGACAACGGGCAGTGACATTATGGAGCTTGGAGCAGACAGCGAGGCGGCAGGCAGAGAAAAGGAATGAGAGAGAGCGAGATACAGAGAAAGAGAGAGAGTGGGAGTGGGAGAGAGGAAGCTGCAGTCACATCCACACATCCACACACACACACACACACATACACACACATATATGCATACTGGATAATTATATAAAAAAAGAAAGAAGAAAAACAACAAATGCCAATCAATCACATCATCATCAGCATCATCTGTATCTGTGTGTGTATCTTTGTATATGTATTTGTGTCTGTAACTGTCCACACACACACACACACACACACGCACACGACTGTCGTCTGTCCGGCGGTCTCCTGTGTGCCAGATCCATGCGCACCTGCGCCCAGCCTTTGATTTGAATTTTTCCAAGTTTCTAAGTTATAATTTAAAATACGATACATATTTGCATTACCAACCTTAAAAACGAAACAAAACACAGCAACAACAACAACCATAATGAGAGCCCCAAAATACACCAACACCCACACCCACACACACACACACATACACAACATACAAGCAGTAACAAAAACAAACACACACACACACACACAACACGCCTCAAAATTAACTACGTATGTATTTAGAATTTAATTTGTAACTATTTAGAATTTTACAGTTACAATTTAAGACTTTTATTTGTATTGCAGCAAATTGTAAGAAAAAAAAAATAAAAATATGTTACCTACATATAAGCGCAAAAACAAAAACAAGAAACACAAAATGTTGGCAAATTTTAACTACAAAAATGAGAGAGAAAAGAGAAGAAAAGATAAACAGAAAAAAAAACAAGATTTACGGCATACAAAAGCAACACACAAGAGAGAGACGTTTAGTGCTTAAGATACGTTTAAAGTACATAATAAAAAAAAACAAACGCAGTGTATTCGTATGTGTATCTTGTATCTAAGTATCTGCAACTAGAGAGTATGCTCTACGCACAAGACAACTACGATTTTTTTCAAAAATACTTTTTGATAAAAAACATGAAAAAGTCTGTTGAAAATATTTAAAAAATTCTCTATAAAATTCTATTAATATAAGCACAGTTTAAGACTGGTTTATATGAGCTACTTCAAGGTCGAGATACTTTTTGTTATGGTATTTGTTTCTGTATCTTCTTGCATTTCCCCCGTCCCAGTTCAAACAGTTTGCTTAGGCTTGTAAACTTTTATTTGAGTCAAATATACACAAAGGTTCTCGGTATCGGGTGGTACACACTAGGTTTAAATGCTACATCATAACACCAGTTCTAAGTTAGCACAAACTACTACGCAGCTTCAAGACGCATTGCTTGTATTTGTAATACAGTTTCTGTGTATTTGTTTTTCTTGTACAATTAAAACGTGTAGATATCTTTAGTAAAGTATTGTTTTTTAGGTAGGTTTCATAGTGTTTTTTTGTATTTATTTTTTTTTTTTTTGTCTTTGTTTTTTATTGTAAAATTCCTCAATATAATATGCAACATTTAACACACGGCCATTCTTGCAATGTCCAAGGATGGGTCCATCACGTTTCCACTTAGGCTTAAACGTTACTAGCTAAATTTCAGTATTTCGTATTCAGTTTTTCGAGTGTGTTTACTACGGAATGAACAACAATTACAATTACATATACATACAATACGTACGTACATATACATACACATACACGTATGGTAAAGTCAAAGATAAAGTATTGTATCTGCTGCACGGGCGGGCACCTTCACATTTGTCGAACTACTACGCTAGGTTTTCATTTTATACACAGTTAACAATTTCGAATCGTTAGATATATATATATATGTATATATAGTACATGTGTCTGCGCGTATGTACTCTAAGCAAGCCTGTCACGAAACCATGTGCAATACAATACGGCGTCTAACTAACTGGTCGGAATACACACGACTATTTCTCTGCGTGTATTTGCAACAATAACGACATTAACTCTGCGACGAGATCCCGTCGTATTCACAGTTCCAACTCTAGGGGGGGGGGGGGGGGAAGTATAGTGTATGCTTGAGCTGATGATGTACGCTATATGCATGTCTGTCTGTCTGTCTTTCTCTTCAGAATATATGGTACAGTTATGGGGTTTTTAAAACCAGGAATATGTTTGAATGTCTTTTTTTTTTTTTTTTTTGTTTGTAGGTTTTTTTTTTGCATTGTTTTGTGTATAAACAGGTTCTATCAAAAGCATCAAGTACGTACAATACTTATCATATGTTGTCGCGCTCCAGGGACTGGGGTCAGCGGGCATGTGGTACTTAGAAACGAAATTAAAATCAACAATCATTGAAAACGATGGATGGATGGTGTCCCCGCACATGGTCAACTCAGAAGAAGCGCGTCAGACGCGGCCTCGCCACGCGGAAGACGCCGTAGAGGCCCAGACAGATGAGGCCATACTTGAAGGTGTTCTTGCAGACCCGCTGACTGAGGCTGGCCGGCGGTATTTCCATTATGGCCGGTATCTTCTGTGGATCGACCTCGCCCCACATTTTGGCAATTCCATTGGCATGACCAATGCCCACAACGCCAACGACGCGCACGGGACGCACCTGATGGGCGCCAGGGGCGGCTTGCGGCAATGCGGCCAGTTGCAGGGAGTGGCACAGGTAGAGATCACGCTCGCGCACAAACACATCGGAGAAGGCCGGGAATTCGCCGGCCATTTCCTGCATTAGTTTCTCCAGAAGATCGCGCTGCTTGCACTCCTCGACCTCCTCGATGCTGATGCTGTCGGTGAACGTGAGGCGCCAGACCAGCTTCATGGTCTGCCACAAGGAGAGTGCGCGTAGCGCACGATACAATGTGATGCGAATGGGTCGATCGCCCAGATGCAGTATGCAGCCGGGCAGCTTGTGGATCTCCTCGAAGGCGCGTCGGAACTCGCCACCTGGTGCCATGCCCAGATCCTTGGCAATTTGTGCGCTCATCTGCAGCAGCAGTATGAAGAAGATGCCATTGATATAGCCATGGGTCTGCAGTATGCCGCGTATCTGCAGCGTGCGAGAGAAATTTAGTTTTTCGGATTTGAATCCTATTTCGCTGCAGCCTCACCTTGGGTATGTTGATATTCTTGGCCTCCTCCAGCAGCGTCTTCTCATCGAGCTTCAGTATGTGTACACGCGATGGACATAGCTCAACCATGACCACGTCTGGACGGACATTGCGAATGACCTGCAGAGAGAGAGAGAGAGTTGTAGAAGAGTACTACTACTTGGCGGGTGTTTCGTTCGACTCACATAGGACACGTCATCCTGGGATTCCTCGCTGAAGTGCGCTGTGCCCACCAGGTAGACCTTGCTGCCGAACGGCGTCTCCAGCAGCGTCACCGTCGAGGGCAGATGCTGATCGAATTCCTCCAAGCTATCGTAGATGGTTATGTCGCGTTTGGTCTGCGGCTGATCGTTTGCTTCAACCACCTGCAGACGCTTCTCGTCGCCGCCATCGGCCGCTGCAGATGCCTCAGCTATGGATATGTCCAGCTTCTGTTTGCTCGACTGCAGCAGCGATTCGGTCTTGCGGCGTCGCTTATCGGCAGCGGGTGTCACCGTGTCGGCGGCTTTATTCGGCGATTTTCGCAATATGTTCTTGACCTTCTCCACGGCCTCGTCGTGCTCGTCGTCGTCCGACAGACGCTCGATCAGCACAATGTTCTTCTCGAGATCCTCCTCCTTGATGGAGTTCTCGTTGATCTCAATAATTGACAGATTGGGATTATCGCTCTTGAATATTGTCTTGTTGGCCAGCTGCGACTTTGGGTCCACCTCCTCCTGTGAGGTGTTCGTATCGGTGCTCTCGGACTGGATCAACAGCATGCTGGCATTTATGGCCGTCGAATTGTTCGACAGATTGACTGTGGCAGGCGAGGAGGAGGAGATCGTAGTCGATGAATCATTACCATTGGAGCAGTCCTCGGCATGCGTCATTTTCTGCGCAAGTTTCGCCTGTTCCGCAGCACTGTGGTTCAAATCGGTGAGCAGGCTTTCTGTGGAGCAGAACCAGAGAAATGGTCGACGTTTTAGATACTTTTAATTAACAATAAACAAATATATATATATGTAGGTATATAGTAATATAATGGGAGAGTGTAGTAGTTAGTTAATTATGGGTCTTCACTTTCTTGCTCGTAGAGCTTTTGCAGCTGCTTCAGATACGACTTGGTGTAGGCCTCGTCCTCGCCGCCGCGACAGCTGTCCGTGAGGAACTGCTGCAGCAGCTGGAAGCACTTCTCCTTGAGCAGCACCACATGTGCTCGTTGCGCCTCCTCGCGCCGCATCAACTTCGCTTTGTACTTGGTCGTGAGTTTCTGCTTCAGCGACGACAGCTTCTTCTTCATGATCTCCTGGAAGATGTGCTTCTCAGCCTGATAGGCATGATCGCCGAGCTGCAGCATTAGCTTGTCCAGCTCCATATCGATTTGCTCGCAATGATCCCGGAAATTGGGATCGTCGGCGAACAGCGCAAAGATCGTCGTTAGAAATTGTTGTGGGAACTCAACCGGTTTCGACTGCGACTCGAGCGCCTGCTGTGCCGCCCTGAAGAGCTTTGGCTTAATTGCCAGACTTAGACGCTGCTCCACAGAGTTCTGCTGCTTCAGCCTCTGCAGATGTTCTTCCAGGTGATCGGATTTGATTCTCAGCGCGCACATCTGCAGCTGCAGCGTGTTCAACTGATGCTTGAGTGCAACCTGCTCTCTGGCCAGCATGAGATGCTTCTCCCTGAGCATTGAGGCGGAACACGATATATCCGAGCTGAGCGACTCCGAGCTGCTGCTGCTGCTGGTGGTTGTATCCAAGCTGTTCGCCTCGGAGCTCGTCGAGCTGCGGCACATTTCATCGTCCGAAAGTTGATTTGGCATTGTGTGTTCTGTTGGCCGGGTTATAACAGAGCCAAGCTGAGTTGAGTGCCGGCACAAGGCCAACTTGATGAGGGCGTGCGGTGTGTGTGCTACGTTTATGCCATGCCAAGTACATGAAGACGAGCTTATCGCGAAGGCTGGGGAAGAAACTCACCATTGCAGGATTTGTATGGTGTGGTGGACAGCTGATGGTCCAGCGCGCTATCATAGAATGTGCTGTCGTTCATGTAGGCAGATTTGTTGTGCTGCTCCGGCGTGGCCATCATCGAGTCGGTGGATGCTGAAGCTGACAGGTCCATGCGTGCACTGCAGTCGGTGGATGTGGCGTGCCTACCGGATCTGATGGATCTCAACTATGCGGGCGTTACTCTCCAGTTCTCTCTCTCTCTCTCTGTGGGGCTCTCGTTTGCACAGGTGTTTTGGAAGAATCGGTTGCGGGTTGAAATTCGGTTTCAGTTTGCTCATTCGCCTTCGCCCGCATACATACGTACACGCACATACATATGCTGCTGCTGCTCTGCTCTGCTCTGCTCCGTCTGGCTGTCTGTGTACTTAGGGTATATATGTGTGTGTGTGGGTGCTGCTATACGACATCAGTTGCTGCTGTTGTGGTTGTGTGTGTGTGCGCTGAGAGAAACTGCAAGCAAAATGAATACGAATTAATGAGCGAGCGAGCGGCAGATTGGCGCGGGGAGCGCGCAGCGTGTAGGTACCAAAAGATAATTCCAGTCTGTCACCTATAACGAACTTAAAATTTCAAAGATGTGTGCTGCGTACGTGTCTGCTGATTTTGAAAGCACAGCCTGGTCGGTCGCTCGACAAACTCCAAATACAGACTATATATTTCGAATATGATCGATATATCATATATCTGCATATATATATATATGTATATTTTCTATTGTTTTGCTTACACAAGCAGCGTGCAGACACGCACAAACGTGCATCAGCTTGTATGTGTGTGTGTGTGTGTGTACCTATTGCATTGCACTTACCTGGGAAAGTCTTTATTGTGCTGTGTGTGTGTGTGTGTGTGAGTGCGAGTGTATGCGTGGCGTGGGTGTTGAGTCCTCTCACAGTCCTTTAATTGACATCAGAATTTATTCAGCTGTTGGGTAATTTGGCTTTTTTGCGTTTTGCCCTTTATTTGTATATATATATATTTTGTTTAAAGAAAAACCCAAGAAACTAAAGAATGAAATTGTGATTGTGGCAAACTGAGTTAGAGCGTTCTCTTCTTCTTGCTAGCGTTGACCAGTGTTGCCCCAATAACTGCACAAATGTTGTACCCACTGTTTGCATGATGCCAAATACTAGGGGTATTCCTTGAAGAAAAAAAATAATATTATTAATAATAACTATAAAAAAATATACAACATTTATATATTTATGTTTGTATTTTTTCAAAAAAAAAACTATTTTATTTGCTACGTACTTTAGCTTAAAATAATACATAATAAATACAATTACGTTTATTTAGACTTATTTTGAGACCATTTGGCAACACTGCACACGAACAGCTGTTTTCTTCGCCGCGCTTGGCAAAACTTTTGCTGTTAAATAAGCGCACACAAATTTCTATATATAAAAACCATGGCCGATGAACCCGAGGAACCCGGCAAGGTAAGCCCTACTGCAAGCTGTTGAACGAAACTAATTAACTGCCGCCTGCAGAGCCTGTACATCTTTGGACGCGATGTGTCGCAGATTCCATGCTTTCGTAACAGTTTCCTCTACGGCATCAGTGGCGGCATCGGCGTCGGCGTCTTGACATTCTTGGGCACCTCCCGCCCCCATCTGTCCACGCATGTGGGCTTCGGCAGCTTCATGTGCGGCACCATGGTCTACTGGATGGCCTGCAGGTGAGTAGTGTGGTAAAGTAGCTGGCGATCGGCATAGCCTAATAGCAGCGTCTACTCCTCCACAGGTATCAATGGTCGTCGCGACGCTTCGAGCAGCAGCAACTGCGCGAGGCCATGAAGCGGCAGGTGCTCTACGAGGGCACCGAAGCCGAGAAGAAGATGGACCTGAAAACGGCGTAGCACCGAGATGGCACCTACATATATACCTAATAAGGCAGATTGCTTAATTGTAAACATTGCTGATAACTTGCTGCAATGCCTCAGATACGAGTGCATAAATCAAGTATATGCATATAGCTAGATCAGACATATATATATATATATATATATTACGTACCTTGTAGGCAGTTCGATGAATTGCAGTGTTAAGTGCTGGACACACGTTGTTTGTATGTTATCAGCACCCAGCGATAAGCCTGTATGCGCTGACAAGAGTGTGAAAAAAATAAATATATATATATATATATATAAAATTATATGTATATATATATATATGTATAGTTGTGTGTTAGCTTAAGAAGAACTAATAAATGATGTAAGTTTTGCTAATTTGTTAACCATAATCGCAGGCCAATTGACCTGCCTAATGACTTTCTAACGAGCCCGAACCCGATCCCGCACCGGAGCTCTACCTGCGCGATAAGCGAGCGCGGCTCTTGTTTACCTCCGCCGATCTCTGCGATCCTGTCGGCGCGGCTCTAATCTCAAGTGTGCGCCGTAGTCGACGTCAGAACGATTCTGTTGCTTGTGCGAGTCGGTTGTGCTCTGTTCCCTGCTCTCGGACGGCAAACAAACTAGTTTTTCTTTACTACAGTTTTTCATACAAATAACTAAATCTTATATATATAAAATATATATAAACATATACATAGCGCGCATAAATTATCGCCGGACAATGTCAAAGACCGCTGTAACGAGTTCGGTTTTAGTGTTTTTCGTGAATGGGAAAAAGGTAAAACCCGTTTGGCGCCCTATATAAAATACAACTGAAATTTATAGTGCTGAGAATCCCTGGGGGCATACCACTACCAATTAAGAGCAATTAAAATTTTCTTTTTTTTTTTGATTGCTTTCCCATGCCCGTTTTTCCGACTGTGTTACGCACGCTATGCGAATTAAATTGATAACGAATTGACCCCCAATAATGGGTCAATGCCTGTTTGATGGGGGGGACCGAGCGCATATTATCAGCCCACCGATGACGACTTTAGAGTTCTACTATTTCGCTCTGATAACTGCTGTTTTTGCGCGTGTTTTTTTTCAGCGTTCATAAAGATAGTGACTATAAAAGTAGGCTGGTTTATGGCTAATTTTAAAAAGTGCGCTTAGTTTACTCAAGTTAATATTTATATAGTTTTTTATTGTATATAGACTTATAGTAGACGCGTAGATAGTGCGAACTTTGTTGTTTACTTTTTAAAAAAAAAAAAAACAAAAGTGTTTTACACTCAACTTAATACTTATATAGTATGAGTTTATATTACTATTAAATTTTGTGAAGTTAATACTAAAATTAATAGCTAAAATAGAGCGCCGGCGGCAAAGCCTTCAGCGACTTATATTTGTTATCCGCGTCCGGAATTTATTGTTTGATATTTAAAAAATTCACAATTTCTTAACGCTTTAGTTTTTTAGTTTTAGTTCAGTTTTGCGCAAGTTAAAATTTGTATAGTTATATATAATATAAATCTATATTTGTTTTTTATGCACGACGTTATTGCGGAATTTATTTATTTAATTTAAAAAAAAATCAAAAATGCTAAACATTTTGTTTTCTTGTTTTAATATCAGTTAATATATAAATATATATTTATATTTAATATCCGCGTGGATAGGGTTCAAATTCAAATTTATTTAACAATTTCATTTATTTTAGTTTTATTTCAGTAAAATTTTACATAGAGTAAATTTTATTTTTATTATTTTTCAAGCACTAAATTGAACTGAGTTTGAAGCTTACATTTTAAGTTTGGTTTTAGTTAGAGCATGCAAGTTTCATGATGTCGCAATTCCTACTGGTTTTTACATTGTAAACACGTTTAACTTACGCACATGAACATTCATGTCTAGTATATATAGTGTGCCATATAGCGATCTAAACAGCATTGCAATCAAGTTGGCTGCGTTGTTTATTCTGTGCCCAGTCGTTCGCCTGATAATAGCAGATAGCACGTTACACGACCAGGGATGCAGCGATTGGCGAAACAGTTGAGCGCGCGTATACTCTGTAATTATGCAAGCTTTTTGTATATTTGTAAATGCTTTCAAGTTTGTTTAAGGTATTCCAAGGGTTCATTTGAGTTGACAAAATTATGTGCATATTTTGATCATTCTGGTTTCGATTTCGGTATTCATTTCTGACTGGAAGTGAATATTTTATGCTTATATTGATTGATTGATCTGCCGGTTGATATGGAAATAATTTATTTTTAAATATATAAGTTATAAAAATATTTACAAATATGTATATAAGATATGTTCAGATTGAGATATATTTTTTTTACATATGATAATGCTCAGTTTTAGATTATGATATCGGGACTATATGCAAAAATATATATTTATTTCCATTGTTTACTATGATTAATATTTATTTTATGCGCCGATTAAAAATTATAATATTTCGCTTGGGATTAACTACTAAAATGTGTATATAAGATTTTTTTTATGTAAGATAAATTAATATATGGTATATTGCATATATTATTGTAACATGTTCTAATTATATTATATATTTCATTGTCTCTCCAGGTAATCGTTTATTTTAAGGGCTGAGCTTACATGCCGGTTAAAATGTTAATCATATGTAATATACAAATTTATTTATTTTATATTTTTGATACTTATATTTTTATATATATTTTATATTATTATACATTATATTATACATTTTTAATTTAATTTAGATTATTATATTTTATGTTTAAATTTTATGTTATTATACAATTTATTTTTATATATATTTCTATAATAAATGCTAATTAATTGAATATACTTTCTCTTCCCTTTGCAGGTGATCGATGCAAATCCGGATCCAGAATGCACGCTGCTCACGTACCTGCGCGAGAAACTGCGCCTGTGTGGCACCAAGTTGGGCTGCGGCGAGGGCGGATGCGGTGCCTGCACGGTGATGATCTCCCGCCTGGATCGGCGCAACGATCAGATACGCCACCTGGCGGTGAACGCCTGCCTGACGCCGGTGTGTGCCATGCATGGCTGTGCCGTGACCACGGTGGAGGGCATCGGCAGCACACGCACGCGCCTGCATCCCGCCCAGGAGCGTCTGGCCAAGGCGCATGGATCACAGTGTGGCTTCTGCACGCCCGGCATCGTGATGTCCATGTACGCACTGCTACGTAACGCAGCGCAGCCATCGATGCGCGACTTGGAGGTCGCATTCCAGGGAAATCTGTGCCGCTGCACCGGCTATCGGCCCATCCTGGAGGGCTACAAGACTTTCACCAAGGAGTTCGCCTGCGGCATGGGCGACAAGTGCTGCAAGGTGAACGGGAATGGTTGCAGCAACGGCGACGCACCCCAGACGGATGACAAGCTCTTCGAGCGTAGCGAATTCCAGCCCTTCGATCCCAGCCAGGAGCCGATCTTTCCGCCGGAGCTGCAACTGACAGCGGCCTACGACGAGGAGAGTCTTGTGTTCCGTTCGGATCGCGTGGCCTGGCATCGACCGACCACGCTGGAGGAGTTGCTGCAGCTCAAATCGGAGCATCCGAGCGCCAAACTGGTGGTGGGCAACACCGAGGTGGGCGTCGAGGTGAAGTTCAAGCACTTTCTCTATCCCGTGCTCGTCAATCCCGTCAAGGTGCCGCAGCTGCTCGAAGTTCACGAAACCGAGGAGAGCATCTACTTTGGAGCAGCTGTCAGCCTTATGGAGATCGATGCGTATCTCCGCAAGCGAATCGAGGAGTTGCCCGAGGAGCAGACCCGCTTCTTCCAGTGCACCGTGGACATGCTGCACTACTTCGCAGGCAAACAGATCCGCAATGTTGCCTGCTTGGGCGGCAACATCATGACCGGTAGTCCAATCTCCGACATGAATCCCGTGCTGACGGCGGCCGGAGCACGTCTGCTGGTAGCCAGTCGGGATGGTGGGCAGCGTGAGGTTAACATGGGCAGTGGTTTCTTCACCGGTTACCGGCGCAATGTCATCCGGCCGGAGGAGGTGCTGCTGGGCATCCATCTGCAGAAGACCAAAGCGGATCAGCATGTGGTTGCTTTCAAGCAGGCACGACGCCGGGACGATGACATCGCCATCGTGAATGCTGCGATCAATGTGACCTTCGAGCCGGGCACCAATGTGGTGCAGTGCATCCAGTTGGCCTTTGGCGGCATGGCACCCACCACGGTGCTGGCACCACGCACTTCGGAGCTAATGACGGGTCAGACCTGGAATCAGCAGCTGGTCGAGCGTGTGGCCGAGAGCCTGTGCACGGAACTGCCGCTCGACGCCTCGGCGCCGGGTGGCATGATCGCCTATCGGCGCTCCCTGGTGGTCAGCCTGTTCTTCAAGTCCTACCTGGCCATCAGTCGCAAGCTGTGCGATGCCGGCATAATGCCGCCGGATGCAGTGCCGCGCGAGGAGCTCAGCGGAGCGGATACCTTCCATACGCCCGCTCTGCGCAGCGCGCAGCTCTTCGAGCGTGTGTCTAGCGACCAGCCCAGCTATGATCCCGTGGGCAAGCCCAAGGTGCATGCCTCGGCACTCAAGCAGGCGACCGGCGAGGCCATCTACACGGATGATATACCCCGCATGGATGGGGAGCTCTACTTGGGCTTCGTGCTGAGCACCAAGGCACGCGCCAAACTCATCAAGGTGGACGCCAGCGAAGCACTCGCCATGGAGGGCGTGCACGCCTTCTTTAGCGCCAAGGATCTGACGGAGCACGAGAACGAGGTGGGACCAGTGTTCCACGACGAGCATGTCTTCGCCGCCGGCGAGGTGCATTGCATTGGCCAAATCATTGGCGCCATTGCCGCCGACAATCAGACAATTGCCCAGCGGGCAGCACGCCTAGTGCGCGTCGAGTACGAGGAGATCAGTCCGGTGATTGTGACTATCGAACAGGCCATCGAGCACAAGTCCTACTTCCCCGACTATCCGCGCTACATCAACAAGGGCAACGTGGAGCAGGCCTTCGCCGAGGCGCAGCACATCTACGAGGGCAGCTGCCGCATGGGCGGCCAGGAGCACTTCTATCTGGAGACGCACGCGGCGGTCGCTGTGCCGCGCGACTGCGACGAGTTGGAGTTGTTCTGCTCCACACAGCATCCGTCGGAGGTGCAGAAGCTTGTCTCGCATGTCGTCTCTCTACCCGCACATCGCGTCGTCTGCCGGGCCAAGCGTCTGGGCGGTGGCTTCGGTGGCAAAGAGTCGCGTGGCATTTCGGTGGCACTGCCCGCCGCCCTGGCTGCCTATCGCCTGCGGCGCCCGGTGCGCTGCATGCTCGATCGCGACGAGGATATGCTCATCACGGGCACACGTCATCCCTTCCTCTTCAAGTACAAGCTGGGCTTCACGCAGGAGGGCCTGATCACCGCCTGCGACATCGAGTGCTACAACAATGCGGGCTGGTCCATGGATTTGTCATTCTCGGTAGGTTGTAGTTTTCGTGAGCGGGAACTAAGATAGGCGCGTAAGCGCCTCTGCTCTTCGTGCGCCTCCTCCAATCGGAAATCCCCAGTGTAGTTAGGTTCACCTCCACTTAGTCCTTCCATCGGAGCTTTGATCGTCCCCTTCGTCGTCGCCCGTAATCGACTCTCGCTTCGAATACCTTCTGGGCTGGAGCTTCTTCATCCATGCGCACAACGTGGCCGAGCCAGCGCAGACGTTGTATCGTGATGCGACCGACCACGTCCACGTCGTCCTACAACTCGTACAGCTCGTGGTTCATACGAATGCGAAAGTCGTCTCCAATCCGAGCGGGACCAAAGATCTTGCGAAGAATTTTTTTCTCTTGATAAGGATACTCTCACTCGAAACTTTCTTCCCCGAAATATCAAGCCTATACTATATAAACCTCTTATTGCACTTACCCTTGCAGGTGCTGGAGCGTGCCATGTGCCACTTCGAGAACTGCTATCGCATACCGAACGTGCGTGTGGGCGGTTGGGTCTGCAAGACGAACCTGCCTTCGAACACGGCCTTCCGCGGCTTTGGCGGCCCACAGGGCATGTTCGCCGGAGAGCACATCATACGCGACGTGGCGCGCATCGTGGGTCGCGACGTGCTGGAGGTGATGCAGCTAAACTTCTACAAGACCGGCGACTACACGCACTATAACCAGCAGCTTGAGCGGTTCCCCATCGAGCGCTGCTTCCAGGACTGCATCAAGCAGGCGCACTACCACAAACGCCTGGCGGAGATCAAGCGATTCAATGCCGCCAATCGTTGGCGCAAGCGTGGCATTTCGCTGGTGCCCACCAAGTTCGGTGTCGCCTTCGGCGTGATGCATCTCAATCAGGCCGGAGCACTGATTAATATCTATGGGGATGGATCGGTGCTGCTGTCACATGGTGGCGTTGAGATCGGACAAGGACTGAACACCAAGATGATACAGTGTGCCGCTCGTGCATTGGGCATTCCCATCGAGCTCATTCACATCTCGGAGACGGCAACGGACAAGGTGCCCAACACCTCGCCGACGGCGGCCAGTGTGGGCTCCGATCTGAACGGCATGGCTGTGCTGGATGCCTGCGAGAAGATCAACAAGCGCCTCGTGCCCATCAAGGAGGCCCTGCCCAAGGGCACCTGGAAGGAGTGGATCAATAAGGCCTACTTCGATCGTGTCAGTCTGTCGGCCACGGGCTTCTATGCCATACCCAACATTGGTTATCATCCGGAGACGAATCCCAATGCGCGCACCTACAACTATTACACAAACGGTGTGGGCATCTCCGTGGTGGAGATCGACTGCCTGACCGGGGACCATCAGGTGCTCAGCACGGACATTGTCATGGACATTGGGTCGAGCATCAATCCGGCCATCGACATTGGACAGATTGAGGGCGCCTTCATGCAGGGCTACGGTCTGTTCACACTCGAGGAACTGATGTACTCGCCGCAGGGCATGCTCTACTCCCGCGGTCCGGGCATGTACAAGTTGCCCGGCTTTGCCGACATACCCGGCGAGTTCAATGTCAGCCTGCTGACCAATGCGCCCAATCCACGTGCCGTCTACTCCTCGAAGGTAAGCACGGATTGTGACTTGATTTCCTTTTTTTGCTATTTCTCATGAGTTTCACTTCTCATTTTGCAGGCTGTGGGCGAACCGCCGCTCTTCATAGGTTGCTCCGTGTTCTTTGCCATCAAGGAGGCCATTGCAGCTGCTCGCGAGGAGCAGGAACTGAGCACGCATTACCAGCTGGAGGCGCCGGCCACATCTGCACGCATACGCATGGCCTGCCAGGATAAGTTCACGCAACTCTTGCAAATGCCAGAACCAGGAACTTTCAAGCCTTGGAATATTGTGCCATAGGCTCTACGGAATGGAGAAAAAAATATTGTTATAGAGCTGCCGAGCTATGGAGAGTGTGATTGGGAATATATATATATTTTATATATATCATATATTATATACATATTCCAGTTTTCTCATACTACTCTCGATAATTCGGCAGCTCTACTTTTTTGTATATAGCAAATACTTAGATTATAATACTTAATTGTCAATGATACTTAGTTCTAAGCTATATCAATTCGATCCAACTTGCTTGCTTTAAATACAGCTCACAATAACATGCCTAATGCCTAATGCTTCTTGAACACAATCTTCTCGACCCAGTCCAAGTAGGAGTAGAGCTTGGTGTAGACGCCCGGCGCATTGGGCGCCGCGCAGAACTTGCCAAACGATGTGATGCCCACGACGAAGGCCACACAGTTGTTCTCAGGCAAGACGGCGTGCAGTGGTCCACCCGAATCGCCCTGGCAGGTGTCCTTGCCGCCGGGCAAGTAGCCGGCACAGAACTGCGACTCGATGATGCCATTGGGTAGACGACGCTCCTGCCGATAGATTTGCTTGCAACGCTGCTGCCGTATCATATCCAAATCGACCTGACGCAGGGTATTCGACTTGGCGCCCAGAAACTCGGTGCGTCCCCAGCCGGTTGCCACCACAGTCTTCACGTGCAGATCGGGCACTTGCCACAGGCAGGCGGGACGCACTCGCTCAGTGAACTGAGCACGTTTGGTCAGCTTGAGCAGCGCAATGTCATGGTAGTAGGATGAGGAGCGATACTTCGGATGCAGTATGATAATGAGAATCTTAATATCCTGCTGCCAGGAACTGGTCACATTCAGCTGCTGTGCGCCCAGTCGCACCATGTCCGGTGGCTTGCTGCAAGCGACATCAATGACATATAGTTGGAACCCATCTAAGCCGCATCACTCACCTCACCTACCCGATGTGGCGCAGTGGGCTGCTGTGAGTATATAGAACTCACTGACCAGCGTGCCACCGCAGCCCCACTTGATGTCGCCGTCGGCCTGCGTCCAACCCAAGGCGGCCATGTGCGGGAAGAGGGCGTGGTGCGTGGGTGTGCCGCCCACTATCAATGGCACACTGGGCACACACTGCTTGCCCGAAAATGTGCGTCCGGCATCGCCCAGACGCAGGCCCCTCGCAGCGCTATTATACTCCTGGCATTCTGAAATGGGAAAATTCCTTTAGGATTAGCAGGCAGTTTAGGCTACGGGTGCACCTACTTGTGGCGCTAATGCGCTGCGCCTCCACATGCTTGTCGGCCAAGGGGCAGCAGATGACGGGCACGTTGTTGCGATGCGTGCAGATGTCGATGCGCGTGCCATGGACGCGGTATTCGCGTATCACGTGCAGGCACTGATAGGCCAGAATGCAGTAGCCGCTGCGCCCGTCGAAGCTGCGCCGGCAGAAGGCGCCCTCGCGCAGGCTCTGTGCCTGCCCGCTGTGTGCTCTGCTGCCATCGTCGAACTTCAAAGAGCTTTCGGCCCAGTCGTCATCTCGCTCTCTGACTTGCTTCTCATCATCGTCGGCTGTGAGCGCCGACGCCTCCTGTGGCCACAGCTCTGGCAGTGTGTATTTCGTTGTCTTGTAGTTGACTATATCGAAGCTATCGATCGCTAGCAAGAGCAAATGCGCATATAATTCAATAAGATATATTTAAGTTGTTTTTAATCTTTTACCTTTAAGCTGCTGCATTTGTTGCAGTAGAAACATCAATTGCAGGCTGGCAATAGTTGGCCAAATTAGCATTTCTGCACTTGTCTTCGATTATTTTGATTTTTTGCACGCATTTGAAATTTCCATAAAATAACTGTAAAAAGCGTAAGTCAGCTGCGCACTAGTATACTGTAGGGCTGCCAACCTAGCTTAAAGAGCACTTTGTGTAAATTTCTTGAGCTTAATGCATACAATTCATATAATATTATTTAATACATCGAGCGTTAATACTATTAATATTTTCCAATAAGATATGGCAGCTATATTTTAAATTCTTGATTGACTTTTAAATAATTTAGTAATCGATAGTTCAATCAAAAGCTCTCAGCGAGAATCAGCACAGGATAAAGGCTGTCAGACTGTATATTGAATCGATACGGCAGCACTGGCTTGCTGATCCGATAACAGCCAGGATTTGAAATAGATATGGCAGCCTTGGCTAGCTAATTCGATAGTTTGATGGCTTCACAAAGCGTTGCCAGGCAACACATTTGGAGCTCGTTAAACTATTAAATCGATACGGCAGCATTGGCTTGCTGATCCGATAGGTGCATGAGAAACCCCCATCTCCAGCGGGACTTGAAAAACAGCCAGGATTTGAAATAGATATGGCAGCCTTAGCTAGCTGATTCGATAGTTTGATGGCTTCACAAAGCGTTGCCAGGCAGCACATTTGGAGCTCGATAAACTATTAAATCGATACGGTAGCCTTGGCTGGCTGCCTGCAAAATTTAAATGGCGGTCAAGAGCAAAAAGAAACGGAATAGCAAGGACTCCACGTCCAGCAATGCGGGCAGTGGCGAAGGCGACGACAAGAAAAAGAAAGATGGCGCCGGCGGTGCAAGCAAAAAAAAGGCCGGTCTAGGCAAATCCATTGGCTGTGATATCTTCAACGATGCGGCCATGGAGAATGCCTACTATGTGTGTCACAATGTGCAGGTGAGGCCGACGCAAATCCTGCAATTGCTACAATTATAATTACATTACTTACAGGATGTGCTGAAGTCTCGCGGATTCCCTTGGCCCGATGGCCAGAAGAAGAAGAAGAAGGGCAAGCGATAGGGAACTGCAAGCACTTTGCACTCTGCTGCTGAAGTGCTTTATTTGATAATACTCGTATGTATATATAAATAGTATATATAGTCGGCCGGTGTTTCTATGCTATTTATAGCAGCCAAATCAAGTCATCGGCAGTTTCTGACCAAATTCAATTTGTAAACGTCAGCAAAAAAACAAAAACACTTTCTAGAACAAACGTCAGAGTCTCCAAAAACCCAAATCAAAATTGTTGGCGTGTGAAAATTGCAAATAAATATACGTACGTATATACATTAAAAAAAAAAAAAAAAAAACAAAAAGGAAAAGCGAAATCGAATTCGACTTGTTCTCTCGAACTGCCCAAAAAGCTGTGCAAGGCGAGTTGCAGGCGTTAAAATCGCAGCGTTGTGCGCGCGTTCGACTCAGTTTGACGGCGGCAGCAGCAGCAGCAGCAGCAAGTGTGGATCGTGTGGATTCTATTGGATTGTATTGCATTGAATTGGATATTAATTGGACACTGCGATGGGCAAGACACCGGCAATTGGCATAGATCTGGGCACCACGTACTCCTGCGTGGGAGTCTGGCAGAACAGCAAGGTGGAGATCATTGCCAACGATCAGGGCAATCGCACCACGCCCTCGTATGTCGCCTTCAACGACACGGAGCGTCTGATTGGCGATGCCGCTAAGAATCAGGTGAGTCAGCGCGAGTCTCGGCACCAAATCTGGCACTTGTGATTCACCAAATTTGAGCAAATGCTTATGCGATTGCACACAGATGGTGAGGCTGAGCGATGCACATAGCGAGTATATATACATATATACTATGTATTTAAAAATGCATATAAATATGTCTGTGCAGTTGTGAAAAGCATAATAGGAGTATGCTTCAGAAGATTAAATGCAAAAATGAGAAAATATATTTTTAAAATTGCAGAGAATATTTGTTAAAATACCTAAATAATTGCACATATTAAAAACATATATATAATATTAAAATGTATATTCTTTTGCTTTGAAATTCCATTATTCGATTGTACCGCTTTTCTTTCAATTTTTTAAATGAGCATAATATTTTGTATTTTAAAGTAAAAGTAATTTTATCAGTAGTAATGATTTAACTCTGAATTAAAAAAAAAAAAAAACTAGAACTTGTTAATGATTAACCCAAATTTTTATAATTGCTTTATACATTTAGTAATTTTTTTTCAAATTCAATTAAATTCAAATAAAATCATTGCTACTATTATGAGTAGTAATGATTTAACTCTGTCGTAATTAAACAAAACTAAAATTTGTTAATGATTAATCCAAATTCTTATATTAGCTATTGACAATTAGTAATTTTTTCAAATTTTGCATATAAATATTTCGTATTTAAAAAACTAGTATTTTTTAATGATTAACTTAATTTTTTAAAGTAGCTAATAGACATTTAGTAATTCTCTCAAAAATTTGATTGAAATATATTGAAGTTTTAAGATCTAGCAATTTAATTACTAAACTGACAACATTAAAATGCAGATTTTTAATTATTGTGCCGCAATTTCCTTTATTTAATTGTAAATTGTACAATTAAATTACAAAACAAAAACAAAACTCAAGGGTAGAATGTTAATAAAACCATTACTCTTAATAGCTTTGTTGTAGTTTCAAAATAATAACTATTTAATTAATGTTCTCAACAATTTCTCTAAGCAGCTATAGTCATTTTGTGGTCGATTTTTTTTCAAATTAGATTTTGTATAATTTCAAAACGGTTGTACCACATTTTCTTCCTAATTTAATTTTCTATAAAAAAGCAAAAATATAAAATATTACATTATTACTTATAACTTTGCAATAATTTAAAATTAGGCATATTATTTAATAGTGATCAGAGAAAATTCTTAAAGTAGCCATAGACAAGTTCAGTTCTAGCAGTTAAATAGCTGAAATGGCAGCACGGCAGCGCATCCATCATTTAGCTGCTGCCAGTTTCAAGAACTCTATATTTTAGGAATATTCTATGCATATTTATATTATATATGCATGCATATGCTCCTTACCAAAAGCACACTGTAGCCACATCTGCAATGCATATAGTTAGATCTGTAGCGAGCGGTGTAAAAATAGCATAATGCTGACTAACTAAGGGGGGAGACCGGACACACCCCACGTATATGGCCTGCCATCTGTCTGATCGCACCTTCCTCTCGTTCACTTGCAGGTGGCGATGAACGCCAAGAACACCGTGTTCGATGCGAAACGTTTGATTGGACGCAAGTTCGACGATCAGAAGATACAGGAGGATCTAAAGCATTGGCCCTTCAAGGTCATCAACGATGGCGGGAAGCCCAAGATCGAGGTGGAGTTCAAGGGTGAACGCAAGCGTTTCGCGCCCGAGGAAGTCAGCTCCATGGTGCTGACCAAGATGCGTGAGATCGCCGAGGTTTATCTGGGTGCCAAGGTGAAGGATGCCGTGATCACGGTGCCCGCCTATTTCAATGACTCACAGCGACAGGCCACCAAGGATGCGGGCTCCATTGCGGGCTTGAATGTGCTGCGCATCATCAACGAGCCGACAGCAGCGGCTCTGGCCTATGGCCTGGACAAGAACCTGAAGGGGGAGCGTAATGTGCTCATTTTCGATCTGGGCGGCGGCACGTTCGACGTCTCCATTCTGACCATTGATGAGGGATCGCTGTTCGAGGTCAAGGCCACGGCGGGTGACACGCATTTGGGCGGCGAGGATTTCGACAATCGCCTGGTCAATCATTTCGTGGAGGAGTTCAAGCGCAAGCACAAGAATAATCTGTCCGGGAATGTGCGTGCTCTGCGCCGTCTGCGCACTGCCTGCGAGCGGGCCAAGCGCACGCTCTCCTCCAGCACGGAGGCATCGCTGGAGATCGATGCACTGCACGAGGGCATCGATTTCTATTCGAAGATCTCGCGTGCCCGTTTCGAGGAGCTGAACATGGATCTGTTCCGCTCGACGCTGCAGCCCGTGGAGCGTGCGTTGAGCGATGCCAAAATGGACAAGAAGGCCATACACGATGTGGTGCTGGTCGGCGGCTCGACGCGCATACCCAAGATTCAGCGACTGCTGCAGGACTTCTTTGGCGGCAAGCAGCTGAATCTGTCCATAAATCCCGACGAGGCGGTGGCCTATGGCGCCGCTGTGCAGGCGGCCATACTGACGGGCGTGGGCAGCTCGCAGATACAGGATCTGCTGCTGGTGGACGTCGCGCCGCTGTCGCTGGGCATCGAGACGGCCGGCGGGGTGATGACCAAGCTGGTGGAGCGCAACGCGCGTATTCCGTGCAAGCAGCAGCAGACCTTCACCACGTACAGTGACAACCAGAATGCGGTGACCATTCAGGTGTACGAGGGCGAGCGTGCCATGACCAAGGACAACAATCTGCTGGGCACCTTCAATCTGACGGGCATACCGCCGGCGCCGCGTGGTGTGCCCAAAATCGATGTGACCTTTGACCTCAATGCCGATGGCATACTAAACGTTAGCGCCAAGGACAGCAGCACGGGCAAATCGGAGAAGATAACCATCACGAATGACAAGGGTCGTCTGTCCAAGGCCGAGATCGATCGCATGCTGTCCGAGGCGGAGAAGTACAAGGACGAGGATGACCGCCAGCGTGAACGTGTTGCGTCGAGGAACAGCTTGGAGGGCTACATCTATGGCTGCAAGCAGGCCGTGGACGACGCACCCGCCGGTGTGCTGAGCGATGCGGATCGCAGCAAGGTGCGCGACAAGTGCACCAAGGAGAGCAGCTGGCTGGACGCCAACACGCTGGCCGAGAAGGAGGAGTACGAGCACCACTTGCGCGAGTGCCAGCGCATCTGCAGTCCCATCATGTCCAAGCTGCACGGCGCCGGCAGCGAACAGCCCAGCGGCAAGGGCAAGCCGCGTGGCGGCACCACCACCAATAGCCACAGTGGCCCAACTGTCGAGGAGGTTGACTAGTTGACTAGTTAGTTAGTAGGCGAGCCGCCGACTAACCCGCAATTCGCTCATTGAATATGTATTTGGAATAAATGCATGTGATTAGCATTCGTTAATCGCACCGACAATGGGGCACTGCCCTGTCCCCCAGTAGTTGCCTCAGTACCTTGCCAGTGGCAATGGCGGTGGCAACAAGCAAGTTCTTCGTGGAGCAGCTGAGCGGGCGCAGCTGCAACGAGCTGCTGCATCCGCACAGCTGTCGGCGCGCATTGCTGCTGAATCTGTGGCGCTTCGCCTGGTCGAACAGCAAGCACTACGTGCCGGTGGCACTGCTGCATCTGCTCAAGCACTCGCTGCGCGGCGGCGCTCAGGCGGAGCAGCTGCTGCGCGACACTTTGCTGTACTACGCGCAGATGATACTCGGCGGCGTGCTCAACGGCAGCCTAATCGCCGGCTCCATGTGTGCGCTGCGGTAAGAGAGGGGGAGAGGAGAGGGATCCATTGAAGCTGGAATTGTAAGAGTATTCTTCTGCTCTCCGCAGGCAGCTGCTGGGCGAGTTCCGCTACTGCAGCATACTCTTCCTGCCATCGTTGCTGGGCGGCGCCAGCATCTCGCTGATGCCGCATCGCGTCAGGCATCTGCAGCGCATGGCCATATTCCAATCGGTAGGTGTACCTTGTGTTGACCTGAGCTCGACGGGATTAGTGCAGCTTTGTCTCTGCAGTTGATCGAGAGTCTGCTGCTGCAGTATGGCCATTGGCTGACCTCATCGCTGGCGCTGCAGACGCTGCTCTTTATGTGCTGCAGCGCCATCATATTGCGGGGCAAACTGGCGCACTGGCACCGTGGTTTCTGGTTCGTCTCGCCGTCTGTCGTGGCAGCGCCGGACTGGCGTCTCTATGTGGTGCAGGGCGTGCGCAAGTATCTGCTCATCGGACTCGCTCTGGATGCCTTCAAGGCGGCAGTGAGCTGTGCCAAGTGCGGTCGCTGGCAGTGGCAGCAGCTGCGCCTGCAGACCATGGCATTTCTGGGCTGCTACGTGGGCATCTACCGGGTGAGGATCACAGTGCTCTGCCACGTGCCGTAACACATTCTGTTTCTCTCTCGAGGTAGACCTCACTGTGTCTACTGCGCGGGCAGCAGAAGCTGAGTGCAAGCCTGCAGCAACTGCTGGCCAGTTTTCTTAGCGGATTGAGCTACCTGTGCTATCCCAAGCTAAGCATACTCAGCTATGCCCTGTTGGAGGCATATCGCACAGCTTGGAGCAGATCTCACAGGCGTAGCCGTCGTAAGCGCTTTGGCTACAGCGACTTGGTTTATCCCCTGGCGCTGGCGTATCTCATACACTTGTACGTCCTACAACCGAGTCGCGTCAGCAGCCTCACAGGCATCATCATCGATGGTGCCACAGGAAACTAGTAAGTGTCTCAGAGCTGAAAGATCTATTCGGTACTCTTCTTAGCAGCTCTTTTATCTCTTTCGTAGTGCCAGCAATATTACTAGGCGCTTGCAACAGCTACGCATCCAAAGCACAACCTGAGCCCCTTGTGATTCTCTAGTACATTGTGAAAAATTAATAAATTTGAGTAATACCTGTCCATAAAAAATGGATGAAATTGTTTTGGAAATCATGAAAAGATTGGATAAAATTCAAATAATTTAAAATATATTTAAGAGTTTTACCGTTATTTAACGACTAGAAACAATATTGAAATACATCGAAGGAAATATGTATAATACTAAAATGGGTTTCCTAACGCAATCTCTCCTGTCATAACATATTTAGGAACAAATTAAATAGTACAAAATTTAAGCCATTAACGAGTTTTCAAGCGAAACCCCAACTTCATCTGATGATTTTTTTAAAATATGAATATTATGTGCATTTTTAGGATTAAAAAAAAATGTCAAGAAAACATAAATTCTTAGAAATGATTAAAAACTGAAATAAAGCATGGAAAGCAATGGAAAGCTCGATCGTAACTTAGCAAGAGTCCAAACCAAGCGAAACTTGAGTTTATTGGATAAATACTACATATGTAGATACAAGAACATATATTTACACAATCCACAGCTTTAAAATTGGATATGCCAACTCGTTTAAACTACTATATATTTGGTTCTAAACACTTACATGGGAAATACACTAAACTCTTGATGGAATGATAACTAAATATATAATAGTTTTAGAGTACTCTTAGTTCTATACAGGGAGAAAGTAGTGTATATAGAAATATATATATATATATATATATATATATATCTATTCTATATCTATATATTTTAGTATACTTTTGATCACCTTAGTTCGTTATAGGGAGTAAGCATTGTATATAGAAATCTATTTCGCACTTCACCTTTCGCATTGAACCATTGCATTTGTGCAGTGGCTCTGCAGTACGCAACCGCAGTCGGCAATATGGTGGTGCAAAGTAAGCTCTTCCAACCGCCACTGAACCAGCTCGCCTGCTCGGCCTTCATGCATCCACTGACGAATCAGTCCTGCATGCAGGCCTTCCTCTGGAATCTCTTCCGGAATCATGTGTCCAGCGCAAGATATTACTTACCCACGCTATTGGTAATGATCTAGGTATATATGATTTATATATAATATTGATATTTTCTTATTACTGCAGTTGCCGCTGCTCTTCAACTTTCGCAAGCTAAACAGAAGTCGCGTCAGAGCTATCGTAGAGAACTACCTGAAGACGACTACCTGGGGCGCCATGACAAACGCCTTCATCTGCTTTTCGATTTGTATCTTTCGTCATATTGTTGGACACTTTGTTCGGGGCTGCGTGCCATTTCTACCCAGTTATCTGGCGACACAGACAGTCTGGCTGATGCCTGACAAAGTCCTATTGTTCCTCAACACGGGTGTTACCTCTGCGGTGAGTTGCGTATGTGAGATAATCTCGAACTTTATATAATATTTGAAATAATCTCAGACATTATATTTTGAAAATATTTTAAAATTGAGTTTCGAACATCGTGCTACAAATTTAAAATGAAGAAAAAGAAAATATATAGAAATTATTAAATGAAGAGGAATGAACCCTGTTTAAAATTTGAATATATATACAGTGGGGAGCAAAATTGAGTACATGTTTGCATATTTCACATTTCGGAGCGAATGATAAAGAAAACAGTAAAGCAAATGGAAAAAAAGTTTATTCTCTTTATTCAATATATAATTGACTATACATTAACGAGAAAAGATCAACGAAGAGGTGCACAAAGAAGAAAAGAAAACTTGAAAACAAAAACAACTCGTATGTACTCATTTATGCACCTTTGACATTTTAAACTTCTTATCTGCAGACAAGATCGTTAAATGGAATTTTTAGTAAAAAATTAATATTTCGTCCATAAACCTTTATTTTTTATGACGCTTTCAATACGGTCTGGCATACTCTCCACAAGGTTTTCCAAAATTTCTTTGGGTATACGGCGCCACTCCTCATGCACCCTTTCCCATAAATTTGCGAGGTTTGATGGAGCTGAATTATATTGTCCCAATCGTCTTTTGACTATTGACCACAAATTTTCGATTGGGTTTAGGTCAGGGCTTTGAGCCGGCCACTGCATCAACTGAAAATTTTGGTCCATTAGCCATTTCTGGACGACTTTTGCAGTGTGCTTCGGGTCTCCATCCTGCTGAAACACGATTTCAGCTTCGTTGTAAGCACTGCGATCAATAAATTCGGGAAGATGGTTCCTCAAAATACTTAGATATTGCTCTTTGTTCATAATCCCTTCTATTTTGTGCATTGGTCCAATGTTCCACCAGTTGAAACAGCTCCAAACCATTATATTGCCTCCACCATGCTTTACAGTCTGCTTAACGTGGTGTCGTTGGATTGTTTCACCGGGCCGGCGCCAGCAATATTGTTTTCCATCTGATTGGAATCTATTAAACTTTGTTTCATCTGACCAAATTACTCGCTTCCAGTCATTTATAGTCCAATTTCGGTGCTGTCTGGCAAAACATAAACGTGCCTTCACATTTTTGGCCGACAACGCAGGTTTATTTTTTTTTACTGCTGCAACATATCCAATTCTTTGAAGTGCTCTTCGAGCTGTCCATCGACTTACATCTTTATTTATCTCTAAAGAAGCCCCCTTAGGCGTTAAGAACTTGTCCTTTCTCATATTAGCCATAATATGACGAGCATCCGCATCGTTTAAAAGTCGAGGACGGCCTCTGAGAGGGGATTCAACCGAAACTTTGCGTCTTTTTTGGACACGTATGACCACCGACTGACTTATTCCGAGTTTACTGGATATTATCCGGGACGAACATCCTTTCTCGGTAAGACCTATTATCGAATTTTCCACGTCCTGACTCAATTTACGCATAATTTTGAAATAATAATAAAAATTGCTCTTCACTTTCAATGTAACCACGTTGACACTTTAAATCATAATAAGCACATTACAATAAGTCTAAGAAACAAAGCAAAAGCAATAAGATGACAATTAACGGTAAATTTTTGATTCTTTTGCAGATAAGAAGTTTAAAATGTCAAAGGTGCATAAATGAGTACATACGAGTTGTTTTTGTTTTCAAGTTTTCTTTTCTTCTTTGTGCACCTCTTCGTTGATCTTTTCTCGTTAATGTATAGTCAATTATATATTGAATAAAGAGAATAAACTTTTTTTCCATTTGCTTTACTGTTTTCTTTATCATTCGCTCCGAAATGTGAAATATGCAAACATGTACTCAATTTTGCTCCCCACTGTATACCTTCTTTAAGAAAGAATTACTTAAAATCTAGGCTATGCATTTTCGGCAATAATAGTTGCTCCACAAAAGTAGACCCTATAAATATAGACTTTGACAGATTTCTTCTTATATAAAAACTATATTAAACTCAAAACAATTCCATGCAATAAATTTAAATGGATCCTGCGTAAAACTTAAATATACAAATAGAAAATATTGCACCTTCTAAACCTACCTAAATTGGCTCGAGATACTTCTAAAATTCACTAGTGGAACTTTACTTTACGCTCTTAAATTCCGCCTGGAAAATTTTCCCTATAAAACCCATAAAAATACATTACTACCGGCAGGCCCTTGAGAGCTTACTGCGGCAGTTGGATATGGGCGTGGTGCGCTCACGTGCCACCCAAACGCTGGTCTTCATGCTCTGCTCGCTGGTGGTGCTGCGGGCGCACGAGCGTAAGCAGTACTCAGGTTTCTGGTTCATCAAGCCG
This sequence comes from Zaprionus bogoriensis, assembly GCA_035046045.1. Taxonomy (NCBI): domain Eukaryota; kingdom Metazoa; phylum Arthropoda; class Insecta; order Diptera; family Drosophilidae; genus Zaprionus; species Zaprionus bogoriensis. Next base: position 4,716,189 of record JAWNOI010000141.1, on the reverse strand, counting down.
TCGCAATTGCCCGAGGACTACACGAAGTGGACGCATCGGCAGCGCATCGAGCACGGACTACACGAGCTTCGCAACTATCTGGGCATAGGCGTGGCACTGGACGTGTTCAACGGGTTGCTGCACGGGAAGCTCACTCGACTGCAGCTGCGATCGACCAGCTTTATGGGCAGCTATTTTGGCCTTTACAGGGTGAGTGTCGGAAGCTACCTACCTTAGATTCTATATCTAATCAATTATTCCATATCTCACTTAAGCTACTGCAATGCCTGCTGACCGACAAAATGAATGCGAAAGCAGTGAATTTGCTAGCGGCTTTGGGGAGTGGCACCGCATTCAGGCTCGTCAGCCACGTACCGCTGACCTTCATGTCTTTCGCTGTGCTCATCGCCTGCCAAGTGTTGTGGCAAGAGTTCTGCGCCAAGGACGTGTCCAGTAAGGAGACTTTGACTGCTCTGCAACGCCTCCATTGGGCTCGTCTAGTTTTCCCGTTCAGCATGTCTTTCCTAGTGGATAGATATTTCCTGCGCCAGGAGGTGGTCAGTGGCCTTGGTCAGGGTTTCATAGACGCCACCAGTGATAACTTGTATGAATGAGAGTTTGTCATAGGCTTTACAGAATCTAATTTATTTTTATATTTCAGCACACGGCGAGTGCACGATCGGATGATGCTGTCGGAAGAAACGTTACTGTCCCAAGCGAAGAAGCTTCCGGTTAGGGGGTTTTTCATCTAAGATTTTAGAAAACAGAATAAATATTGATTGGTGTAGCAACTATATAAAAAGAAGAAGATTAAGAGCATTATTTAAATAAGACTTAGAGATTTTGTTTAAGATCTCTTGAAAAATAACAAAAAATCGGCCGATAGGCTATATAACAGCTATGCAATATAAAGCAGCTCGATCTGGCTACTTCCGACTAATTCATAGCGTACAAACAAGAAAGAAGTATGTGCAATAAGTTGATTAAAATAACTTCAAAACAGATAGACTACTTTGCGTTGCAGCATACGGACAGATAAACGGACATGGCTAAATTGACTCGGTTGTTGATGTCAATCAATATATGATATATGCCAATCAGAGATACTATGCTTGATCAATTTCCATTCTCATTATCCCGATACTATAGTAGCAGCCTAATAGATGTGACTATGTATATTTTTTATATATATGTAAGACTCTAGTCTTTTTTTTTTTATTTATACAAGGCACGTCGTTGTCGGACGAGCAACAGCAGAGCACTGCACCACACCTCCGAACACGCTTGCCTCTAGGTATTTCTTATCGTCCGGTTTTGAGTGAATTTTCTATACTCAAAGAGAATAAGAAAGCACCTACATATTCACAGTTTCTATATTCACTCAAGCAATCAACGTGTTTACACTCTCCTTGATCTTTTTTTCTCGTTTATTTTGTCACAGTTTTTACCTTACTCTTAGGGCATTAAAGACAACAAACTATCTCTTTTAAAGCCCGCATTGATATGTTTTGGATGTTTTGGGAATTAAAATTTTATGCATGGTACAACTTGGTACGGTAAAGTTTGCAAGCATAAATTAGAAAACAGCATGATGTAGTATAATGTTGTTTATCATAAATAATTTGTATCCGTTTCGGATGCCTTAAAGGTTGCGGTATCAATACACCTGGAAATCATGGATATTCTAGATTGACTATAAAGAGTATGCTTCCAAAGGGTGTTAGCAGAAGTAGCTCTTTGTTTTGTTTGAGACATTATACACTGCTTGGGAAAGGTGCCGTAGGTAAATCAAAGCCCGGACTTATTTTAAAGTATTCATGGTAGTCGAAATAAATAAAAAGAAAGGAAGAAACTTCTTATAAATTTAAAAAAATCAGTATAAATATTGAAATACAATATAAATCGATTTTTCAATATTTTAGCACCAGTTTTTTTTTAAAAGATATTAATAAAAGTCAAAATATAAAATTACTGGTCAGGGGATTTTTTTTACCAAGTTTTTAAAATCTGAATAATAAATATTGATATTTGCAATTTTACATATAACTATATAGATGTAGGGAAAAGGGAGACGGAAGCTAATATCAAGTGAATTTCGCACATTTTCAGTCATACCTATAGTATAGTTATACCTATACGCAAACAATAATAGATTGCGAAAAATTTCCAATGAGTACGTGCTAAATCGCTTGTTATTCTCATTAAATTTCTGTATTTGTTATTGCAACGAAAAATTGGTAAAACATTACATAGGAGATTATCTCAAAGATACAAAGATCAAGAATTTCCTTTTAGGCATCGTTGGCCAACCAAATATCGGAGGTACAGTCCCCACCCGGATAACGCATCTCATGTGGCAGACTGGGACCATAAGGTTCCTTGCCGAAGTCAACCAGGAAGTCCTCGTTAAGCTTCATGCCGCCATTCACCACATCGATATCGAGGAGCACCACGTGTCCGCCACTGGACACCATCTTGGGGTAAAACTGTTGGCAAGCAATTTCTCGATCAGCTTAGTTCAAATTTCGCTTAGACCTCAGTGCTTACCTGTTTATCCCAGGGAGAGTAAAGCGAAGATGAGACATACAAGCGCTTGCCGTCGAGCGAGAGCTGCATCATCTGTGGTCCGCCCTCGAGGCGACGACCCTTGACGTAGCGTGGTGGCGGCCTCTCCTATATAGTAGGAAAACATATACATATTTTTATATATATTATAATCAGCTTAAAGTTAAAACTCCCCTCCCACTTACACTCAACTCGCGATCCTCTTTCACGATCACATTGGGCAAATCACTGCAGATGGCACCACCCAAAAAGACCTGAGATACCAGCTTGGGCTCTTCCGGTTTGGTTATATCGTACTGCCTGACATCGCCGTGGCGCCAGCAGTTCACATAGAGAAAGCGATCATCCAGCGATATGATAATGTCAGAGATCATGCCACCCATTTTCGAGGCAGTGCCACTGCCAGTATCGACTAGTTTTTCGGGTATATCGATGACCTTCTTCACATCGAACTGATCGGAGTCGGGCTGTTTCTTGAAATAAAAGACCTTTGCGTTCAATGCACATCCCACATATCCGTCCGGGCGTTTGGGATCGTGCAGAAAACGAACTTCCAGAGGCGTAAAGCCATCCAGTCCCAGATCAACGGTTTGGTATAGCGTCTGAGTGGACCATTTGTAGAAGTTCAAGCGGCAGCCGTACTGGGTTAGATCCTTCAGATCCTCATCCTTCCAGCCACTAAATGGTTGAGGTAGAATACGATATTACAGTGGTTATTGTGAGTGAGCTCGAAAAATATGAGTCAGAAAACCTAAAGACCTAAAACCTTATACAGGCAGTTGCAGTAGGATCAATCGGATAAAACATGCGCTACTATCTACAAGGGTATATAAACTTCTATATATGAAAAGTAAATTTAAATTATAGTTTTTTTATTCATACGCACCGCCTGAACTTGTTGGGAGCGCCCCACTCGGTGGAGACCATGACATCGTAGTAGGGCTGATACCAGAAGTCATAGCCACACTGAGCCTTGCGATCGCCCTTTGTCCACGTGCCGATGCAATTGAAATCGGCATCGAACAAGATGAAGTCACCCTTGGCATAGCCCTCGGCATCGCCCATGACCGATATCATAATATTGCCATTGGCCAGACAATGGGTCGTATGGGGGGCCGTGACATTGTGACTCTTGAGCACGGACCCATCGATCGTCTTGATAATTTCGGGCTTACGTGGATCACTGGCCACATCCAGCACGTAAATGAAATCGGAATTGAGCGCAGGCAGTACCAGGCGATTGCGCTTCGGCACCGATTTCGCGTTCTTGTCCACGTAGTAGCAGCTGGAGCAGGCATTCCAGCCCGAATGGTGCAGTTCGTTTCTCGTGCGGTTCGTAAAGGTGCGATGCACTATCTGTGGGAGGTGTGCTTAAGCTATTGACAGATAATTGGCGAAATTTCAGCTCACCTGGCAATAGGTAGCGCTCTTCGGATCCACATCGATTGTGGCCAGATAATCGCCGTGAGGCTCATCCAAATTTGGCTGGATCGTCACCGTGTACAGCAGCGTCTCGCGGGGTCCATTCTTCATGGCATCCAAGGGCGTTGCATAACCGGGACCATGGCAACAGCCTGATAAATGTGGATTTCTCAGTTGATTAGCCCTATTTACCAGATGCACACATGTGCAGAATACATATATGTATATGTACTTATATTTGTGTGTAAGTCTTACTTTTCTCAGACATCTTGGTTTATGCGCGGCACGTCGTTGTCGGGCGAGGAACAGCACTACACTGCGCCATACATCAACAAGTGTTTGCCTATAAGCACTTCTTATCGTCCGGTTTTGAGCGAACATTCTACACTCAAAGAGAGACACACACACACACATGGTCCGCCGAGAACTTCTCTCCGTTAGATCACAGTGCGATCGCAGCGTGTTGACATTCTGACACTTGTTGCTGTTATCTTTTTTTTTTTGTTTATCTTGTCACAGTTTTCTGCTTACTCTCAGCGCACCTAAGAGAGCACATTAATTTTTTACACATTAAGCTTGCATTGATAAATGTGTAGAATTTGTAAAATGATTTAAAACACGTATATATTTATGAAATTTCATCAGGTAATGAAACATATGAGTGGACTTTTGGTCCAGAATTCTGATAACAATTTTGAAAACAAATTTTGAGAATTTAAAACAGAAGTTAACACTAGCTTGAAGCGTGAAATGTGATGTAATAAAATAGCTGTTAATATTTTTCGATTATGTATTATTTGTTTGCATTCAAAAAAAAATTTCCGTTTTTAGATAGAAAAGAAAAGTAAAATGTAAATGATTTTATTAATAAAATTTAAGATTTTTTCAAAGTAGTACCATTTTCGGCGCAGTTTCAAAATCGTTTAATATTTTTTGATTATGTATTAATTGTTTGCGTAAAATAAATTTCCGTTTTTAGATAGTAAAGAAAATGAAACAATTAAATGATTTTATAAATAAAATTTAAGGATTTTTCAAAGTAGTAAAACTTTCGGCGCAGTCTCAAAAGCTTTTAATATTTTTCGATGATGTATAAATTATTTGCGCAAAAAATATTTCCATTTTAGACAGTAAAGAAAATATAATAATTAAAAGATTTTATTAATTAAATTTAAGGTTTTTAGCGCTATACCAAAAGCTTTTAGTATTTTTCGATGATGTATTAATTGCTTGCGTAAAAAATATTTCCGTTTTTAGATAGTACGAAATTACATAATTTTATAAATACAATTTAAGGATTGTTCAAACTAGTAAAATTTTTATTTTATTTTCTTAATCCTATTTCGTGCTGCCTGTTCACGCACATCTCTAGCACGTGCACGCTCTTGCCCGTCTGGCAACGCCATGGCCGGCGCTCAGCTGTTTTCTGTTATTGTCCGCCTTCACTTGCTGTTACGTTTACGTTTTTGTCGTTACACCATGCGCCTGTTCGCACAGTTCCGTCGCGCCGCCTCCACACATGCCGCCCGCCGGCGCGTGGTCATCACCGGCACCGGTGCCGTCACACCGCTGGGCAACAATGTGCTGGAATCGTGGCAGCGACTGCTGGCGGGTGAGTCGGCAATAAGCCGGCTTGGCGCCGAGTTCAAGGGCCTTCCCTGCCAGGTGGCTGCACAGATACCGCGCGAGCGTCTGCAGCTGGAGCAGCATCTGAGTAAGAGTGACATTAAACTGATGAGTCCGGCCACACAGCTGGCGATCATCGCGGCGGATGAGGCCTTGGCGGCGGCCAAGCTGCAGCCCAAGGAACTCAGCGAGGAGCAGCGTGAGCGCTTCGGCGTCTGCGTCGGCATGGGCATGTTCGATCTCTCCGAGGTCTATGGCGCCTTCCAGCAGCTGCAGCGTGGCTACAATCGCGTCAGTCCGTACTTTGTGCCGCGCCTGCTGCCCAACATGGCCTGCGGGCACATAAGCATGCGCCACGGACTGCGCGGTCCCAATCACTCGGTGTCCACGGCCTGCGCCACCGGAGCCCATGCCATCGGCGATGCGCTGCGCTTCATACGCCACGGCGATGCGGACCTGATGCTCGCGGGCAGCGGGGAGGCCTGCATAGACCCACTGTCGATTGCCGGCTTCTGTAGGCTGCGCGCGCTCAGCACGGCGTTCAACGATAACCCCGCGGTGGCCTCGCGACCCTTCGATAAGGCGCGCGACGGCTTCGTGATGGGCGAAGGCGCCGCTGTGCTGCTGCTGGAGGAACTGGAGCATGCGAAGGCGCGAGGAGCACCCATTCTGGCCGAGCTGCTGGGCTACGGTCTGTCGGGCGATGCGCATCACATCACATCGCCCAGCGAGGATGGAGCCGGCGCCACCCTGGCCATGAGACGCGCCATTAGCGATGCCGGCGTGACGCCGCAGGAAATTAACTATGTCAATGCACATGCCACATCCACGCCCACTGGCGATCGCATCGAGGCGCACGCCATCGGTCGTGTCTTCGGCGAACACGCCGCCAATGTGTTCGTATCCTCGACGAAAGGCGCACATGGCCACCTGCTGGGCTCATCGGGCAATCTGGAGGCGCTGTTCGTGGTGCACGCGTGCGCGGAGCACAAGCTGCCGCCTTCGATCAATGTGGACAACTTGGACGTGGCTGTGAATGTGGTGCGCAGTGCCTGCGAGTGGTCGCCTGCGGATGACGCCTCCGGACGCCGCATTGCGCTCAAGAACTCCTTTGGGTTTGGCGGCACCAATGCCTCGCTGTGCATTGCCAGCTACGCGCAGGACTAAAGACTGCAATTATTATTTTTTTTTTTGTAAATGCTTTAATAAATAAAAATAATTAATTGTTATCAAGAAATACCTTCTGTTTTTGTTTTTTAGGAAAATTTTTAGTTTTAAAACTTTATTTGGAAAACTTTTCGGTTTCATGTACCCCCCGCCCCGCCCCGCCAGACTGTCAGCGCTCTTGCCTCCTGCTGCTTTGTAAAAATGTATATGCGTATGCAGAGTTCGTACTGTTATATTGTATATCTGTATATATAATATCTATACTATATATATATATATATATAGCTATTTCTATATGTTGTATATAGCTCTGTTTGATTTGCTTCTGTTACTTGACTTTCGGTTTGCATACGATTTCGGTATCGGTATCGGTTATGGTAACGGTTACGGTTACGGTTACGGTTTCTCTGATTACTTCCAAACAAACATAATTGTTCTGGTCGATTTTCTGACTCTAGTTCCCTCAGTGTGTGTGTGTGTGTGGGTGTGTGTGTGTTTCACTTAACTTGGTTTAATTTAAAGAATTTTTTATTTTACAAAATTACTTAAATGGTAAAGTTAAAAATACATAGATTGACTTAAAATTAGAATTTCTTTATAATCAATATTTATAAATGTTGTTGCTGATGTTTAGTTTTTTTTTTGTTTTTTTTTTTTTTAATTTTATATTATTCTTGTGTTTTGTTTTGGGTTCTCAATGCTGCTCTACGTTTAGATTTTACTTGTCATTTGCCATCGTTCGTCGTATTATTAGGCTCAATACATTTACGAATGTATTACAATTATTATTACTATTATTTTTATGTGGGTTTAGTTGCTTATCAAAGTAGCTTTATGGTCGTAAATAATATGCTATATCTGTGTGTGAGTGTGTTGAATGTTCTGTCTGAGTGTGTGTGTCTGTGTGTGAGTATGTGGCTATGTGTTTGTCGAATTTAATGCATTAATCGTCAATTTGTATATAAATTATGAAAATAAATTGTATTCGAAGTTTATATAAACTTTATCCCATTTACTGTACAATTTGTGGTAGTTTCTCCGTTTTGTTTTTAGTTACAGCGTATGATTAATTTTGTAAATAATCTTGCACGTCACAATTTTTAACAAGGTTTAGTTTAGCTTTTTTTTTATACTTAAAGCATTAAATGAATTTCAAAATATCTTTCGCCTGTGATTTGCATGCTTCAAATTTGAGAGTGAAAAATATTTCAAAATTATGGAGGCCTTTGAATTTCAAATTTACGTATTTGGTTTTATGTTTTTCCGATTTTCTTTTTTTAGCTAGCATGCAACAAACATTTTCCAAACAAAATTTAAAAGAATTCCTTGCAGTGCAGAGGAAACAAATTGAAATTAATATATATAATTATAAATTATATATATATAATATATATATATATACGTGAGAGAAATACAAATTGGACAATGCAAAGGAAATACAAAAAATATATATATACGATAAAGAATGCCTACAGCACATAAACTAATCAATGAACTTATTCCTTGAGTTTCATACAAGTCGCATGTTCGCAGTGTAATTGATTGGTGGCTGTGTGTGTGTGTGTGTGTGTGTGTGATTGTTTATGTGTGCTTGTTGTGTGTACGGTATACTGAGATTTTAAAAAATTGTTTACAAATATGTAAAATATGAATAAATATTTGATTTATTTTGCGTTGTGTTTACTATTGCTTTAGTTCTTAACACTTATTATCTTACGGTGTTTTTGCTTGTATGTTTTTTTGCGTTTTACTTGGTTTTTTTTTGTTAAAAAAGACATCTATTTAAGCGCTAGTAAAGTGGTTTTGTTGCTGTCAGTTGTTGGCTTGTTCGGTCTGAAATGGATACCAACGTCATATATAGTGATGCTGTAACTCTTGCCTACACTAGATGTATGTATAAGTATGTTGTGTGTGTGTGTGTGTGTGTGTGGAGTCTGTATGCATGCGGGGTGTATGTATGTATGTACATGGCAAGCCACTAAAAGACTCTATCTGAATCTGAATCGGAATCGGAATCTGAAACTGAATCTGAATCTGGGTCACTAGTTTAGCAATGCATCCATTGTATATGGAAATGGCGGATGCTGCTGCTGTTGCTGCTCGTATCTGTTGGCCGAATATGACAGAAACTTTGTCGCTGCTGCTGCTGCTGTTGCGGCGGATAATTTCGCTGCTGTTACTGCTGCTGCTGCTGCTGCCGCAGTTGCTGTTGTTCTTATTGCAGTTGCTGCTGCTGTTGTTGTTGTTCTTGCCGTTGTCGTTGCTGCTGCCGTCGACGGTCAGTCTAGTATTACGATTTGTGATTCAATGGGTTTGCTGCTCGGCTCGGGCGCCATTGACTTGATGGGCAGTGAACGCCATGGTTTGCGCGCCGCCCGACGCAGATCTACAGCTGAGAGTATTTTACGTGTTTTTCTGTGAAACAAAAAACCAAACAATTGTAAATATATACAATTATTTTATTGACAATTACGCAATGCACTTACTTCTGCACATCCGTGGCCCTAAAGTAAACATCGTCCGGTGCATCCATCCAACTGATGACCTGCTTGCGTCCATTGCCGCCTCGTGCCATTTGCGCAATCTTCTGCTTGCCATTGAGCTGTAAATGATGTAAACATTATTAAATAATAATCAACAGCTGCAGCATTTATGCGCTCGACTTACGTGATGCCTGGAGAGCGGTTGACCCGATGCTGCCATCATGGCAGCAAACTGTTCCGGACTGGGGCAGTGCGAGGGCATTGGATCCTTGTTGGGACGTTTGGCAGGTGGTCCGCTGGGCACAATGGTCACTGTGGATTGAGCACAAATTTATAAATATATATATATATATATATATATATATGGTCTGTTGTGCACGCACCTTCGGTGCCATTCAGCTGCTGTTCCTCGTGCGCACGCTTGCGTATCGTTGACGTCGCCTGCGCTGGAATTATGGATAGCTCTTTGTCCGCTGCAATGGGCACGGCGACCACATCGGGCGTCTTGTTGGGCACACGCTCATAAACTAAACTGCCGTCCGGTGCTTTGGGCGGCTTGGGGAATGAGACGACAACGGGCTGCGGCATTTTATCCTTGGGCGTTAGCACCAGCCATTCGTGGGGACCGCTGCCAGGCGCACCCAGACGATTGGCAATCTTTGTGACACTGCCACGATCCTTGGGCTTGAGCAAGACCATCTTTTTGATTTCCGCCTGCGATTTGCCGCTAATACGATTCGTAACTGTTTTCACAAAAAAAAAAAGCAATTAGCAATTGGTCATAGGTAAAGTGGTAAAATACTGCTACTCACATTCCTGCTTCACCTGCAGCGCATTGATTGCGTATGCGCTCTGCCGCGCCGCCTTCTTCGGCTTGACAATGCTGCGGCAGACAATGCGTGCCACACGCGTCATAGGATTCGTATGCAAGTAAAAGGCAGTGCGAGTCTTCATGATTGGACGCGGCGAGCCCGAGCTGATGGCGATGCCGTGCGCTTGCGCGTAGTGACGCGCCAGGTGGGTCTTCAGCTTGAACTCTTTGCCGCAGTTGACAATGGAACACCTGCAAAATATTGGGTTAGATTCCTTCAATACAGACACTTCACGCATGCATGCATAGAGTCGCACTTACCTGTGCAATTGACGATTGCTTAGATCACTGACTTTCTCGTCATCGTTCAGATCGACCACGGCTGTGACGCCTGTGGCAGCTAACGCTGCTGCTGGCGTCGCTGCAATGGCCGCCTTCTTCTTAGCCTCCCCGTCGTTGGCATCGCCCTTGTGCGCCGACTTCATACTGCCGTACTTTCGCCAATAGTCCCAACAGCTCTGGCAGAGACGACACGCCACATGACCATTGCTAAAGGAGTTCCACTGCAAAGTACAAGTCAAGTTAGCTTAAGGATTTCGCAGTGTCGCAGTCTCTTACTTGTGATGATTTTGTTATCCCGCAGGATTCGCATGGCTTGCCATTGTTGGACAAGTCAGCGCCACCGTTTGTGGTGCCATTGTAGATGCCACCTGGACCACCGCCGCTGCCGTTGCCCGCCTTAACGCTGGCGCCGTTGCCTTTGCCATTGTTATTGTATTGCGGTATGTAGACCTGTTTGAGCTTAAGTTCCGCCTCGACAGCCTTGACGCGTTTCTGCTGCACATATCGATCGGTGGTTTTCCACATATAGTAGTATTCAATGATCTGCTTAAGCGTTTTCCAGGGCAGCTGTAAGATCAAAAGATGCTGTCAGACATGGATAAATAAATTCACTGAAATTCAACTTACGAAATCTTGTCGTATGTCATTGAAGTCTTTGCCATATTTATCCAGCGCCTCTTCGAAAAGATTTGCCTCCGATGCGCTCCAATCTTCGATTTCGTCGCGACAGAGTACGGGCCCAGTGGAAGGAACTAGCGAGGACATGGCCTCCTCAATTGAATAGTCATGTTTGTGCAGAATGTTCATGGCGTGGAACTGCACAGGAATGAAAAAAAAAAAACAAAATCAAATCGAAAAACACTTAACAACAGGGAATTCCTCGTGGTTATGTGGCTACTGACCAGGGTGATGTCTCGACTGGCCGCCGCAGCAGACATATGTAACGAGGGCTGCTTCACCGAACTGCTGCAGTCGAGGGCGCGGGCGAAGGTGCCAATGGAACGCGAGACGACAAGAAACTGATCGATCTTGCGATCGGTCAAATTGTGCTCCGGCGTCCACACCAACGACTCCAGCTCCTCCAGCTTTCGCTCATCCGTGGCGGTGTCTTTTAGCTTGGCGGGTATATCACACTGATAGCGACTGCCGACACGTATCTCGCCCTTATCGGCGAGCAACGTTTTTTGATTCGGATCGAAGACCAGACAGTAGAAGAATGTGTCCTGCGATGTCATGCAAAAAAACACAGAGAGAGAGAGAAAATCAGTTAATTAATTAATTCAATGACAACTACAATTAACTCACTTCTTTATTGAGATAACTCTGCAGCGACTCCGTCTCGTTGAGTAGCGTTACGGAGCACTTCCCTCGGATTTGTGTGGCGGGTATCGACTCGACTTGTCGCGATAGAAACAGTTCCCGATGCTTGATCTGGTATCGCTGTTTGCTGGTAAGCGCTTCGCTCTTCTCACCGTCTCCCGCGCCGCCGCCATTGCCCCCACCAGCAGCGCCGCTCGCAGCGCTGTTGCTATTGTTGTTATTGTTATTATTATTATTGTTGTTGGTGTTGTTATTGGTGCTGGAATTGCCGGTGGTGCCGCCGGCGGAGGTTGGCTGCGTCGGGCTGGTGCGCTCCTCTTCAAGTGCAGCTGCAATCAAACGAAACACGAAACTTCATTAACAAAAATTGCATTTAAATATGTTTCCCATTAGAGAGAGCGAGATTAGAGCGCATTATGTGAAGACTACATGACATGAAAACCAAAATATAAACTATGGCATTCACGATGTGCTGCTTAAATTTAAATCAAATAAAAAGCCTACAAATTAAATACAAACAAATCAAATCCGAAAGCATAATTTCTTACTTAAAAATATAATTATATTATACAAATATTTCTTATTGCCAATTTGTGTGCTTTGTTCTACATGCTTAGCGATAAATATTAGTAGGTTTTAAATTTTTAAATTTAAATTAAAATTTCTACCAGAACACCAATTAAATTAAATTATACAAATAAATAAGGACTACAAAATGATGAGAGAGAGAGAGAGACAGTTGGAAAGTAGAAAGTAGTGTATAACTATAGAGTGTATGCATTCCCAATAGATTTCGTTTCATTCTATGTAGATTTAATTTTATTTATGCAATCTTTGTGATTTTGGCATTTTGGTACCTATTGAGGGATCGAGCACAGCTTGCGCCGCCTGCTCCTCGCCCACGGGGGTTCTTAGCCAGGTTTTCTTCAGTTTCGTTGCCAGCGGTGAGTCCTCGGCGGTTGCCACTGCATCATCATCGACATCATCATCAACATCATTATCAACGGTATGAGTGTGCAGATGTGTGTTTGGGTGTGTGTGATTTTTTTTTTTTTTTTTTTTTTTTGGGGAGGGTGAGTTGGGTAAATGTTGATTTTACAAACATACATGTAATGCATATAGTATAAGTATATAAGATATTTACAATGTTTATTTTGTGAATATTAATAAAAGCGAGACTTCATTTAGTCTTGACTAACAACTGCAAGCGAGTTGGCAGCGCGGTTAAAGTGAGGTTAAGTACGAAAAGTAATTTCACTAAAAGATGTCGCGCGTTCGCGCTGGCGTTCGCCCACCCAAAAAGCCCAACAAAATAAATACAAAAACTTTTTGAATTTATTTTTAATACCCGCGCGCCACACAGAGCCCCGCCAAGGGATGGTTACTCGGTGGGTTAAGGCTGCCAGTGCTGTGGGTACAGCCAAACGGGGTGGCGTATGGCGGGTGGCGGGACAGTGGAGACAGCCATTTGATGGTAGTGGTGGTGGCTGCTGCCACTTCTTGAGGAGTTCGAGCAGAGCCTGAACAAGCCCGCCCACTGCTGCGTCAAGGATGTGGGTGCATTGCCGATTTACCAAGCGTGTAGGTGTATGTAGCAGAGAGGGAGGGGGTGTGTGCGGGCGCACAACTGTTTGGCGGCCAGAGATAGGACACACACAGACACACACACACGAGCTGAGAGAAACACAAGCGAGTGTGGGTCGGGGGTTGCCAGATGGAGGCGCGTGTGCGTTTTGTTTGCTGCCACTGTCTGCCGTTTCCCGCCTGCGCTGCCGCTGCCTCTACCGCTGCTCGCGCCACTGCCACGCGTACTTCAATTTTTTTTCTTTCGCTGTCGTGGCCAGTTTTTTTTACTTGTCTCTGCGTTGTTGTTGCTGTTGTTGTAGTTATTTTTTCACTCGCTATTTGTGGTCTAGTTGGTGTGCTAATTTTTAATGACTGATTAGCGGGTAGGCTGCCAACAGGCAGCACACGCAGGAGCACAGCAACCAGTTCTGCCACGGCAAAGGGGTTTCGTTAATGGACATTTTCGGCTAGAATATGGAGTGGGGCAGGGGCAGGGGTGGTATTTTGGCAGTTCGAAGGCGAAACGCATTTTCGTTGGGTCACGTATCGAATTCAAATGGGGAGGGGGGACCACACCGACCCAGCAACCCCACCCGTATTGGGGGTTGTGTGTGTGTGTGTGTCTGTATGTGTGTAGGTATGTACATGCTTTTCGGCAGGAAGATACACAGTGAATGCGCTGGTCTGGGGTCTGGTCTGGTCTGCTCTGGTCTGCTCTGGCCTGGTCTGTTCTGGTTTGGCTCGCTTTGGTCCGTTCATGCTGATGATGACGGTTACCCCAGCCGCGCTTTCGCGTTTCTCTCTCTCACACTTTTTCTCTCTCTCTCTTGCACTCATGCCAGCATGGCTCGCTGTGTGTATGTATACATGAATGCAAAGCGCGGCTCCTTCCGATGCTCCTGCAGCATGACCAGGGCTCATGAAAATTTTCGTGCACACACACACACACAGAGACACATACACATGCATACACACGCACACACAGAGGTAGACAGCAAGTCTACTACCTACTGCAGATGCCTAGTATTCCCACATTGAGGCTGGCGCCGCCTAGCAGCAACCAAAAACGGTAACAACAAAAGCAACAACAACAACAACAACAACAGCAACAACAACAACAACAGCAACAACAACAACAACATGCAAGTACAGTGCAGCTCTACACATATTATGTTTATGTGTTGCTACTGCTGCCACTGTTGTTGTTGTTCTTGTTGTTGTTTTTGTTGTTGTGGCTCTACGGATGCTCGGATTCCGTTTACTCTTTGCTTTGGCTGTATGCTTTACAGTTGTTGTCATTGCGGTTCTTGTTGCTCTTGATGTCGGCTTTCATTGTTGTATGTGTGCGCGCGCTCGTTTGTGTGTGTGTGTTGGTTGGGTGGCCCTATGCTTTGACACATTGCACACTGGCATATGCTGGTGGGAGGGGGTAGGGGAGGGTGAGTCGATTCGGTTTTGGTTTCCACCCAATTGTGCGCCTTCTTCAACTGAGCTTTGGTTTTTGTGGTGAGAAATGTGCTCAGGATCTCAGTAGGTTGCACGCAAGGAGCGGGGGCAGGCGGCAGGGATTGGTTTTCTTTTCTTTTCTATTTTTTTTTTTGACTTACTGCTCGCAACATAACCTCACTTAAATCAACTTATGAATTTACAAATATTTGGCTTGCGTGTTTTGTTTTGTTTGTGTGTGTGTGTGTGTAATGTACTCACGTTGATGCTTATCGGCCAGCTGTACGAGCGGGTTGGGCAGATCACGTCGCCGGTAGAAGCACATGACCTTCGCCTCCACATTGCCGGTTTGGTTTTTATTCAGCTCCTCGATGCGGCGTATCAGGAAGGGACTATTCGGCGTTGTCTCAACGTAGACGTAGTCTGCAAAAAAAAAAAAAACCAGTGCGTTGCATTATTCAATAATCATTACAGTGGAAATATGAACTGGTCGGTCCATCAGTCAGAGCAGCGCAGCGCAGAGTCGCCTGCTGCTTGCTGCATGCGAATAATTGCAGCCCCAACGCATTCCATTTCAAGGGGCTGTGAAATCATTCATTATCAGAGCGAAATTCAGGCATACGCGCATCCATTCGAGCAGAGCGCACAGGTAAAACGCACTCAAACACACTCACACTTATGCACAAGTATCCAACACGGCAACCGGCATGTACACACACACACACACGCACGCATATGTTTGTATGCAGACATGGGATATTAGAGATGAGCAAAAGTGAAGCTCGACAGTGACTGCGCCAACTAAACGAATGTTAACTAAGAACTTCGTTGAGTAGCATACTTAACGAAATGTTAACTAACACTGCAACGAGCGTTAAGGATCTTGTGCAACAGCATTGATAACAGAGCGGCAATGGGAGAGCCAAAATAATAACATAAAGTAATAAAATTATTTATGCGAAACAATAAAATAATAATGATAATAATAAAATATTAATATTAATTATAAAATAATAATAATATGTAAATAATAATAATAAAGTATTAATATTAATAATAAAATTATAATTATAATAAAACAATAATAATAATAATAAAATATTAATATTAGTTATAAAATAATAATGATATAAAAACAATAACATTAGTAAAACCAATAAATAATAATAATAAAACAAGAATAATAATAATAACATATTAACATTACTTATAAAATAATAATAATAATAATAAAATAATAATAATAACCATATTTATGCGAAATATAACTTAAAGCTCGCAGAAAATGCAATTGCGATTGTTATGCAAATCATCAGGCTGACTACAGATTGAGGTCGTTAATCAAGATTTAATGCGTGATATTTGTCAGTCACAGTTAGTTGCTGTGACTATAAAATCACAGTACTGCTACTAGTGGACGACTCGCTGCTTAATTATGGCCGCCGCAGCACAATGAAAACTATGCGCGTTGCTCAATTAAATACAAATGTGGGCATCCATCCATCCATCGAGCGAAACAGACAACAGCAGCAGCAACAGCAACAACAACAACAAACACGACGACGACGACGACGATGTCCGTTGGCAGCGGCAAAGGGGCGGCTGAACGCGAGCACAGCGCGCCGGCTGCGACGGTGCGGAACCTGTCGCAGAAACCGTTGCTTGGGTTTTGACCACGCCAGCAGCAGCAACGAAAGCCGATAGAAGAGAGAAAATGACATGAAAGAAAAAAGGAAAAACAGAGCAGCGATCAGGCGGCAACTCACGCCAGGCGCAAAATAAAAGGAAAATGTATCTTTTGCAGTTCATCGATGTAAAAAGAAAAAACAAAAGAGATGAAAAAGAAAGTGTCGCCACAGCCTGCGACATTTCGGCTGCTGTATGCATACACACACACACACTCACGCAATAGATATGAGTGTGTGTTTGTGTGTGTGTGTGTGTGCGTGGCTATTAAGAGTGACTAACCAAAACGCTGCCGAAGTCACATTCTGAGGGAGCGCGTGCAGCGTGAAACGAAGTGAAATCCCCTAAGACTTGTAATTTATGCCTCGCATTTTTATTATTTATTTTGATTGTTTTTTTTTTTTTTTAATTGGTCCATTCGCATTTTCAGTTCATTTGCATGGGAAAAAGAACGCTGTACAGTGGACAGAGAGGCAGGCAGGTGAAGAGAGCAGAATAACGTCATCGCTACGGGAGGAACGGGAACGGGGGACGGGGGAACGCGAGCAAGCGAAGCAATGAGTGCGTAAAAAATATTGAAAAAGGGAAACTCGTTGAGATGCTGAAGATGCTGCGCCAAAAGTGCAAACTCATTAGCATAAGAAAACACGACGCTGCGAAAACAAAGCAGAAGACACGAAGAAAACTAACGAAATCTACTTTCAATTGCACACACACACAAAAACATTTCCACACACACACACATACACGCACCCAATTTCTACGCGCTGATCGGAGCGCAGCAGGCAGCTTTGTCAATGCAATTTCATTTCATCACTATCCCCAACCCTGTGCAGCACACGCACACGCACACGCACACACACACATCCGCGCTAATGCTTATCGGAGGAAACAGAAACATGTACGTAAGTATATGTAAGTATCTGTATGCATGTAGATTGTACAAAAACACTTGCTGCAGCTGCGACATTTCGGTTGGCGTACACCACCACATAGCCACTCCCCCCCACCACTTCGCTGTCCTATTCACTTTTCGACCGGTTACTCGATGTTCCATTGCCGCTTTGCTGCTGTTGAAAAATCGTCTACGTTGTTGAACATCGCGACAATTTCGAGGCGCAGAACAACTCATTTATTCACATCATCATCATTGATAACAGCAGAGCAGAACGTGTCGGGTGGCAGCTTGTCGGAATATTTTTTGTAAGATTTGATTATATTTTAATGCACTTTCATTACTTCCTCAGTTTGGAGTCTCACACACGCACAGGCACACGCAGAGGCATACACATACACACATGCACACACGCACACAAAAAACGGCCAGGCGAAACAGTGAGACGGCGCCGATAACGAAAGATGATAGAAAAGCGAGTATGGAAAAAATTTTTCTCACCTCCGACTCGATACATATTTGTGGCCATTTTCACAAAACTTTCGCACCAAATTTCACATGTAAAATATTCTGCACTTCGTCAGCACTGTTTTTCAATAGTTTTGTTTCAAATTAGCGCACATTTATTAGCATAAAATTAAAGTTGTTATGATTGCATTTGCATTCACATAAGACGCGTTTTTTTCGTCGCCATCTTAGAAACAACTCTAAAAAAATACACACACACACACACTACGGCGGCGACGGGCAAACAGCTGCATCAGGGCTGCATTTGCGAACGGGGCTGTCCACTCGCTTCAATAACTCTGATTGTTATTTCATTTATTTAAATACACATATATGTTAAGCATAAAAGTTTAAACACAAAAAAAAACACACACACACGAGCAATCAACTAAAATCAACATTTTGGTGAACACAATTTAATATATTAATATATAAGAAAAACAAAATTGTATTGTGTTCATGTCAGCCGCATGCACGTCAATAAGCTGCCTGCTACGCAGCCAAGTGTCAAATCCGTGACGTGGCCTGGCCAAACGATTTTTCCCAATAAGACGAACTCGAAGTCGAAGTTTCATTTAACATTTAACATATTTATCGCTGCGAAAACGCCACTCAAGGCCTTTCTAAACGATGACTACCTACGAGGAGTTCATCCAGCAAAACGAGGATCGTGACGGCGTGCGCCTCACCTGGAACGTCTGGCCCTCCAGCCGCATCGATGCCAGCCGCCTGGTCGTGCCGCTTGCGTGTCTCTATCAGCCCCTCAAGGAGCGCCCCGACCTGCCACCGATACAGTACGAGCCCGTGCTGTGCACACGTAGCAACTGCCGGGCGATACTCAATCCGATGTGCCAGGTCGACTACCGTGCCAAGCTGTGGGTGTGCAACTTCTGCTTCCAGCGGAATCCCGTGAGTAGAATCCCATTCCCGAAGAGAACTGCCCTACGATTTGCTCCATGGTTTTTCGCTTCAGTTTCCGCCGCAGTACGGCGCCATATCGGAGCAATGCCAGCCGGCGGAGCTGATACCCGGCTTCAGCACAATCGAGTATACCATTACCAGAGCGCTGACGATGCCGCCGGTGTTCATCTTCCTGGTGGACACCTGCATGGATGAAGATGAGCTGGACGCGCTGAAGGATTCGTTGCAGATGTCGTTGAGCCTGCTGCCGCCCAATGCCCTGGTGGGCCTGATTACCTTTGGCAAGATGATTCAAGTCCATGAGCTCGGCACCGACGGCTGCTCCAAGAGCTACGTGTTCCGCGGCACCAAGGAGCTGTCGGCCAAACAGGTGCAGGACATGCTCGGCATTGGACGCGGCGGAGCGCCGACACCGCACCAGCAACCGAATCCTGGTCAGCCGGGTCAGCAGCCCAATGCCCCCGGTGTGGGTGCGGCACATGTGCCGCCAGCGCATCGTTTCCTCCAGCCGATCAGCCAGTGCGATGCCGCACTGGGTGATCTGCTGAGCGAGCTACAGCGCGACCCTTGGCCGGTGCCGCAGGGCAAGCGCTACCTGCGCTCCACGGGCGCGGCGCTCTCGATAGCCGTCGGCCTGCTGGAGTGCACCTACCCGAATACGGGTGGTCGCATTATGTCATTTGTCGGTGGTCCTTGCTCCCAGGGCCCCGGCCAGGTGGTCGACGATGAGCTGAAGCATCCCATACGCTCGCATCACGACATCCACAAGGACAACGTGAAGTTCATGAAGAAGGCGATCAAGCATTACGATGCACTCGCCCTGCGTGCCGCCACCAACGGTCACAGCATCGATATATACTCGTGCGCCCTCGACCAGACCGGCCTCATGGAGATGAAGCAGCTGTGCAACTCCACCGGCGGCCACATGGTCATGGGCGATTCGTTCAACTCGTCGCTGTTCAAGCAGACATTCCAGCGCGTCTTCGCACGCGACGCGCGCAACGATCTGAAGATGGCGTTCAATGCCACGCTGGAGGTGAAGTGCTCGCGCGAGCTGAAGATCTCCGGGGGCATCGGCTCGTGTGTGTCGCTGAATGTGAAGGGCCCGTCGGTGTCGGATGTGGAGATCGGCATGGGCAATACGGTGCAGTGGAAGCTCTGCACGCTCAATCCCAGCTCCACGGTGGCCTTCTTCTTCGAGGTGGTCAACCAGCATGCGGCGCCCATGCCGCAGGGCGGACGCGGCTGCATACAGTTCATAACACAGTATCAGCATCCAAGCGGACAGCGGCGCATAAGGGTCACCACGCTGGCGCGCAAGTAAGATACTGATACCTGATACCAATAGATCGGTATATATATATATATATATATTTCCTTGCTTGCAGCTGGGCGGACGCCACATCCAATGTGCATCACATCAGCGCCGGCTTCGATCAGGAGGCTGCCGCTGTGCTCATGGCGCGCATGGTGGTCTATCGCGCCGAGACGGACGAGGGACCGGACATACTGCGCTGGGTCGATCGCCAGCTGATCCGCTTGGTAGGACGCTTCCCAGTATTTATGCTTGAATTCATTTAATGCTTTATGCTCTTGGCTTGCAGTGCCAGAAGTTCGGGGAGTACTCCAAGGATGACCCGAACAGCTTCAGGCTGTCGCAGAACTTCAGCCTGTTCCCGCAGTTCATGTACCATCTGCGGCGATCGCAGTTCCTGCAGGTCTTCAACAATTCGCCCGACGAGACCACATTCTATCGACACATGCTGATGCGCGAGGACCTCACCCAGTCGCTGATCATGATCCAGCCCATACTCTATAGCTATTCGTTCAACGGGCCGCCGGAGCCGGTGCTGCTGGACACGGCGTCGATACAGGCGGATCGCATACTGCTGATGGACACGTTCTTCCAGATACTCATCTACCATGGCGAGACAATTGCCCAGTGGCGAGCGCTCAAGTACCAGGACATGCCCGAGTACGAGAACTTCAAGCAGCTGCTGCAGGCGCCCGTCGACGATGCCCAGGAGATACTGCAGACGCGCTTCCCCATGCCGCGCTACATCGACACGGAGCACGGTGGTTCGCAGGCGCGCTTCCTGCTCTCCAAGGTCAATCCGTCGCAGACGCACAACAACATGTATGCCTATGGCCAGGTGGGTACCGCTGCCGAGCGGCACAGCCGCCGCCTTCTTCGCCTGATTTACACACACACATTTTTCTTTAACTGTATTTTGTTCTTGTTTTCGTTGCGTTGTCTTCGTCGTCGTCATCGTTGTTCTTCTTGTTGTTCTGCTTCCTCCACTTGTTCTGTCTTCTTGTGACACGCAGCCGCCCATTGGCCAGACGACGGTAGTAAAACCATATTCAGTTGCGGGTTTATGTCTAGTCTTAAGTGCTCTGCCTCTGCCTCTGCCTCTGCTCTGCTCCTGGTGTCGGCTGCAGCTAATGCTTTATGCCCCCTCCTAGCCTACCCCTTCGCCTGCTTCACTTGTGCTGTACTAATGCTTGCTCTTCTCTTCGGCAGGATGGCGGCGCACCTGTGCTCACGGACGATGTCTCGCTGCAGCTGTTCATGGAGCATCTCAAGAAGCTGGCCGTCTCCTCGACCACATAGACTGCTCCAGGCGCATTAGCTAAACCCAACTACCCCCCTACTCCATACAAGCACACACTATTATTACCCTCTATATACATACACACATATATATATGTCTGGATTCCAAGTGGATCGAGAATAAACGAAGCTACATTCATATACAGAACTATTTACACAAGGTTTTATTTCAAGCGACAACTGAATGGTTTAACAAAGTAAATAAATATGCAGATATATATACTATATATATATATGGATTATAGTTGCATATATAGCTATATATATGGGTATTACGCTATAGTTAATGCCTCCGATTTTGCCTAAACTATTTGGTACAACAGTGACTAAAGTGACTTCTTGCCCGTTCCCCGCTCCATCTCTCTCTCTCTCTCTCTCTCTCTAATTGAGGAAGCGTATGGACATCTTCTGATCGACATCGGTGCGCTCCAGCGCCTTGCAGAAGTCCTCGAACGAGATCTTGCCATGGCAGCTCAGATCCGCCTCGAGTATCGTGCGCTCCGCAATGCTGTACAGCTGATCCTGGCTAATGTTCGCGCCGACCATCATGTGCAGTATGGAGAGCAGCTCGTCCCGGCTGATGACACCGTCGTCGTCCAGATCGTACATCTTGAAGGCGAACTTGAGCTTCTCCTCGCGGCTGTTCAGCTTGCACTGCTTGTTGTCGCGCAGCGGCCGGAAGTGGGCAAGGACGTTCATGAATTGCCGGAAATTGACGCGATCGTCGCTGCTCTCCGCGAAGAAGGAGTGCACGATGCGCTCGCAGAGCGGATTTATGGCCAGCTCCGGTATGCGCATCAGATCCTCACGCGAGAGTGTGCCGCAGTCGTTGCGATCCAGCGAGGTGAAGCGCGAGTACAGCCGCTCGATCTGATTGGGGGTAACTAAGGGGCAGAGAGAGAGAGAGACCCAATCGTTAGTGGACTTTATCGATATTATAGACTGATAAGGCGCGTCGCTGCTAAGTGCTTGCTGGATACACGGCAAGACGCGACGCGACGGCCTTATCATGCATATAATTACACCTGCTTGCGCTCGGCTGATAAAAGGCTGGAGCAAACTTTGCCCCGCCGGAGCGAGCAGGCAGCTGACGTCAGCCAATTTCTGCGCTTTTCCAATTTCCGTAACAACAATAACAACAAGTGCAACTGCAAGCACAACAACGAGAAATTCTACGAGCGCCCCTCGCGGCGCTACGCTAATGACTTCGGCTATGCCAAGTAATTGCGCTATTATTAGTGCACACATGCGAAATTGTTGTTTGCCTGGAATATGCTTTTAGCAACTGCGTATTTATTTTATTTATTTTTCTTTTGCACATATTTTCGACAATTGCCTGTTTCCTACAACCCCCCTTACCCCCCTGCCGACTACACCACTGCACAACTCTTGCCTCAAGGTTACACGTTGTTGTGCGCTGCTACAGCATTACTACTACTACTTACAGCCGGTTTCATTTTGTATCTGCGCGATTTCCTCGTTGCGCAGGAACAGTGAGGATTTATTGCCCATGTTTAATTATTTAATTTATTGTTGCGGCCCCAAAAACCCAATGCGAGCGACACAAATACGAAATTTCCACTGAAACGCACTGGCGTGCAGTGTGACCGTATGCGCGCAGCGTGGAAAATACTGCATAAGCGTATTGAGGCCGCGTTGCCAACTGCTGCGAGCAATCAAGCAGCAAACAAAAGCAAGTTAAATAAATAATAAAATATATATATTAAATTATAAAATTTTATAATTTATACGCAATAGTTTCAAGGCAAAGCAAGTTTTGAATAATAAATAAGCTATGCCTGCAACTCAACTGCAGTTCGATAACATTGCATTAGCCGGCAATCGATAAGTATCTATGCGCTTTGCTCATCTCTAATTGTTAGTTGGCATAAACAATTCGCAATTTGCAGAAAGAAACTAAAAGCCGCACGAATGCAAATGGATAAGCTGAATTTAACACTGACCGCAGTGAAGAATCTGCGCTCGAATGTGCGCCAATGCTTTGAGCACTTGGCAGACGGCACCGACGGCGAGGCTGTCGAGGAGAGTCGCAACAAGTTTG
Source organism: Zaprionus bogoriensis (assembly GCA_035046045.1). Classification (NCBI taxonomy): domain Eukaryota; kingdom Metazoa; phylum Arthropoda; class Insecta; order Diptera; family Drosophilidae; genus Zaprionus; species Zaprionus bogoriensis. The sequence goes on along the minus strand of JAWNOI010000141.1, from coordinate 4,692,777 downwards.
TGCACGATTTTCAGGACAGATTCGGAGCAATAAACTCGCAGCTGCGGTGCGTAAACAAAATAATAATAATAATAATAATAGGTATTAGCTGCTTACCTTTGCTGTGTGTGTGTGCTTCTTTGCAGTGAGGTGGAGCAACTGATCAATGGACTGCAGGTGCCGCAGTCTGCCTATCACTTGGGCAACACCACGTTCCTGGCGCAGGAGACCACGCAGGATCGGCAGACGCTGTACCCGCAGCTGGTGAACAGCTACAAGTGGATCGACAAGGTGCACGACCACAGCTTTCTGGCCTACGACAATCTGACGCAGAACACACTGCGCCGTTCGTACAACTACTGCTCGCAGAAGCGTCAACGTCTGCCCTTCTCCTCCTTCAACAACGATCCGGAGTAAGTGCATCCGCCTTGACTACCTACGTGCACTAGTCGTTTAATGTTTTGCTTTGCTTTGCTTGCAGTCACATCGACAAGCTGCTTAGCGAGCTCATCCATCCGCCGCACACGTCCTACAAGGTGCTGCGACCATTCGGCTCCAATGCCGTGGCCATCATCACCATCAGCAATGTGCTCAAGGCGGCCATAGTGTTCAAGGGTGTGCTCATCGAATGGGTGACCATCAAGGGCTACGACGAGTTGCTCGAGCACGACGACCTGTGGGCGGAGTCACGCTACGAGGTCTTCCGCAAGGTGCAGGAGCACGCCCACTCCGCCATGCTGCACTTCTTCTCGCCCACGCTGCCCGATCTGGCCGTGAAGAGCTACTTGACATGGCTGAACAGCCACATCAAGCTCTTCCTGGAGCCGTGCAAGCGCTGCGGCAAGTACATTGCCAACGGTCTGCCTCCCACATGGCGCGACCTGCGCACACTCGAGCCCTTCCACGAGGACTGCCGCAACAGTTAGGCCGCGTCTCTCGATATTATAGATAGCTAGAGATACATGTACTATATACATATATATAACATATTGATAAGCATAATTTTTATACTTCATTTATTTGAAAAAAACAAAAAAATTATATGTATGTATTTTGAATGCATGCGCGTGGACTTTTTGAAATCGCAACGCGCGACTGAATAACTACAACGGTTTAATGCATCAATGGCCATTGAAGGAGGTGACGGCGGCGGCGGTGGCGACGGCGACGCGTGCGCTACTGCCATGGGCCACATGTACGCCACGCTGCTGGCAGAGGCGCTCGAAATTCTGGCGCAGCTTTTCACGCAGCTGCTCGCGCTGACGCTGCACCTGCTCGTGCTGGTATTGATAGGCAAGCACCACCTCTTGGGGAATGTAACAACAGTTCTCATCGTCCTTATCGTAGTCATCAAAGTCGTCCTGCAAAGCAGAGATACACAATAGACATATACATATTTTATATATAGTAGCATATTATATATAGTGGCTGCAGTGCATCGGAGACTCACCCACATCTGCAGCAACGAGAACTTGTGCTCCATTTGCGCCTGCTGGCCGTAGAGCAAGTCGGACACGTAGCTATGGCGCGCGTCCACATCGGCAGCACTTTGCTCCTCGTCCAGCAGCAGGTTCAGACCATCGTGGTTGCACAGTCCGTCCGAGCAGGAGACCTCTGAGCCCTCGGGCGATGGTATGGCGCTGGAGATGCGCGAGTTCGCATGCGATGTGGGTGGATCGCTGCCGTAACCGGAATCGCGCACATCCTGCTCGCAGGGGCAATGGGATATGGGCGCCAAGCAGTCGTTGCATTTAGCCGTCGGCTTGGCCAGGTCCACATCCCGTTGGCTCACATCCTTCTTGCTGGCAGACTTTTGCTTCTTCTTCTTCTTCGGTTGCTTCTTCGATTTCGATTTCGTTGGCTTCTCACATGGCTTTGGCGCTGCAGCAGCGGCAGCTTCAGCAGCAGCGGCAACGGCAGCAGCAGCAGCAGGTACAACTGTATCTGTATCTACACAATGTACAACAATGCCATCATCAACGGTATCTTCCACAGGCACATCCTCCTCCTCCTCCTCCTCTTCTTCGTCTTCGTCTTCGTCGGATTCGGCAGCTTCGTTCGCAATGTTAGTATTACTACTACTATCGTTGTCGCACTGACGATGCAGGTTCTTCTTCTCATCCTTCTTCTTCTTCTTCTTGAGCTTCTTCTGCTCGCGCTTGAGCTCCTTGGCCTTCTCGGCGCGACTGATCTCTTGGTAGAGCAGCTCCAAATTGCTAATACCCTGCTTCTGTTCCACACGCTCATGAAAACTGCGACAGAGCGCGTGCACACCGACAGCGGCCAGCACTTGGCAGGCACGCTCCTCCTCGCGCAGACTCACATAAATGCGACGCAAACGCTCGTACATGATCATGCCGACGCACGTGAGCACCTCCTCCTGGGCGATCTCGAGCGTCTTGGCATGGCGTTCGCGCAGTTTGGAGTAACTGCCGTTGACCTCGGGCTCGGCGCGTTTGATGAGCGCATCAAGGAACTCGATCTTATTCGTGCTCACGTGGATATGCTCGTCGGGCACACACTTGCGTATGTGCGCATACAGCTGCGCCGCATAGCCCTTCTCCTTGGTGGACACCTCGCCCGTGAGTATTTTATAGGCACGCTCGATCTGAAAATGCCGAAAGTATAATTAAATTATATTTTATACTTGACTGGCAGGCACTCACTTTGGTACGGCAACCGGCACAGAACTTGTGCTTTTTCAGATACTTGTCGAGCACCTCGTGCAGCTCCTTCGTGTCGATGATGGTCACCTCGGTGCGGCAATTACTCTTCATAGCGGACCACACTTCGCGCCATGTCTCTGAGAATGGTTTCGCGCGAAACGTATCCAGCGAATGGAGCACGCAGCGCGTCTTATTCCTTAGCTTATTGTCCAGCAGATTATTGAGCACCTCGTGATGTCGATAGAGCAGCGTCCCCAAAGCCTGCGGCGTTTTCAGCTTCTCCTCGGTGATGCCCAGCGTGCGTGTCGATCGCAGCTCCAGCGGATCAAGTGTACGATGCTCAGACTCCGATAGCTGGTAGAACAAGCGCTCCACACGTCGCCTGCAGCCGACACACTGGACGCACTGATTCAGCACCGAAATGAAGCTGACGCTGTCTATCTCCAGGGATTGCCGACGTTCCGTCTCTGTGAGCAGATTAAATTTACGTGTGAACTCCTCCAGCTCGCGACCCCGTATCTGTGGGCTGTCGATGACAAGTCCTTTGCTGTTCAGGTCCATTAGCATCTGAAAAGGACGAAAGCGAAGCCAATGTGGGGATTATTCTCATAGATGGAGCAGCAAACAGCAAAGCAAAACAAAAGGGCAAGCAAGAAACCTGTTTGTGTCGTCTGCTTTTGTTTTGTTTTCCAATGTTGCCACTTTTCGACAACATGGCGACCCGCTGTCGGCTCAGCGCTGCCAACTATCGATTATGAGAAAAGCTAGTAATGACTGCGTTTTACAAGCAACCTGCGATCATACACATATATATATATACATATATATATATCTAAATATATATATATGGTTTTTGTTTGCCGGCAAACAGGTGAATATTGCCAAGATGCAGGCAGACGGACAGGTGCAGCGCTGTGTTGCACATTTAGCGGCATTTTCGTGGGCCCTTCTCGGGTATCGTTTAATTACTAATGGGCGCAGCCGATGAATCTTGCGTTGCGTACATATTTATGTATGCAAGTACATCTATGCATGTATGTACATATGTACGTCGCACATAGTACACACGCACACACAGTTGCACGCGTACGTGTTATGAAAGTTTGACAATGTTCACACAAACGCAACATACATGTACGTACGTATGTACGCACGCACACACAGCAATACCAACACCAGCACCAGCACCAACACCAACACAGTGTAACTCGCATACAAGAGAGTATGTGGGTTGAAGGGGGTCATCATCGTTTTGAAGACTTTTCGTACAATTTATGTTATTACACTGATTTAATCGTGCATCGTGTGCACGGCTCTCGTGTGTGTGTGTGTGTGTGTTGTGTTAAAACTCACCATCAGCTTATCACCTGCTACTAGAGGCAAATGCCTTCGGCCTACATAACTAGAATCATCATCATCAGTATTATAGACTTTAGTTAGTCTCGCCATGTTCTTTCGAGGACCAACGAAACGGCAGTTTCAGGCACTTTTTATACACACTTTGTGGCAACAAAACACAGCTGAATGTTTGAGGCGTAGATTTCCAAATATATTATACAATTAACTAGTGTCCTTTACACAGTAAATCAACTACAAAAATGATTTTTCTATGATTTCAAACACGTAGTATGTAGGGTTTAGCAAGTCTGTCCGGTCGCCATTAATAATATAGTGTTGCGTAACGAGAGATATTTGAGACATATATTCGCAGCACAGCACTTCTTCAGTGCAACCCTGCGCTTGCGGCCTTGCCAGACCACACCAAAAGCAAATGTCAATCGGGCCATCTCTGCATAAAATGAGTTTTTTTTAGCGCGTTTTGGTGCTCGTTCTTTTCCTGGTGCGCTGCAAAATTGCATTTCAATAGTTAGTCCCAGCCAGTTTGCCGACCATATAACCACTATTATTATTTTCCTCATCCGATTTTGCGCCTGCAGATTGGGACAAAATGTCGCATCACTATGTGGTGACCGCGCAAAAACCCACAGCGGTTGTCGCTTGCCTCACAGGTAAGTACCAAAGAGCCCAAGCACGGCCCGGCAGATGGGAATACCGATGCCCGATGCCGGATGCCCATGCCGGTATTTGCTTGCTTTGATCGTACAATCGCACTTGCATTCGCCGCAGGAAACTTTACGTCGCCGACAGATCTGAATTTGGTTATTGCACGCAATAACCAGGTCGAGATTGATCTGGTCACGCCCGAGGGCCTGCGTCCGTTGAAGGAGATCAACATAAATGGCAAGATCACGGTGATGAGACACTTCCGTCCGCCGGAGAGCAACAAGGATTTGCTGTTCATACTGACGCGACGCTTCAATGTCATGATACTCGAGGCGCGCATGGTCGGCGACAACATCACCGTCGTCACGAAGGCCAACGGCAACGTGTCCGACTCAGTTGGCGTGCTCTCCGAGGGCGGATTCATTGCGGCCATCGATCCGAAGGCGCGTGTCATTGGCATGTGCCTGTACCAGGGCCTGTTCACCATAATACCATTGGACAAGGATGCCAGCGAGCTGAAGGCCACGAATCTACGGTGAGTTCGCTATCATCATGTGGACGAATGGTGCATCATCATAATGATACTCATCATTCTCTCGATCGCAGCATGGATGAGCTGATAGTGTACGATGCGGAGTTCCTGCACGGCTGCATTAATCCCACAGTTATTGTCATACACAAGGACAACGATGGACGCCATGTGAAGTCGCATGAGATCAATTTGCGCGACAAGGAATTCATGAAGCTCGCCTGGAAGCAGGACAATGTGGAGACGGAGGCCACAATGCTGATACCGGTGCCCTCGCCCATCGGCGGTGTCATTGTCATTGGTCGCGAGTCCATTGTCTTTCACGACGGCAGCAACTACCATGCTGTGGCGCCTCTCACCTTCCGCCAGAGCACCATCAATTGCTATGCACGTGTGGACAGCAAGGGATTACGCTATCTGCTGGGCAACATGGACGGACAGCTCTATATGCTCTTTCTGGGCACGGTCGAGACATCCAAGGGCATCACGGTGAACAGCATTAAGGTGGAGCAGCTGGGCGAGATTTCGATCCCAGAATGTATAACATATTTGGACAATGGATTCCTCTACATCGGCAGCCGTCAGGGTGACTCGCAGCTAGTGCGGCTTAGCTCGGAGGCCATCGATGGCTCCTATGTTATACCAGTGGAGAACTTCACCAATCTGGCGCCCATACTGGACATAGCTGTTGTGGATCTGGATCGACAGGGCCAGGGTCAAATCATCACCTGTTCCGGCAGCTTCAAAGACGGCTCATTGCGTATCATTCGCATTGGTATCGGCATTCAGGAGCACGCATGTATCGACTTGCCAGGCATCAAGGGCATGTGGTCCCTCAAAGTGGGCATCGATGATAGCCCCTACGAGAATACCCTGGTCTTGGCCTTCGTTGGGCACACACGGATTCTGACGCTCTCCGGCGAGGAGGTGGAGGAAACAGACATACCCGGTTTTGCCAGCGATCTGCAGTCATTTCTGTGTGCCAACGTGGACTTCGATCAGGTAGGACAAAGATTACTATTATTACTATCATTATCCATACTAATTTATAATTCTCCATGCAGTTGATACAGGTAACGTCGGAGAGCGTGCGTTTGGTCAAGAGCTCCACTAAGACACTGGTCGAAGAGTGGAAGCCCGACGGAGATCGATCCATTGGCGTCGTCTCCTGTAACTCCACGCAGATTGTTGTGGCCTCTGCCCGAGAAATCTTCTATCTGTGCATTGAGGATGGCAGCCTGGTGGAGAAGTGCCGCAAGACCTTGCCCTATGAGGTGGCCTGTCTGGATGTTACGCCGCTGGACGAGAAGCAGTGCAAGTCAGATCTCGTTGCCGTTGGCCTCTGGACGGACATCTCGGCGGTGATATTGTCGCTGCCTGATCTGGAGACCATTTACACCGAGAAACTGAGTGGAGGTGAGTATTCAGTATTGAACGTTTATCTAGATACATAGATACAGATCAAGATTATATATATTTGTAGAAATAATCCCACGTTCCATACTGATGACAACCTTCGAGGACATACACTATCTGCTTTGCGCTCTGGGCGATGGCTCCATGTATTACTTCATTCTGGACAAGGCGACCGGTCAGTTGTCGGAGAAGAAGAAGGTGACGCTGGGCACACAGCCGACAACGCTGCGTACGTTCCGCTCGTTTGCCACGACGAATGTGTTCGCCTGCTCGGATCGGCCCACGGTGATCTACTCGTCGAACCATAAGCTCGTCTTCTCCAACGTCAATCTGAAGGAGGTCAATCATATGTGCTCACTGAACGCCCAGGCGTATCCGGACAGCCTGGCGCTGGCCACCAAGAACTCAGTTATACTGGGCACCATCGATGAGATCCAGAAGCTGCACATACGCACGGTGCCGCTGGGTGAGGGGCCCCGGCGGATTGCCTACCAGGAAGCATCGCAGACATTCGCGGTCTCCACGCTGCGCATCGATGTGCACGGACGTGGCGGTGCGAAGCCGATGCGCAACAGCGCCTCGACACAGGCGCAGAACATAACGTGCAGCTCGAACATATTGCCCAAGCCGGGTGGGGGCAACTCGACGACGGCCAACGCGGAGGTGGGCCAGGAGATCGATGTGCACAATCTGCTGATTATCGATCAGAACACATTCGAGGTGCTGCACTCGCATCAGTTCGTGCCGCCCGAGACGATCTCGTCGTTGATGTCGGCCAAGTTGGGCGACGATCCGAATACGTACTATGTGGTGGCCACCTCACTGGTCTTTCCCGACGAGCCGGAACCGAAGGTGGGGCGCATCATCATTTTCCATTATCACGACAACAAGCTGACCCCCGTGGCCGAGACGAAGGTCGACGGCACCTGCTACGCCCTGGTCGAGTTCAATGGCAAGGTGCTGGCCGGCATCGGGAGTTTTGTGCGCTTGTACGAGTGGACCAATGAGAAGGAGCTGCGCATGGAGTGCAACATACAGAACATGATTGCAGCACTGTTTCTCAAGGCCAAGGGAGATTTTATTCTAGTCGGCGATCTGATGCGCTCCATAACGCTGCTGCAGCACAAGCAGATGGAGGGCATCTTCGTGGAGATCGCACGCGACTGTGAGCCCAAGTGGATGCGTGCTGTTGAGATACTGGACGATGATACGTTCCTCGGCTGCGAGACGCACGACAATCTCTTTGTCTGCCAGAAGGACAGGTGAGAGGGACGGGATTACCTTTTATTTTATGTGCTTGAATCTCTTGGTGCTTTGCCTTGCAGTGCCGCGACAACGGACGAGGAGCGCCAGCTGCTGCCGGAGCTGGCACGTTTCCATCTGGGCGACACGATCAACGTGTTCCGCCACGGCTCGCTGGTCATGCAGAATGTGGGCGAGCGCACCACGCCCATCAATGGCTGTGTGCTGTATGGCACTTGCAACGGGGCCATCGGCATAGTCACCCAGATACCGCAGGACTTCTATGACTTCCTGCATGGCCTGGAGGAGCGTCTGAAGAAGATCATCAAGTCGGTGGGCAAAATTGACCATACGTATTATCGTAATTACCAAATCAATAGCAAGGTGGAGCCGAGCGAGGGCTTCATCGATGGCGATCTGATCGAGAGCTTTTTGGACTTGGGTCGGGAGAAGATGCGAGAGGCTGTCACAGGCCTGGAGGTATATATATATTCTCCTACTCGTAAGCATTTTAATCAATTCAATTTTAATTTTTATAATTTCTCGCAGTTGTCGGTGAATGGAGAGCGCAAGAGTGCGGATGTGGAGGATGTCATTAAAATTGTGGAGGATCTGACAAGGATGCATTGAGGCAATGACTCGAGCTGTGCATATATATATGTATTTATATATACTGCAAAAATATTATTTAATCTACAGTTTGTTTTGATTGCTTGTAATCGTGATTTCGATACCATGTATCCTATCTAATACAGCTCACAATTCGTAATTCCCCTTTATCGGTCTGTCTGTGCACCACGGGTAGCAATTGTAACAAATACTAACCACAACAACAAGAATAAAGAAGCAGCTTTAGTATCTGAGAGAACTTAAATTATGCGGCAATGCACGGTATTTTTGGCATTTCAAATTATTTGAATATCATTAGTGTTGGCTAACGCGATGCCGTTGGCATTAAGCAGCACAGCACTCTGAGCATGCAACTCTGTGTGCGCAACGTTGCCACATCGTTGGAATCCAAGCGCAAGCCATGAGTATTTTAAAACCAGGATTCGACACGATCAAGTGCATTTAATTATAACTCATTGGTTTGAAGCTTGCCCGAAAGTGATGTCTTGCTATATCGTCACAGCTCTAAGGCCTACAGCGGTTGTGGCTTGCGTTACGGGTAAACAAAATACTGTGCAGCAACTTTTGAGACCCGCAGTTTTTAATCAGTTCCTCGTATTGCGTGCCAGGAAACTTCATGTCGCCGGATGAGCTCAGTTTGGTGATTGCTCGCCCGAAACAGCTGGAAATCCATGCGGTCGGCACCGATGGCCTTAGCCTGCTCAAGGTGATCAACATGCAGTGCCGAATTTTGGCTATGCGGCACTTTCGACCTGCTGATGCCACGATCGATTCGCTCTTCATCCTGACCAAGTGCTTGAACGCAATGATACTGGAGGTAAGCAGGAGCGATGGCTCCATAGTCATGGTGAAGAAGGCCAACGGTGATCTTTCCGATTCCGTGGGCCTCTTACGGGAGGATGGAATCATAACAGCGATGGATCCCAAGGCACGCTGCGTTGGCCTGTGCCTCTATCAGGGACTTCTCTCCCTTATCCCACTGGACGGCAAGGACGGCACTTTGAAGGCAACAAAATTGCGGTGAGTGCATGTTCCTGTTTGATCTTCAATTCTAAAATCATAATATAAAATTGCAAATTGTTTGCAAAGCTTGGATGAGCTTAATGAACTGGATCTGAAGCTCCTAGCGGACTGCGAACATCCTTCAGTCGCTCTGCTTCATAAGGACCACGATGGACGCCATGTGAAAGTACAACAGGTACAACTAGAGGCACAACATGCGTGGTACGGCAGGGAATCAATCAAGCAGGCTCTTTGGAAGAAGGATAACGTGGAGGAGGGGGCTACAATGCTTATAGCCGTGTCTTCCCCGATCGGCGGCGTATTGATCGTTGGACTCAAGTCGATCGTTTATCAAAACGCTGGCAAATCTGTCGTCCAATTCCTCGCCAGTTCCAGTGCCATATGTTGCTATACAGCTGAGGACACCGCGGGTCTACAATACCTCTTGGGCAGCAAGGCTGGACAGCTGTATCGACTAACGCTGTCTACGACGGAAACGGAAGCAGGCGTCAGCGTTACAAATATTGGAATACAGCTTTTAGGGGAGATTTCCATACCGGAAAGTATTGCACATTTGGGCAATGAACTAGTCTTCATTGGCAGCCGCCATGGAGACTCGCAGCTGGTGCGTCTTGGCTCCGAAAGCGTTAATGGCTCCTTCGTTATACCTGTGAAGGAGTTTACAAATGTTGCGCCTATACGGGACATGGTTGTGGTCGACTGGTATGCGGAGGATCAGCGCCAGGTAGTCACATGTTCTGGAAGCGGCAAAGACGGCTCGTTGCGTATAGTTAACTTCGGATTTGAGATTCGGCAGCATGCCACAATCGATTTGCCCGATGTAAAGGGCATGTGGTCCCTTAAAGTGGGCACCGATGACAGCCCCTACGAGAATACCCTGGCCTTGGCCTTCATTGGGCACACACGAATACTAACGCTCTCCGGCGAGGAGGTGGAAGAAACAGATATACCCGGCTTTGCCAGCGATCTGCAGTCGTTTCTGTGTGCCAACGTGGACTTCGATCAGGTAGGACTATTATTATTACTATCATTTTTCATACTAATTTATAATTCTCCATGCAGTTGATACAGGTAACGTCGGAGAGCGTGCGTTTGGTCAAGAGCTCCACTAAGACACTGGTCGAAGAGTGGAAGCCCGACGGAGATCGATCCATTGGCGTCGTCTCCTGTAACTCCACGCAGATTGTTGTGGCCTCTGCCCGAGAAATCTTCTATCTGTGCATTGAGGATGGTAGCCTGGTGGAGAAGTGCCGCAAGACCTTGCCCTATGAGGTGGCCTGTCTGGATGTTACGCCGCTGGACGAGAAGCAGTGCAAGTCAGATCTTGTTGCCGTTGGCCTCTGGACGGACATCTCGGCGGTGATATTGTCTCTGCCTGATCTGGAGACCATTTACACCGAGAAACTGAGTGGAGGTGAGTATTCAGTATTGAACGTTTATCTAGATACATAGATACAGATCAAGATTATATATATTTGTAGAAATAATCCCACGTTCCATACTGATGACAACCTTCGAGGACATACACTATCTGCTTTGCGCTCTGGGCGATGGCTCCATGTATTACTTCATTCTGGACAAGGCGACCGGTCAGTTGTCGGAGAAGAAGAAGGTGACGCTGGGCACACAGCCGACATCGCTGCGTACGTTCCGCTCGATTGCCATGACGAATGTGTTTGCTTGCTCGGATCGGCCCACTATGATCAACTCGTCGAACGATAAGCTCGTCGTCTCCAATATCCTTCTGAAGGGGGTCAATCATGTGTGCTCACTGAACGCCCAGGCGTATCCGGACAGCCTGGCGCTGGCCACCAAGAACTCAGTTATACTGGGCACAATCGATGAGATCCAGAAGTTGCACATACGCACGGTGCCGCTGGGCGAGGAGCCGCGTCGGATTTGCTATCAGAAGTCAAGCGAGACATTCGCTGTCGCCACAGTACGGTGGCAAGTGCGTACGTTTAATGAAATAAGGCTAATAAGGCCAACAATCAAGAAACCCAAAGAGGGTGAAAAGCCCAAGGAGAGGCCCGTACCAAAGAAAGGTAGTTTCCCGGCGATCAGGGAGATCGATGTGCACAAGTTACTAGTGATCGAAGAGAGTACATACCAGATACTGTGTACGCATGAGTTTCCGCCTCCGGAGAAGATCACAGCGCTGATGTCGGCCAAATTGGGCGATGATCCCAACGAGTACTTTGTGGTGGCCACAGAAGCACGTCTGCCTGCCGGTGAGTTAGAGCCCGTCCAGCAGCTAATCATGTTTCTCTATGCCGACAAGAAGTTGACCCCAATCGCTGAGACAAAGATCGAAGGGCCCTGCAATGCGCTGGTCGAGTACAAAGGCAGAATTCTGGCCGCGCTTGATCATACTGTGTGCCTCTATGCGTGGACAAGTGCGGGAGAATTGCAGCTGGAGTGTAGCATACAGAATATGATTCGTGCATTGTACCTAAAGGCCAGGGGCGACCATGTCTTAGTCGGCGACATGATCCGTTCCCTGTCGCTGCTGCAGCACAGTGCGAAAGACCCACCAGACCTAGTGGAAATCGGTCGTCACGCTAAGCCGAAATGGCTTCGCGCCGTTGAGATACTGGATGAGAATATGTATCTCGCCAGCGAGAAGGACGAAACTGTGTTTGTGCTGCACGAGGATGGGTGAGGGTTGGGTTGGCTTGGGTGTTTGTGCTTGAAACTAATCCATGTTGGCTTTGCAGGAATGCGACTGAGAATGAGCAAGCGAGTTGTTCGTGGTCAGGGTATGCGGATGACATTCCGTCTTTGCCGGAGATCGCTTGTTTCCAGTTGAACGACACAGTCGACGTCCTTCGCCAGGGCTGGTCGCTGCAGCAGCTCACTCCGTTCCTAAAGGGCAGCCTCGTGTACGGCAGTCACAATGGCGGCATTGGCATCGTGGCGCGAGTCCTTAAGGACTCTGAGTCGCTGCTGCAGGGTCTGCAGAGGTGGCTTCAAGCCAGCACAAAACCATTGGGTGGCTGCCAATGGCCTAAATGCGAGGGCTTCATTGATGGCGATCTGATCGAGAGTTTTTTGCAGCTGGAGCAGAAGCAAATGCAAGAGGCGGTTGAAGGTCTAGAGGTAGGACTAAAATTAACTAATGATATCTTAGGTATTATTTCAATTCTCGTCTACACAGTTAACCATCAATGGGGAGCGCAAGTGCGTCACTGTGCAGGATGTCCTGGATGTTGTGAACGATTTGGCTAGGTTTCATTAGAAATGACGCGATTTTTCCAAAGTTTAAAGTAAAAACATTTTTGTTCAGTTTTGAATCAGTGTTGCGACTACATATCGATTGTGTTTCTTGTTTATCCATTAAATATTGTTTTAAATGAATGTTTTTTATTCTTAATTACATTTGTTTTTCTATTCAAAAACTAAAAATGCTGTAAATCGTATTCAATAAAAAGAAAAAGTTCAATTGTAACTAATAAATTGTGAACAAATATAATTTCGAAAACAACAGTAATTCTTGAAATAAATCGAAAGAACAACAACTCCTAGAAATATTGATGTCGGAACTCTGCTGCTGTATGGGAAACTTCTCGCGCCTACAACTTCAATGCTTATTGTACGATCGGATTTAAATTTATAGGGTTGATCAATATAATTGGTAGCTACAATAATACCTTTGAAAAAATGGTGTAACTTTTCCACTTATCTTAAATTCGATTTATCGATTTGCAAAATCGATTTCGGGGGGCGGTGGGCGTGCCATCCAAAAATTGAAATTCCGCATTCTGTGTAATCCAACCAGAGATCTTAATACCGAATTTGGTGCTTCTAGCTTTTCTTGTGCTTTTATAATTAAAAAAAATTCATTTTTTAGAGGCGGTGGGCATGACATCCAAAAGTCTAAAATCCAACTTCTGCATAATATTGCAAGACACTATCCTACAAAGTTTGATGCTTTTTTATCTTATTGCTATTGAATTATTTGCAAAAAACCGAAAAACGCATTTTTTGAAAGTTTCAAGTTTGAAAGAAACTTCTTAAGTGTATTGAATACACGCACACTTCCAGCAAGTCTGGCGTCTCCAGCTGTTTTAATAGCTGATATCTGTGTGTTCATAGAGACGGACAGACGGACATGACCAAATCGACTCGCCTATTGATGCTGATCAAAAATATATATACGTTGTGTGGTCTGCCACGCCTGCTTCTGCCTGTTATATACATTTTCACAAAGTTAATAAATCATTTTTTACCCATTTTTAAAGGGAAAATGGTATAATAAGACATAAGCCATAAAAGTCATTTGAATTGACTGCAGCATTGCATCTGGCGCTGACTGCACTAAGCGCATGCGCAGCGTATTTTCCAGTTTACGCACTTCCAATCAAAACACTGCACGTTCCAAGCATAAATACGTGCACACACGCACACTAACACGTACAGTCTAGTTGAGAGACTCACGTGCGCAATAAGAGACGTGCACGAGCAGGACTAGGGGGAGGAGGAGGAGGAGAAGGCAGCCGCAGCAGGCGTTTTGGCGTTTCATTCATTAATGCACGCACAGGCCGAGCACACGCACACACACACACACACACAGAGAGCGAGAGCGAGAGAGAGACTGGAAAGCTAGCTGCGCTCAGCCACCCTCAGACGAACAGTTGTGTTTATATACGTGTGTGTGAGTGTGATTGTGTCTTGTCTCTGTATGTGTGTGTGCGCACTCGTTGCGCCTCCACAGCGCCTGCTGCTGCCTGCGCTACCGCTGCTGCTGCTGCTGCCGCTGTCGACGTCGGTCTCCCCCAGGCTGCGCTGCGCTGCAGCCGAGCTCGCGGTCCATTTGAATGCTCACTCATTCGTTCGCCGCCCGCTCGCTGGTTCAGCTGCGCTCAAGCGTCCGTCGTCGCCGTCGTCGTCGTTAGCGTTGCCGTTACATATTACCGTTAGCTTACGCTTACGTTGTGTGCAGTGCCAAAATATACAATATACAATACCAACACACACATGCGTGCGTGTGCCAGTGTAGGCGGCAATTAGAAATGTCGCTGAAGTAGCGTTAACAGCAAAAGCAAAAACAAAAGCAAAAATACCGTTACGATAAAACGCGCTCTCAATTGTTTAAACAAAAAAAAAAAAAAAAAACACACCGTTGCGAAATGTTCTAGCCGCATTGCGCTGCCTGTGCCTCTGCCTCCGCCGCTGCCTCAGCCTCTGCTCGCCGACGGCGGCCATTTTGTAACGGCAAAACGGATAGCTGCACCAGGTGAGTGAGTGGAGCGCACTAGCTTAAGCTTCGAGCATCGAGTATCGGGTATCGAGTACAATTTGCATAGCCACATGCAAATCATTGCCGTCGGCATTGAACTCGATCCAGATACAGCTACAGGCACAGCTACAGCTACAGCTACAGATTTCGATGCCGATTCGAGCACGTGAAATTCAATGCGAATTGTCGTGGGCGATGCGAAGAAAGGCGACAACTATTTGTGGGGAAACATTTGTAATTATGCTCGAACACAAAGAGCCGAGCCGAGCGAGAGCCGGCAAGAACCCTCGAGCCATTGACATCATCATCGTCATCGCCTTCATCGACGGCGTCGAGTAGAGGGTCGTCGTCTGGAGGATCGTATGGAGGGTCCAGGTCTTGTAATTCGATGCTGCAGCAAGTCGCGGCCGCGTTGGCGTTTGGTGACGACGCCGTAAAAGACCAAGAATCAGAAATTATTGTTTAGCAACAATAAAAAAAAAGAACGCAGCGACAGCCTCTCGTTCTACCCCCGAAAAAAAGAGACTCCATAAAAGCGCAACGCGCGACTGCCAAATGCAAATATTAAAAAAAAAAAAAAAAAAAAACAAAGAAAGCAACAACAGCAACGACAACAAAACGTTTTATAATCACGAAAGGGGGGAAAACAGCAAATCGAATTGCACTCAAGACGTACTGAAGTCCCCGACTGTGACACCCTCTCGCCTTTCTCTCCGCGCGTCCAAGTCGGACGCTGCCTGCGCGAACCATGTCGGTCATCAGGCTAATTTTCTACGGAAACCGTTGGCAGGCCCCATAAAATTATGCACATACATACGTATGCATGTGTCAGACTAAATGCATGTGTATGTGTATGTGTGTGTGTGTGTGTGTAAACAAACTAGCTACATATGCCAAAACGGCACTTAAGCATAGTCGCGGTCAGTCGATCGTGGCTCAAATTGAGTCTTTAGCCTTAAGGACAACAAAAAAGCGATATTAAGTTGGTTGAAAAATGATTTACCAATTCTACAATAATATTAATATTCTTTTGCTCTCATAAAACTTACAGCACTTTATGAATTTACAGTTCCATAATTTATTAGTAAAATATAATAACAATTTCCAATTGAATTTCATTAATTTCCATTTTTCCTATTGAGAAAAAAAAAACCTTTCCAATTTTGTCAGGTGTGGGGTTCGAACCCACGCTCTCTTTCGAGAACCAGAGCTTAAATCTGGCGCCTTAGACCGCTCGGCCAACCTGACTTGATGTTTGCTAGGAAAATTAGCTAGAATATTTCATATTTTCCTTTGCTTTGGGAGGATAACGTTGAAAATGTTGTTATTTTGAGAGCTTTCTCCCGGGTATATCATCTTTCACCTACACTTAACTTTCAAATACAATAACTTTGCAAAAATCATAGGGATACAGCTTCCATACTTTAGGCACATTAAATAAATACGTTTTTTCGATGTCTTGAAAATTTGCTCAAAATGAAAATCTTTAGTTTTTGATGGTAATCGAATACGAATTGAATTGAATTGAATTTCTCCTAATGAAACATTTTGGTTTCTTTTTAAATTCAATTAGAGAATTAAACTTTTCCTATATTTTTATATTTTTTTTTTTTTTTTTCGAAAATTGTGATATTTGGTTTTTGATGTTTATCGAACATTGCTAATTTCAATTTCCCGTAATGAAAATCTGGGTATTTTTTTAAATTCAACTGGAGAATTTAAATTTATTTATATTTTCACATTTTTTTTTTCAAAAATTATGATTCTTGGATTTTGAGTGGGAAAAAAAGAGATATGGTAAGCTCTTAAAATTATAACATTTTTTTAGTTTTTGATAGTTTCTGTCACTTTAATTATTATTATAAATTTATTTATTTGATCTGATCTAACTGAAAGAGTAGCGCTTTATTCTACGTAATTATATTCTTTAAATCTATGAGCCCTGTCGATCTCTATGGACAGCAGAGCTGCCTCGATCCGACTGTTGGCTACAAACGGACGTACTTGTTCGAAACTTTTCGAAACTCCACACGCACACCAGAGACCGATTTGCATATGTATGTGTGTGTGTGTGTGTTTAATGTTGAATATGCAAATTGCGCATGGCTAATTTGCATTTATGACAAAAAGCAAAAATATAATAACTAATAATAATCTGGCGAGGGCAGACGACAGCAAAGCGTTGCGTTCCAGGCGGAACGTCCAAGAGGCTTTGACGATGCTTCAAGATATGCGAGAAATTTACTATAATACTTCCAGGAAGGCGGTGAGCAAAATGAAGAAGAAGCAGACGAATCGGAGGAGCAAAAGAAAAGGCGGCTGGGGTGCGGAGAGGGGAAAGGGGCACAGAAACAAACATGCGACGATCGTTTGGAAGAAGCTGGCGGAGATGCGTTGTCCAGTGCTATGAACTGACCATGACGGCAGTATCGCCAAGAGCAGGAGGACAGCGGAAGAGGGGGAACAGGGGGACAGTTGGACGCTGCGTAAAGGTGTCGCGCGCCAAGCAAATTAGCGGCTGTGTCCAATTGGAAAACGAGCCGAACGAGTTGCAGTTGTGTGCGCGTGTGTGTGTGTGTGTGTGTGAGGGTCTCCAAGTTGATGTGTAAATGTATGTGTTTGTCGCCTTGTCACGTGAAATCAAATCAGGCATCACAATTTCACGCTCAATCGCTTGGGTAATTGAGCCGCACAGCCGTCGCGATGTCTGCCACAAATCCAATCGGTTTCCGAGCGCAGTTTCCCCTCAGCGTTTTTCCGCCAGTGGAAAAGCAACAACAACAGGAACAACAAGCTGAAGAAGAACGAGGGCAGCTTCCGCTCGTGCAGCGAGGCGTGCAGTGCAGCCGGCGCAACAGTTCAAGCAGAGCGACCGGCTAAAAATACCAATCGAACTGCAGAGCTCGACTTTAACTCGCTTAAACGGACAGTGAGCGTCCTGCAATATACCAATATAAAATACCAATCAAGCTGCATTGCCAGACTCACAATACTACATTGGGACAATGATTACTCTCTTAAGCGGACAGTGAAAACTAGCTTTTTGCGGCCGTTTAATTTTAAAATAATCGGAAAATACATTCTAAATCAATGATAGTGCATAACTTGTCCGTTTAAGAGGGTAACCGCTTGGCAGAGTTGCGTATATATATAAAATATATATGTTTTTACTATTTACGACTTAATTTATGCGGCAACACGAAGCGGCACATATTCGTTTGTCCTGCAATTCGTCCTCGTCCCGTTGGGTCCATTGTTTGGATCACGTACCAGCGTCACGATATCGAATTTGTTCGATCTTCGAACGTAAAGTTGAGAGAGAGAGAGAGAGAGAGCGAGCGAGAAACGGACAAAGCATACTACATATATAACAGGAGTGCTGCAACTTTGTTTCCAAACTGAGCACTCCTGTCTGTCCCTTTCTGCTCCTGTCCGGTGCGCGTTCTTTGTGCATATCCTTCTATTCCGCTATCGGATAACCGCGCCCGCATTCACGTTTCATATTTTTTGCCATCCTATGTCTGCTCTTCGGGAACTTGTAAGTTTCTTCCCGGTTTCTGGGCGTAAGGGTTAAACGAATTTTGTGTGAAATCTATGGGATTCCGCGTACATAACGATATGTTGCGTTCCGTTGTCTGATGTGTGATCGAACGTCTTCAAGATAGCGATCTGAGGGCTGACATGTAGGCATGGGAATGTTACTATGCAAGGCTTACACAAGTTTCGAAAGGGGATCATGAAATGGTGCCAAGTGAGGGGAACATTCTTCTTAAAAATACAAAATTTCAACGAAATGGAAAGTTATAAAACATGCAGGAATTTTGTGAAAAATATGAAAAAAAAGAATTTAAATATTTTTGTAAAATTTGCCAAATTTGTTAAAATTGTTATGGAATTCAAAATGGAAATGGATAAAAAATTAATTGTGATATTGTACAGCAGAGCTACACTATCGTTCAACTTTTCGGTTTCGCCATTATACCTTTCTTTTTAAAGTTTTATCAGTTCTTGGTTATTTAAATATCTTATTATAGTAAAAAAGTTACAACTTTAATATAATTAAAGCTTGCTTATAGATAGATTATTGATTTCAAACTATATACATTCGTCTTTGCTTAAGCTTTGATGACTTTTACGGAAAAGATCAAAGCTCAGTTTTTCTATATGCATTAATAATATAGTATTATTTACCGTAGATTCGAATTATTTCGGTTTTATGTCTTGAAATTCGATATAATTTGAAAAAAGTAAAGTACAGATCGCTGTGTTTCACGCGATCAAAGTTCAGTTCGTCGGGTCATTCATTTGTTTTGGTGTTATGCGGCCTTATCGATGCTACTATACTATATTGAACGGCGCCACGATGAATCAGTCAGCGCTCTATCAGCTGCATTGGCTGAGCTAGAGCATATTTTACATTTTTGCACGTTGCAACTAGATAGAGTTGAAGTAGTAGAAGAAGCAGAGGAGAAGTAGAAGAAGATGGGCAGCAGCAGTAGCGACTGCCGCAGCATTACAACAACAGCTGCGACAGCTGAGCTGAAAATTGTGCAGCGCGTGCAAGAAATTGCGAGCGTCACAGTGGGGCGATTAGCTCATCGACGACAGAAATAACAACAATAAAGTACGACTACAATGAAGAACCGAGCCAAAACATTGTAAGACCGACGGGAGCGACAGCTCGAAATAAAAATCGTCAGAAAAACAATAACAAATGATAAAAGCGAACAGAACGAGAAAAAAAACTGCGCGAGCAACGAAAAACTTTGCACATATCGTGGAGCACGTGCTGCGCACGGGGGACGCGACACCTGGCGACGCAAGAAACATATGTACGCGTGATCGACCATAAGTCGGATCAATGAATGAAAACGATAGTCGAATTGAGTACACAGTGCCGACTACAAAAGGCACAACAACAGCAACAACAACAAGAACAAGTGCGAGCATAACAATAAAAATCATAAATCGCTGATCGGTGGGCTTTTTACTCGCCGCAAGTGCTGCCAAGTCAGCAATTTTGTCGCTATTTTTAGAAGTTTTGAGCATCTGTTTGGAAATTTTTGGTTTGTTGTGCTGTTAGCTATAAGTTTGAAAGTATAAGTGAATTGAAAAGTCCCTGAAGCAACAGTTTTGCCAAATTTTTACTTTGGTTGCATTCAATTTTAATAAATAGTTTTTATTTTGAGATTGTTTTTTTTATTTATGTTTAATTTACAATCTATCAATCTGAGTTTTGAGATTGTAGCAATATTTGCAATTTTATGACTGTCCGCACAAGTTTAAAATACCATCGGTGGCACAATTTAACTCATTCGTTTAGTGTTTGTTTTTGTTTTTTTTTAGTTTTTTTTAGTGTTTGGTGTTTAGTGTTTCATTCGCAGTTTTGCAGTTTTACTTACTTTTGTGTTATTCTTATTTATTTATTTAACTGATTTAAATTCTATATTGCCATGCAATAATGATAGCGTCTTAGAGAGTCTTAAGAGTCTTATTCTATATTGCAATACAACAATGATAGCGTCTTAGAGAGTCTTAAGGCTGATTAAATTATATGGTATTTTAAATTTTAAAAGGTTGCATAATCTTATTGAAGAGTGGAAAAATAGCTTCAATGATATTTGATATTTTTATTTTATTGAAAAATATATAAAATATCACTGATATTTCACATTTTTATTTTATTGAAAATTATATTCAAATTTGTTTTAAAGATCAACAATTTTTTAGTAAAAATCATAATAGTTTCTAACTTTTTTTCCCCGAATTTATTAATATTTATCAATTCCAGTTTAAAGTTATAACAACAGTTTTAGAAAATTAAAATTTGACTGTAATTTTTTATTTCTCAAAAAGCTCTTGAAATGCTTTAACTTTTCAAATTATTTAAACTCAGTTTTTTTTATAATTTTTTTTGGCTAAAATTTCGTTATAGATTTAGATTAGATTGCAAGCAACTTAAACAAATCTAGTAACTTTAGCCGGCAACACTGATAATGTGATAATGTGTGTGTGTGTGTGTTTGTGTTGCGCTGGGGTCAAATCGCCGCCGCGTCTTGAATAACTTTGAGTTTCGCCTTCTGTTATGCCAAGATCAGCAGCAATCGCGGCGAAAGAAAGTCGAAGAAAGCGCAGCATTTTCCAGAGAAATGCAAAACTTTTTTGCTGGCTGCGCACAAGTCACGGTCGCGCCGAAAGTTTTGTTTATCAGGCTGTCTCTGTCCCGCACACTACTCCCCACAGCACTGCTGCTCCCCCCCTCTCTCTCTCTCTCCCTCTCTCTCTCTGTTGTGACATTGTCCGGCGACATTGAAAACTTTTCGCCAAGCCAATCAAAAGCAGAGCAAAACGCAGCAGCGCTGTCGCCGCAGTCGGCGCTGCCCAAGCTCAGCTCTAGCTAAGCCAAAGCAGCGCGCGCGCGCTCTGCTGCAGCAGCGTAGCACACTGCGTCGACGTCGCTGTTAGTAGAACAGCACAGTGCACAGCGCACTGCACTGCACCCAGAGACCAGTGTGCAGCTCGGCCAGTGGGCAGCTTTAAGCCGTCGTTAACGTAACGCGCGCGCGCACCTAAACCAACAGCAACAACAACAACAACAACAGCAATAACAGCAGCACGAATCGAGTGTATAACGCGTAGCACAGAAAACGCGTTGCGGGACGAGGAGAGAGGACGCCCGTGTGCGATGCTCTGCTAATGAGATGGATCCAAAAAGTAATCAAACTGTTATATTCTCTGCCGCTGCCGCGGCCGCTGCTGCTGCTGCAGCTGCAGCTGCAGCTGCTGTCGCTGCTGCTCTCTTGTGTTTGTTTTTACAGTGTCTCAGGATAACGTGTTTTTTTTTGCTGCGCTTTTTTTTTTCTCGCTACCGAAAATGATTTGTTTTGTCTGGCCGCAGACGTGGCTACTGACGCCGTCGCTGCGCCGTTGCTGCGCAGCGACGCCTGGACATGCGTTCCTGCTTGTTGTTTTTGCTGTGCATATTGAATTACAAATGCAGTGTGTGTGTGTGTGTGTGTGTGAGTGAGCAGAAGAATAAGTGAAGGACAGCAGAAATAGTGCGAATTGAACGGCAAGTGGCTGTCAAGGTCAGGTGGCCGTATAACAGTTGACAGTGTTGAGTAGCAGAGAAAATGTTCAATAACAGTTTTAAGTGCAGCTGCAAAATGTTAGCTAACAGCGCTGCTAAGACTTAAAACCTTAAAAACGAAACTTTGTTTGCCTAGAAACATAAAAAAGAAAATCGCATTTTTATGTTGTTTATTTTAATGTTTGTCTCTACGTTTTTAAGCGAGAAATTCATTTGTATTTTTTTTTATGTGCTGCATAAAAAACAGTTAACAGTTTACGAGCATGTTAAAGATTGCAAATAAAAATGGCGGCCAAGCAAATAGAAAGAGACATTAAATATGCACTCACACACATGCACACAAACATACGCATACCAGTGCCCATGCACGTGCAAGCGTTAGAACTGACATTGAATTTTGACGAGTCGAGTTGAGCCGGAAGAGCTGCCACACGCCCCAAAAAAAAAAAAACACACACACACACACAGTTGCACCCGCAACATGCCCCAAAAATCAACAGGATGACAAGCTGTTGTTGCGGCCCAAAAGGGCTGAAAGAGAAAGCTTAACACTCGAACGCCTGAAATGCTCGCTAATGGAGTGTAAAATACACACACACACGCATACACTCATACACATTCCCACCCACTCAGTCACTCGCAACAAAATGAAACTCAAATAACAATTATTAAGGCGTTGCCAGACGTGCACACAACAATTATGCGCCTGTGTGTGTGGGCGGAGCGGAGCGGAGACGGCACCAGGCGCGATACAAACACACAAACAAGTACTCGCACACACGCACACGCACATGCATACACGCAAGCTGAGCACCGCGAGCAATGGCAATTCCAGTTCCAGTTCCAGTCTCGCGCGCCTGTGTGTGTGTGCGTTGTTTGTGTATTCGTGGGGCATTAAACGCGCCGAGACAGCCAATGAGATGTTGTTGCCAGCGTGTGCTCGTATTTGTGTAATGCTTCGCTCTCTCTATCTCTCTCTCACTCACTCTCACTCCCGCTTCCGCCTGCACTCTTTGCTCTTGCTCAGCCAGTCTGACAGAGGGTGGCATGTGTGCGTTTGTATTTGAGAACCAGTTTTTTTTTCTGTTCCTTCGTATTACAGCAGCGGCAGCAGAGGCAGAGGCAGCAGAGGCAGCGGCAGCGGCGCAGCCGTATTGCAATGGTCGGTGAATGAACCGTGCGTCGGCCCTAATATCTTTCTAATGTTACCTGGGCTGAGACACCATTTTCTTTTTTTTTGTATAGTTTATGCGTTTCTTTGTTGTTGTTGTTGTTGCTGTCGCTTCCTGTGCGCGCCGTTGTTGTTGCTGTTGTTGCTTTTTGGTCTGCGAGGATTTATGCTTTTTTCAGCTTTTGTCTCGTAAATTTTTGATGTACAAGCTGAGATTCGTCTGGGGGCTTGAGTGTGTGCGTGTGTGTGTGTTTGTGTGAGCACGCTAGAGTGTGTTAGCGAGTGTGGGGGTTTTACTGTTGCACGTTTGTGTGTGCGTGTTTGACTTCTTGTGACGAAATCCGCTTAATGCTGTAATTTTGCTGTTTGCTACAAAATGAATATGTATGTGTAGGTGTGTGTGTGTGAGCGTATGCAAATACGTACTATCTAGTTTCTAGTGGAACGAGGGGCTCTAGAAACTTAACTTAGCTTTAGTGGCGTGTCCAGTTTATGCTTGATTTGAATTTGGATTTGTTGATTTTCATTTTTTCAATATCTTCACATTATTTTGGGTGTGAATTCCAGAATAATTTTTCTATTTTGTTTTTTGAATATTTGGCAGTAATGAAATTCCATATATATTTTGGAAAAACTACATTTTTTTAAATGTTTTCATTTTTATACGGAGTAGCTTTGCTCTTAATAATGCTTTGCGCTTACAAAGACTTTTAGCTTTTAAAAAAATATATTTTATGAGTCTGAAGAGAAGTTGTTTTACGTACAGAACTATATATACTTTTAAATTTCATGAACTGCAATATATTTTAAGGAAATTCTATATATTGAATCGAAATTTCAAAAAATTTACTCAAGCAGCATCTGAAACTAGACAAACTTTAATCTATTGCTTTGGTTTTTTTTTGTTTTTTCATATTTTAAGTTATTTTGAAGTTTTGCTTATGAAAGAATGTGACATAATATTATCTGAAACTTTGCTGTCCAATTTTTTCTGATTTTCTTTTAGTTTTTTTGGAGTATTGCTTCGTTATTTACAAAAAAAAAGAGATGCAAAAGCAGTTGTAGGTAAAAAATTGCGACTTTAATGTAAATTTTCATAAGAAAAATAAAAAAGAAATTATAAAACAATTCAAACTTTACAAAAATCATATTATAGCTGCAACAACATCTGAATAATATTAACAGTTTATACAAAAATGATTGCTATTATTTACAACATTTGAAACTAGACAAATTCAATTCCTTACAGAGATAAAAAACGATGTTTCGTTCTAACAAAATATATATAATTCCTTCAGCTAGACTTCACTAATCTGCTAAATGCTCTGCTGTCTGTGGAAACCATTTTCCCGGACTAACTCCACCCAGCGGAGTCCGGCCACAATCCGAGCACCCCATAAATCAGATGCATCAACTTAAAGTACAGGCACTATTTTTCACTTCAGCCACTCGCTGGAGCCATTAAAATCGCACTTAAGCCGAAAATATCTCGCGATTGTCAACACCATTTTGGAAGAGCAACAAATTGAGTGTCGGGGGGAACTTCAACAACAATAACAATCATCCCCATATGCCCGAAAACGTAATACCGCAACGCGGTCTCTTATCTATTTTAAGAGCTCCGCCCCAGAAAATGAGAACCTTGATAATAAAACGAAATTCGTCGTAAATTTCAAGGTAAGCGCGCGACATGGAGGGGAGAAAGATACTACACACACACACATGCAGAGTGTTGTTGCATTGTTGAAATAGAGTCATTAAAAATGGCTGCCGTAGAGGTTAGGTTGAGTTTTCGAGCAATACCGAAAGCGATTCAATGGCGACTTTTGATTTTCCCTTTTTTTCTGTTTTCCAAATAGTTTTCGCTTACATAAAATGGAATTGCGGCAACAATGGAATTTTATTGCTAAACTAAGTATATCCAGAGTGAGGTACATACAACCATATAGACATGTTGGAGTGTGTGTTTGTGTGTTTGTGTGAGAGTGTTATATGTGTATCGTGCTTGGTGTAGGTATCTAATGAAACGTGATTTTCTCTAAAACGTGACTTTGTATTGATTTTTTCCAAGCGTATTTTTGTTTCATTCTACGACTGAGTTCGAGTTGCTTTTGTTCTGTTGCTGCTGCTGTTGCTGCCGCTGCTGCTGCTGCTGTAGTTGCTGCTGTGCCTTTTGTTGCAACAGCCCGCTGCAGTTGGCAATATCGTAAAATGTAAAGCGCAATAAACGCAACAATATTTTTGAATTGCTCTAAACGGCAAATTAGATTTGCTCGTGAATTGAAATTGGAAAGCGCAAAAATGCAATTGAGAGAAAATTTCAAATGGTTTTGTTTTTATTTAATGTGGCGCTTGATTGATTTGCTTTCGATTCAATCAATCAACTCTGCTATTTGTTTTGAATTTTTGTATTTTCCTAGAGGTTTCAGGATTTCAGCGCTTATTGTTAGAGATAATTAGAATACTTAAAAACAGTTTTCAGTAAAAATTTAAATATTTCTTAATGATTGTTTTTATTAATTTGGGAATATTAATCAAATCAGTTTTTGAGAATAATTAAAATAGTCATCAATTTATTTCTTATTGATTTTTATTAAATTTTCGAACAGAAATTTTCAGGAATAATTCAAATAATTATCGCTGTTTCAGCAAATATATTTCTTATTGATTTTGTATAAATATTTAAGGAATAATTCAAATAGTCAGCATTATATCAGAAATCAGCGAAGGTTCTAGAAGTTTATTTGTTAAAGATTTGATAAAGAAATGGGGTTTTGAAAATACGTCAAGGAAAACTTCAAAAACTATTATTAAATTTTAAAAAATCATTGAAAAAATTATAATTTTCATCTTCTTTGAATATATTGTGTACATTGTAAAGATTTGATTGATGCAAATACAATTTAAAAGTCAATTGAAAGTTCTGTCATTTTCTGATTTTTTGTATATTTCCCAAAATAGTCTTAGATGCTTTTAAAAACTACTATTACTACTACTACTACTACTACTACTTGCTATAAAAATACATTTATTTAGACGTTTTTATATTTATTGGTAAACGTTTTTAATGTAAATTGATTTTAAAAATGTCTAAAAAGCTGAAAGATCTTAAGACATACTAAAACTAGTACTTTAAAGCTCCATGCTATTTGATTTGAATACTAAATTTTTTAAAATTCCATAAATAGTTTATAAAGCCAAAGCAAATACTTCAACATATTCTTTTTAACTTAAGTGGAGCATTCTTTTAAAGCTCTCCAAAATTCCTCAAAAAAAAATGTCCAATTGTCGCATCACATGTTAAAGCCACAACAACAAATGTCTGGAAAGTTGTCCGAGCTTGGCTTCAAGGCCTTCGCTCGAGCCGTGGAACTGGAAGATGGGAACTGTTTGGCGTTGATATTTACCACTCAATGTGTAGCATGTTTACATATCTTGTTGTCGATGATGCTGTTGTTGTTGTTGTTGATATTGGTCTGCTTGTATTTACCTGTTTCCACTCGTACTGCTTGTATTTGCCCAGTGTCCGCCATCAGCGCGGTAGTCGCTCCATGTTTGTGTGTGTGTGTGTGTGTGTGGCTGTGTGTGTGTGTATTGTTGTTCCTGTTGTGCTGCCTTTTTAGAGCAAATTCAAAATCAAATTCAAATTTATGGGGAACATCACGTACTCGCAGCAACAACAATGAGACAACACGGGCAGCTGTAAGTGATAATGGAGGTGTTGTAGGTGAGGTCGCAGCCGGACTACTGCCTCCATATGCTGAGGGGGCGTGGTGGGGGCAGTGGCAGCGGCTGCACAGCAGCATTGTGTGCACAGGGCAATGCTATAAAATTATGGTTATCGATTTGACCCTTGGTCGACGCCGTCGTCGTCGTCGTCGACGCTATTTGACTTGTTTGATTTGCCGAGCACTCGAGAGGGAGAGAGAAAAAGAGAGAGAGAGTGAGAGAGTGAGATGCAGAGGGAGCTGCCCAGTGGCCATTTGGTTGCAAGTTTGTATTGTTGATCGATTTTACGTGATATTTTCGAGATTTTCCGTATTTATAGCTGCCTGCTGCTTGCCCAGCGCCCCTCGCAGTGTTGTTGTGCGCATTGTTGTTGCTGTTGTTGTTGTTGTTGTTTTTTATTCCATTTGAAAGTTTACTTTCGCATTTGGAACGCCTCGGCGCGCTTTGCGTATTTGAGCGCTGCATATTTGTTTAACAAACACAAATAAAATACACGCATAATTATTTTCGAAAAATATTGTAATGCACACACACATACACACACACATACTCGCACACACTCGCACCCACATAGCGATTATGTTGTTATTGTTATTATTATTATTGATAATTATTTTGCATTACGCGCCGCTCTGTTCTAGCTTTTCCCACTGTTTATTTTTCGCTTTTGCTGCGGGAATTTTACGCTCTGTTTGCTCTGCACTTGCAGCATATTAAATGCTCGATTTCAGCTATTTATATATCACACATACTTGCGTACATATGTACACACATATAGTATATACTATATAGGCTCTGTATTTTCCGTATTTGCTGTGCTAATATTTGAGTTGTTGATGCTGTGCTTCGCTTTCGGCCATTTGGATTGGTATTAAGGCCGCTTTTTTGTTGGCCTACAACAGGATCGGTTTCATTATTTGCCTAGCAGAGTAATGACTGGCATTTCATCTAACTTAAATGTTGAGTAGTGGAGAAAGAAGTTGACGTTAAGCTCAACTTTATCTTTCTATAAATTCTTATTGAAATTCGCGTTCAATTAACTTTGTCAAATTTATCAATTTTTCATTTTCTTTGGAATGTTATATTTATCTTTTCTTAGAGTTCAAGTATATTGATAGCTTTTTAATATTTTGTGAGCTGCTCGAATCTAAACTTTCTAATTTTAGACAATTTTTAAATTTAATTAGAATTTAAAGTCACATATTAGCCGGTTTTTGTAAGAAATATTATTATTTTCATGCGTTTTTTTTTTTTTTGTAATTTTTAATTGATTTTGTTTTAATTTAATATTAATTAAGTATTGAAAATTGTTAGCATGCTTAAAAATTGGAATTACTTAGTTTTTGATTTAAAATGCGATTTTTAATGAAATATTTTTTTATCATGAGTTTTTTTGATTTGATTGCAATTTGATAAAAACCAAATATTTAAACATTTAACCATGCCTAATAATTTGGTTAGTTTTCGATTTAACACAATTTTAAAATTTTATAATAATTATTCTTTAAATAGTTTTTTTTGTGAAATTGACAAAATAAGAGAATGTATCTCACAAGCTTACATTTTTGATTTTGTTTTTAGAAAGGACTTAAATTTTGAGACGTTGTAAGCTTCGATCAATACTTAATGGGAATTAAACTCTTCTTTTAAAAGATTTCAAAAGAACTGTAGAAACTCGAATATTGTTGGAAAAATATAAAAACATGCATATATACATGTATACACTATTATATTTTTGTTTAAAACTAAACGATATTTCGCTTCAAAAACGCCCCAAATATTTCAAGAAAACCCGCGTCAAAAACACACCCACTCCGCAGTCGTAATTAGGCACTGCTATGCGACATATAAAATATATGGGCACATATATAGCAACATTATGCTAATCAATTGGCAGTTGCCGCCGCTGCACAGTGGGGCAACTGGCGCGGTTGAGGGGTGAAACTTCAACAGAAACTCGACGCAATTAGCGGATTTGGATTTGGGATTTGTCGCCGAACTTGAAGCGAATTTTGCGCTCTTGTTGTTGTTGTTGCTGTCGTTGTTGCTGCTGCTGTTTTTATGGCCGACGTTACTTGTTATTGTAGGCAATTAAAACGGCACGCCCCGCCGCCCATTGGCGCGCTGTATAAACGTTTGTTTGATAATGTTAAAGTGGCGCGCAAACAAATCAAAAAGCATATTGAAATTGGGTTAATGTGCAGCGCCTGCTGCTGCTGCTGTTGCTGGTGGTGTTAAGGACATTGCGTGGCCTGTTTGCTTTACGGGTTATAATCTGAAAATTAAGCGCGGCCTGAGCATTAAAATCTGCGCCCCCGTTTGGCTGTTGTTTCAAGATAAAGCTTCATGTGCGTTGGAACAACAACCCAAGGGGGAGGTAGAGGGTGGCCGCAGCAGCAGCAGCAGCAGCAGCAGCAGCATCGCCTGCAAACAGGGTGTCTTATCGTTATCGTTATGACAGTGTCATATGTTACGCACATTTAAAACGTATGTTGAATTTCCCCTGGCCAAGGAACCTGCTACGCTACGTTCCAGTCGGTTCGCTATATCCTGTCCTGTGTCCGTCTGCTCGTCCCGCCGTCTGTGGGAATCTGTGCAAACTTGTACCTGGTCGGGCCTGGCATGGTTCGGTCTTCGGCCTGGTCTGTTTACTGCATGTGCGCTAAGGTGTTTTTCCCGTTCGTTTATCAATTGGTCCAGCGGAATTTCCACGCCGGACGCGAGCGTGGGAAATGCTTCCTTTGCCCTTTTTGCATGTGCAGCATGCAGCACAGTGGAAGGAAGCAAGTAAAAAGCACGGAGCATGCGGCGCGTAGCCGCAACACCCACATTAGCCAGGAGAGCGGAGGCGAAACGAGCGTCCAATGTGCCGTTAATTGCTTTATGGCACTAGCAAGCAGCTTCTTCTTCTTCGGCTTCTTCTGCCTACAGCGTGGGAATCCGCCGCTGTTACCTGTCTGTCGCCTCTGGCCAACTCCTACGCAATGATAACACCCATTGCTGTCTCCCTCTCTCTCTCTCAGTCTCTCTCTCCCACTCTGTTGTGTGCGTAATTTTGTTTGAATTATTTTTAAAAATTTCTATTTGCCTTTAGGCAGATTAAGGTCAAGTTATGGCCGAGTAGAGAAGAGGCCAAGCTGGAAGGGGAAGCTGTGGTTGCAGAGCAAGTCAGCTTCCAGCTCACCTCAGTTTCAACTATGAGTTTTATGCTCTTTCTCGGGGGAGAGAGATAGAGTCTGTGTGCTTGGCATTCAAATCGGAATGTCAGATCTGCTTGAGATCTAATTATTTAGCTGGGGATATTATAATTTTAGCAGTGCACGTTAAGTAATTCGAACAAGTTTTCCAGCATGCTAAGGCATTTTTTTCTATTTGGACATATTACTCTTAAATTATTAATTACGTTGAAAAAATTTATATGTCATATTTAAAGGAATTTTACTAATAATTCATAGCGCTGAATGTTTTAATAGAGATTTTTAGAACATCATTATAAAATTCGAAAAAAATATGTTAGTTTCTATATAAAATACCCAATCTTTTTTTTAAACCTCGCACTTTCTTTACAATAAATTTAATCAGGTAATTGTCACTTTATTGGATAATATTCTGGAATTTTTGTTTTGTGGTGTTTAAACCTTGATTGAAAGTTTAAATATCAAAAGGCTATATAATATCAGGAATAGCCACAAAATATAGTTATTTATTAATTATGTTTAATATGCTTTTTAAAACTTTTTTCTTTTTATAATAAATATACTCAAGGGAATGTTTTCTATTAAGTGATAATAATTGAAAATCGTATGCCTTGAATTAATTTCTATAAGGTCATAATATTCCGGTGTGATCTTAATGCCTTCAATTAATTGCTATACAGCGATAATATTCCGAAATTTTGCAGTGTCTGTTTTTCCTAAATTACTTTCTATAGAGTGATAATTAATTAATTATTTTTGTGGTGTTTTTATGCCTTAAACTTCATAAGCTTTTGACAATTATTAATATTTTCCTCTGTTTTGCGTACTTTTATGTGACTATAGCTCAAATTAAATCTATCAAAGAGTGCATTATAATAATTGTAATTGTTATAATAATTATACAAAATTGCATATATATTTTCTATAAATGTATAGATAATTTCTTTCTACTATGACTGTTTTACTTTTAGCAAAATTGAGTTTTTAGTTTTTCTGAATTTACTTGGAATTAATAATGCTTATAAAAACCTATAATATTTATGACTGATCTGATTTACTTATCACAATTTATTTAATAAAATATCTATCCCCGGCTCACTTCATACCTATAAGTCATAAGCACCATAAATTGCTGTAGTATTAAATAAGAGTATTAGGAAGAGCATTAGATAGCGCATTAAATTAGAGCAAAGAGCGCCCTCCCCCTCTCTATCACCCTCGCTCTCTCTGCTATCATTACTTCTGCATATTCTGCCACATATTTAAGACAATGACTGTTCAATTTTTCTTGCTCTGCTATAAACTCATTTCTTATGGGAAATTTGTCTTCGATACGAGTACATGTGAATACTTGTGAATACAGCTGTGAATACATGAGAGTGAATGCACGAATTACAATATCCTGTGTCGCTGGCGACCCACTTTAGGGTAGCATAAACTATCATTAGCCGGAGACACTCGTACAAAGCGGCCCGCCGCTCGGACGCGCATGTTGTCCCATTTGAGTTGCGGATTAGCGACGGGTGCTGCGACTGCTCGCCGGGATTACGATCGTTTGGCCAATCTGTCTGTTGCTCCTGTCCCATTGACAAATGTGCCATTTGCCGGGTTATTTGCGATATTGGCTGACTTTTTGTACAGCCGAGTTAATCGTATCAGACTTAATCTGTTTCTCGCTCTATCTCTCGCTCTCTCTCTCTCTCTCTTTCGGTGTGTGTGTTCCTGTCTCGCTCGCGCATTTCATTCATGGGCACCTTGCGGCCCTACGTGACCTATGTCAATAAACTTGCAATTACGTGCGAATTCTGCGACTCTCCAGACACAAACTTGGCCGAAATATCGAGGGAGTCGCTCGAGCAGAGAAAAGCAGGAGGTCAGCAGGAGTCGTCGGCATTTTGGAAAACTACGTCGGAATCACGTGCGAAACTATTTTATCAATGGGCCCGCAAAACCTCACTGTGTGTAGGCTTAGGTGTGTAGTAGTGCGTGTGAGTGTGTGTGTGTCTGCACAGCGTGTTGTCAACCTGTTGCATGCAGCCAGACTTCCGGTTGCCATCGATTCGCTCGAACATTGCAAAAAGTCAATTGGCCAGGAGATAGTTCCAAATTCCATTCATCCCGCCGTTCGTCCCTCTACCTGTGCGCCTCTCTCTCTCTCTCTCTCTCTCTCTGGGTTCTCTGTCTCTGGCCAATGGCTGTGCAAATAGCT
Source organism: Zaprionus bogoriensis (assembly GCA_035046045.1). Taxonomy (NCBI): domain Eukaryota; kingdom Metazoa; phylum Arthropoda; class Insecta; order Diptera; family Drosophilidae; genus Zaprionus; species Zaprionus bogoriensis. The sequence continues at coordinate 4,660,653 of JAWNOI010000141.1, read as the reverse complement.
AAATAACTGCGCACAGGTAGCTCAAGCTGAAACTGTTAAAACGCAAGTGCAGAGGACGAGATCAGCTCAGTCGCAGACAGGTGATCGTCGGGCTTGGAACAAGTGTGCGCCGCTCCAGCGACAGTTCTATATAGTCTAGTTTTTTTTGTCTCGACTTGTTGGATTTTCTTTTATTTATTTGTTACTACCATATATCGATTTCACTGGGCAACATGACAAATCAACGCAAAGTGCGCAAGGATTGCTACGAGAGTCGTCTGCACGGTTGGTCTCAACTTCACAGCTCGAACTTGATCTACTTCTGCACCATGTCTATAACTATTAACCTATATGCTCTTCTGCCTCGATTTGCCATTGCAGATATAGCTAAAACGTGTGCCATGAAGGAGAAAAGCAAAAATGCTGCACGCACGCGCCGTGAGAAGGAAAACACCGAATTCTGCGAATTGGCCAAATTATTGCCGTTGCCGGCGGCGATTACGTCACAGCTGGACAAGGCCTCAGTCATACGTTTGACCACATCCTATTTGAAAATGCGACAAGTATTTCCCGATGGTAAGTCACGTGTACTGCACGAAATTGGGGGGTGCCAAGTAGCATTTTTGAAAGCTGATTTCGATTTTACTGGGAATATATTTTAATAGAAAATTCTAAGAGAATAGAATCGAATAATTATAATAGCTTAAAATATTTTTGTGGGTAAAAAAAACAATTTGGAGCATTACAAAACTCGGATCATCAATTAAAGTTCGAGTTATCATAAGAATTTTATTAAATTTCCCAATTTTAAGTTCTAAAAGGCAAAAAAAATATTTTTTTAGGCTTAAAAATGTTTTGGTTTTTTAAAAATGCTTATGAAGCTTTAAAGATTTATTGGAATACAGAAGGATGTGGCTTCAGATATTATTAAAAACTTGTTTAGAATAATTCTAAACATTTATTTTTCCACTTTAAAAAAAAAAAACCTTCAAAATAGTATGATTTAAAAAGAAAATTGCACTTTATTACAATATGAAAATAATAATTTCTTCGTAATGTTCTACATAAAACATAGTTATTTTCGAATGTTATAATTTTATCCAAACTATTTAGACTAACTTCTGGTTATTATGTTAATTTAGAAATCCAAAGAAAAGCTTTAGTTTTTTCTTAGAGATGTTAAAGTTATTTCTAAACACCTTACAAAAATTGCAGTGTAACTTTGTATATTCAATTTTCCAATAATTGGTTAGCAATCGGAAGTGATTTTCCAGCTTCGTTATTTTGTGCCAAGTGTTCGTCCGGGTCCTTCGTAGTGCTCTCTAGTTGCTTGCCAATTAGTTCAATTAAAGCTTGCTCGATTTGGCGCTCGCCTTTGACGTTGGCTTTTCGCGTGTGGCGTGTGAATTACGTGCGGCTCTGTCAAATTATGTGGAATCTTTGACAGCCACGCGGCCGACACGCTCATTATGTGTGCCAGGCTAGATGTGTGTGCTCGCAGAGCTCGCAGGACGACAGCACAGCAGGAGACCCGCCGGGCGGCATTGTTAGACCCATGCGACTACCAAGAGGAGTTCTGTCAAGTTTAACAGGCGATGTTTGCTTAAAGCATATGCTAAAGGAAAAACCACTCAACAATAGGGCAGACAATAAACACAGGTCCGTGGACAGAGACAGAGAGAGGGACAGAGCGAGAGAGAGAGAGAGACAGAGACACGGAGTGAGTGAGAGAGAGAGATGTGGGGGAAGTCAGGAAAACACAATGGCGGCCTGTTGTTTCACTCAAAAAGCGACGAGAACGACGAGACGTTCGACTGGAAGTGGGTTGTCAATGGGTGTGCGGGTGTGCTAGTGTGTGTGTGTGGCACTGAGATTTTCTGCTGACAACGAGGGTTGCACCAGCAGGCTCTAGTGGGCGGGGGTGGCGCATGGGCCGTAGCTGCGGTTCTCCAGCTTCCTCTCCTTCGCCCGCCTCACCCTTTCCCCATGCCCTTGCTCCGGGCTTTGTTTTGTTGTTCCATTGTGCGAGGCGTTTTGTGCTTTTCTTTTGCTGGCTTTATTGAAATAATTATTTTAATAATAGGCAACAAACAACGGGAAGTACGAGCACATATATCTGTATAGCTATAGCTATAGGTATGGGTATGGGTATGAATATGGGTATGGGTATGGGTATGGGTATATCTTTGCGAGACGTGAGGATTCTCCGCGTTCGCTGTGAATGGCCCACCTAGCGCGCTGATGACTTTAATTGGGAATAATATTTGGTATGGCAAGTAGGTGGGCGTGGCTGTCGGAGGGCGTGTGTGCGCGCGAGTGAGTGCGAATCGCCGCAGGAGTTGCTCGGAGTTAGTGCGGCATGCTGCGACAGCCTGGGAAAATTATCGCCTGACGGCAAATGAGCCGGCAAATTGCTTGATAGTTGTTTTCCGAAGTTAACCAACAGTTAATTGTTATGGAATTTGCACAGTTCCTTAGTTTTTTAAGCAGGTCTTTTAATTTTAGCAGAAAGCCAAGATTAAATTGATATGGAATTTGCATATTTCCTTAAATTTTTATGCATTTTTTTAAATTTAAACAGAAATCTATAATTTTTGTTGTTCTAGTTTTATGTCTAGTTCTATTTACTAAATGAGACTGTTAAATAGTTCTGAATATTTAACTGGCAGTTAGTTTTAAAGTATATATTTTTAAATTTTATATTGTTGCGACTGTTTGAGATAGTTAAAAAATTAATTGCAAATTAAATTGACAATATTTGTCTACAGACTTATAGTTAAATGTTAGTTTATTATTTATATAACTACAAGTTATTTAAGGAAATTCTTTATTATGAAAATTTAATATTTAAAATCATTGAAAAAAGTTAAAGAAGCGTTGTTAAAAATATTTTATAATATTGAAATTTGAAAAAGAAAACAACTTTTCGTATTTATAGTTTCTTATATTTAATTTTTTTATTGTATCTAAATTTTATTTTTGGTAGTCTATAGGATAAACTTTCAATACAACAATAAAACAATAATTTAATATAACAATATTGCTTAAAAATTAATAATACTACATAGTACATTTTATATAAAAATATTCCTTAAAAATTAATACTAATACTACTATTGTTTGCTCTTTTGGCAGGTCTCGGTGAAGCTTGGGGCTCCTCGCCGGCCATGCAGCGCGGCGCAACCATCAAGGAGTTGGGCTCGCATCTGCTGCAGACGCTGGATGGCTTCATCTTTGTGGTGGCGCCCGATGGCAAAATCATGTATATCTCGGAAACGGCATCGGTGCATCTGGGCCTCAGTCAGGTGAGCTTGAGCTTCTGCTCTCTTTGTGTGATTTATGCGCATAAATTGTGGCCCTTTCGCCGGGCCACTTGCATTTCGCATTTGCAAGTCAAGCGTCAGCGTCGGCGTCGTCGGCGTTGAAATGGCGCAAGTGGACGAGCTAAAAATTTGCATGCGCTAATTGGCACTTTCGCAGGCAGCAGCTGGCATTAATTTCCATCTCTCGTTCTTTTTCTCTCGCAGGTCGAACTGACGGGCAACTCCATATTCGAGTATATTCACAGTTACGATCAGGACGAAATGAACGCCATTTTGTCGCTCCACCCGCACATGCATCAGCATCCGGTAAGTCAGAGATCCTATGTATAGCAGTCTCCCATCTAACTCGCAGTCTGCCTTCTTCCGCTTCAGCTCGCGCAGACGCACACGCCCATCGGCAGTCCGAACGGCGTGCAGCATCCGACGACTTATGGCCACGATCGTGGATCGCATACGATCGAGATCGAGAAGACTTTCTTCCTGCGCATGAAATGTGTTCTGGCCAAGCGCAATGCGGGCCTCACAACCTCTGGCTTCAAGGTGCGTAGTCAAAGCTTTTCTCTTTCTCTTGCTGTGCCTTTCTAATCGTTGGTTATTTTTCTTTTTTTTCCTCCAGGTGATACACTGCTCCGGCTATCTGAAGGCGCGCATCTACCCGGACTGCGGCGACGGACAGGGCAGTCTCATACAGAATCTCGGCCTGGTTGCCGTCGGTCACTCGCTGCCTTCTTCCGCCATCACGGAAATTAAACTGCATCAGAACATGTTCATGTTCCGTGCCAAGCTCGACATGAAGCTGATCTTCTTCGATGCACGGTGAGTTGTAAGATATAGTTGGGAATATTTTTTTTTTAGAATATTGCAATAATTCATAAGTGCAATCCAAATTTTTTAAAAAATCATAGTCTCTGAAAATCCCTTGATTAGATATAAAAGAACAACGCAGTTTGACTTTTACGAAATACTATATCGATTCTTAAAAAAATGTTTTTTGTGAAGAATCTCAAAAAGTTCTACACAAAGCCCTCCACAAAGTGTTATTTTTACTGTATCAAACACCCGAGATTCTCCCCAATCTACCAGTCGTATAGTGTTTCTCCTCTACCAAATATCTGGGAATTCTGCCAGGGGTAAGCGGGCCATAAAAAAGGCTCAGTTTCCTTCGCAAACACTAGACAAATATTTAAACGGGCCCGAAAGAATCTATTACAAGCGCAGAAAAATAAGAAAACGTATATAGTATAAAGCAGAGCTCGCAACATCCCTCAGCAGATAACGAAACAAAAAGAGAAACACGAGAAAAAACAGTGAACAGAATTTAACAAAAAAGAAATCTAAGCAACGCGAGGACAAAAAGAAAAACAAATCATTTCCCTCTTGAGCTTGATTTTGCTTTGTGTGCGTCGCTCCACAAAGTGGGCGGATATGGGCTGGAGGAGGGGTGTTAGAGGTTGCCTTTAAGTGCCTGTACCAGTCGTTCCTCCTCTCGGTTCTTCCCCCCGGTTTGGACGGACCACTTTGTCTGACATTATTGTCACTCAATTACCCTCATGACGCGGCAGCAGTGCTTTGTCTCTTTCGCTCGCATGTGCCTCTGGGGCGGTGTAGAGCAACCCCAATGTGCGAAGCAGCCCTTTTTGCTGTTGTTGTTGTTGCTGCTGCATAATTGAATTGAAGTTGACAAAAGTAAACCGGCCAAACGCAACAACACCAATGTCCCTCTCATTGTTTAAATAAATAAGTAAAAAACGCAAGAAAAGGGAAGAAGTTTCCGGTTGGCAACGAACTCTAGATACTCTATCGTAATGAATTTGTTTTCTCTTTCTATTGGCTGACCAATTCTTTCGAAAAGTTTTTGTTTGGAAGCATTATAAAGCAGTATCTCAAACAAAAAAGCTTTAATTTCTCTATAAATGCTTTGATATTAACAAAACTTTGTTTATATAAATAAAATAGTAAAATACTCGTAGATCCTTAGGTTTGTTAAGATAACTTCAAAAACAAAAAACTTTTTCATACAAAAGCTAATTTTTTGACAATTTGCTATTGTTTCTGCCTGGGGAAGTTTTGGCTTGCACTAATTTAACTATACAGAGTAAGGGCATACATTGAGCTACTGGAACTCAACTATTCTTCGCGAAGTGCGCGAGAAAAGCGTGTAAAATCCTTCGTCTGTTGACATAACCTCACTTTGCGCACATTGTTGATTATTGTTGTTATTTATTTACTTGCAGCGTATCGCAGCTCACCGGCTACGAGCCGCAGGACCTCATCGAGAAGACGCTGTATCAGTACATCCACGCCGCGGACATCATGGCCATGCGCTGCTCCCATCAAATCCGTAAGCCAACAATAACAATGGAAACCTTTTCGCACTAAGCTAACACAGTCTCTCCCCTCTTTCTTTCTCGCTCTGCAGTGCTGTACAAAGGACAAGTAACCACCAAATATTATCGCTTCCTGACCAAGGGCGGCGGCTGGGTGTGGGTGCAGTCGTACGCGACGCTGGTGCACAATTCGCGCTCCTCGCGCGAAGTCTTCATCGTCAGCGTGAACTACGTGCTGAGCGAACGAGAGGTCAAAGACTTGGTGCTCAACGAGATCCAGACGGGCGTGGTCAAGCGGGAGCCCATCTCGCCGGCGGCTCAAGCGGCGCAGGCCGCAGCAGCGGTGGCAGCAGCAACAGCGGCAGCTGCAGCGGCAGCAGCAGCAGCGGCAGCGTCAGTGGTGCCTCCCCAGCAACAGCAGCAGCAACAGTTGCCGGCGTCGAGCACGCCCACGCTGAGTGTTAGCCCCAAGCTGGATCCATACTTTGAGCCCGAGCTGCCGCTGGCGGTGCAGCCGCAGCCACCGAACGCCGTGACGCCCGTGCCGAACAACAACAACAACAGCAGTGTGAATGGCGGCAGCAACAACAACAACAACAGCACGGCCGTGTGGCATCAGCAGTTGCAGCAGCAGCAGCAGGCGAGCGGCATGGAGCACGAGAGCCACAGCTATACGCAGCTCTATCCGCTCAACGATCTCGTCGTCAGCTCCAGCAGCAGTGCGGGCGGCGGTGCGGCCAGTGCTGGCGGTGGCTCCAGTGCGTCGGCCTCCTCTTCGGGCGTCTACTCCACGGAGATGCAGTACCCGGACACGACGACGGGCAGCCTGTACTACAACAACAACAATCACTACTACTACGACTACGATGCCACGGTGGACGTGGCCACGTCCATGATCAGGCCCTTCTCGGCCAACTCGAACAGCTGCTCGAGCAGCTCGGAGAGCGATCGCCAATTGTCCACGGGCAATGCGTCCATTGTGAATGGCACGTCGCCGTCGCAGACCACGTACAGCGATCTCAGTCACAATTTCGAGTTGAGCTACTTTTCGGACAACAGCTCACAACAGCAGCAACATCAACACCAGCAACATCAGCAGCAGCAGCAGCAGCAACACCAGCAGCAGCAACATCAACAGCAGCAGCAACATCTGCTGGAGCAGCAGCACTTGCAGCAGCAACATCAGCCGCATCGCCTGCAACAGCAGCAGCAGCAGCAGTACCAGCAGCAATACGACATGCATCAGCAACATCAACACCAGCAACAGCAGCAGCAGCAGCAGCAACGGGTTGTCAGCGACTTTGCCGAGAGCTTCAAGAACGTGAACGCTGCAGCAGCAGCAACTGTTGCTGCCACGCCGCACTACACGAGCGTCATAGTGGAGCCGCAGCACTATATACCCAACGACTTTGTGCATTAGCAGGGTATTGCTGCCAGCTGTTGTTGTTTCTAAAACGCGCCAAAACTTGTTGCAATGTTATCGATTTATCGAATACGCATCTGTCTCTCTCTCTATCTCTCTCTCTCTTACACACACACACAGAGTTCAGTTCAGTTTCTCAGTTTTGCAACTTGTGGCTGAGCCACAGTCGAAATGCCTCGAGCTGCACGCCTATTTATTAACTAATATTATGATAACGATTATTATTCTAACGATTACGATAACGCGATTATTTTCGAGGAAAACGCTCCGTTTCGCTTTACTTTCAGCCGCATAATCATTGTTAACAGAATGCTAAAAAAAAAAAAACACAAATACAAAAATTGCGAAGGCAAATACAAATTATATATAATACAAAATTTTAGACGTAAGCCCTAGACGTATACACTGTTCATATACAAATTAAATTACGTGCGAACATAATATAATTATATAATATAAATCAACAGCGACGTGTATATAAATATATAAGGCGGGGTCCGTTCTCCATACATACATACAGACAAACGTATTTACATAGCAGACAACGGCAATGACGCTGAGCATGATGATGATGATAACGATGCTGATCTTCGTTAGATCGAGTAAATATAGTTGTACATGTAACATTAATTGTAAACGTAAATTTTTCTAATTTGAATAAACAAATTATTATGTGGGTGAACAATAAAAACTGAAAAATAAAAGTTATTTATTTACGCGCTGTGCTTCATTTGTGTCGAAATGAAGAGGGAAAATGATATGGAATTTTTTGGTAAATAAAAAAAAAGCTGAAGAATTTGTTGTATTTCATAATAGTTTTTTTTATGTAATTTTTATTATTTCTTTTTTTTTAATTTAATTTATTTGAGAATCTCGCATGCCTTTGACACTTATGAATTATTCTTATTCTTTTTTTGGTTAAAGGCTAAACTGATTTGCATTTTATAATAGATTTTTTATTTATTTTTCATTATTATTATATTATTATTATTTTTTTTTAATTTAATTTATTTAAAAAAACCTGCTTGCATTTGAAACTTATGTAACATGCTTTCATTTTGGCACGTCAAAGTGATTTCAAATTTAACCGCCAAGCTGTATATAATAAAACATGGCGGCAGAGCTGCCAACTGAGGCCAACTTTGCTTGTTTCCGCTCTCTAAATTTTACCTAAGGAAAGTGCAGAAAAAATCTGATGTCTCTCTCACTCTCTCTTTTCCTCAGATAACAAGCATACATTGAGTTTAAATTTTAATTAGTTTCACTCGAGCGTCTATTTTCTGCTCTTTATACTTGTTACTTAATGTGTACGTATCCCGCGAGAGCTTTTGTGTCTGACAAAAAGCTGGCAGCACTGCCGCGGCAGCCCGTGTGTCTCTGCTTTGTTGACCTTTTGCTAGTGTCAAATTTAAGCGGAGTGGCAACACTTTGTAAGCGACACACAGATGGCGCTGTAAATGCCGTCCGGACAGCGTTGCCACGATGTCGAAAGTCAATTTAAATTAAGGCGCGCAAATGGCAAGTTTTAAATTGCAGCTCATTATTTATAAATATACGTAAATTAAAGTTTTTCGTTTGCGCTGAAGAATATGCTGTTGTAACTGCACAAATTTGTTTGCTTTTTTTGGGGTCTGCGAAAGCAAACACTTTGTGCTTGTGTGCATGATGCGCTCGCTTGGATGTCCCTTTGTGTGTGTCATTGATTTATTGCCTGCCAGTTGCGAGTGTGTGTGTGCGTGTGTAGGCTTTTTAGAGAGAGATCTGCTATCTGCAGATAAGGGGCTGACCTCTTTAGGCCAGGCTAATTGTCCTTTTTCAATTACCACAAACAAAGGACGCCGCTCTGAAGCTGGACTTCAAGTCTTACGTAGCATTTTGCGCATTTTGCTTCGTTTTCGTCCAAAAACTTTTTACGCCTCGCCTGCACACAGACCGCAAATTATTTAATTGCGATGCCGGCTGCACTTCCAGCCACTCCTCCCCCACCCCTCTATACCCCTTCTAGCCGGGCAGCACTCTTTGTGCCACTGATATGGCAGCGCTCAAGGACTCTTGCTTAATGCAATAATTTAAGTGCAAGCAAACCGCAACTTTCAACTCGACTCGAGCCTGGGGCAAAGCAAGAAGTCAAATTATAAATGAACGGAAAAAGTAAAAGCCCAAAGCCCAGCAGCAAGGCATTTGCTATATGTATGTGTGTATAACAGTTGTAGGAGTTGTCGGCACTGCCAGCGTTGCCAGACAGTTGAAATGCACTTAAATAATGAAAGTTGCACGCGCTGTTGAGGGGCTTCTGCTGCCATGCGAAAACCTAATTTCGGCTTAAGCAGCACAGGCAGGCGGAGGCAACTGGCAGAGCCAACGGCAACGGCAACGGCAAGTGCAAGTGCAAATTATTTTAATTTCAAACTCGTGCCGGACTCAACGTGCGTCGCATATTAAATAGGCAACGGCAGCAGGCGGCAGTCGACCTGCTTGCAGCAGCAGCAGCTGCAGTTGCCCCAAAAAGTATGCTACTTAAATTAAGTGCGTCCAACTGGCGCACACACATACACACAAGTTTAGTCTTTGCCCAGTTTTGGCTTGCATTTAAGTCGCTCGCAAGCGTGTTACGCATCGAAAATTAACTTATCGAAAGCTTGAGTAAGCTCAAATTTATCGAAATGCTGTATAATGCTCGTTTAAAGTTATAGGTATGATTAATAAGTTTCGTGCCACGCATTTAAATTATTGACAAGTCTGAAATACTTATTTTCATTCGAATTCGAATTTGTGCATTTGATTTTAATAATAATTAATAAATTAATAATAATTTAATAATGCATTTGGCAGAGTTTCCAATTAAGTAAGTTACGCATCGAACTTATCGACAGTTACCACTTATCGATTATATTTCAATTTGTAGGAAACTTCGAAAGCTATATATATATATATATTTATATATATATATATATATATATTTCATTTAACAATTATTGATCAAGCTTCAAATTTTTTTAATGATAAAGATATATTTAATTTTATAATTGTTGATCAAGCTGTTAAGAAGTGAAGCTCGAGTAATTTTAATTTAATAAATTTAAACGTTTAAAGTGTTCAATATTTTTGTATATTTTATGTAAATATTTTTTTTTATTTTGTATTAAATCAGCAAGAATATTGAAATGACATTTTAAATTTGTTTATTATTTTATTTTATTTGATTAAATAGTATTAATATTGTAGATTGGAAGCGCCATGAAATTTACTTTTAATATCTACTTTATCTACGTTAATTTGTGATTTAATTCACTACAAATTAAAATTAAAAATTAAGCTGATAAAAATTCAAGTTCGTTAAATATTGCATGTTAATATTAACATTTTAATTTTTAAAATATTGAATAAAATTGTATATTTTGCAGGGTAAAATTTAAAATATATTTATACTAAATGAACAAGAAAATTTACGGCGGCTTAATTAAATTTTGATGCCAAGTACTGTTGTGTTATTTTATTGAATAATTAATTCGACTGCACAATGCGCTGCAATATCGACAGATTTGAGCCGTACTTAACCCAGTTAACTGGACTGCTCTGTGCTGACCTCAAGCCGAGCGAGCAGCGAGCAGCGGGCAGCGAGCTAAGCTGCTCAAGAATCATTGTGGCTTGGACACGAAAATGGTTCCCGATTTAAATGTTTAATGCGTGCCAGTTGCCAGTTGCAGGTTCAGGTTGCCTCATTGTATGTTGCATGTTGCAGCTGGCAGGTGGCAGCTAGCGGTCTGCAGGTGGCAGCAAGCGCTCTGCGCAGTTTTTGCGGTTGCCAAATGGAAATTTCAAGCCTTTTACATAAATGTTTAAGTGGGCAAATACTCGTAGTTGCCAGTAAGTGTGCATGTCCGTGTGTGTGTGTATGTGTGTGTGTGTGTGCCACACAGCTCAATTCCCTTGGCCCATTGTACGCAGCTGTACACACATTTTACTCCAGGGAGTCCAAGCTGGAATAGAAAACTAACGGTCATATTAAAGCAGCCGGAATGGAGCCCAGTCCGGTCCGGTCCGGTCCGGTGCGGTGCGGTTCGGCTCTGTCCTGCACGGGATGTGGCCCAGTTGGAAAGTGCAATTGCCAAAGTCTGTTGGGCTGCTGGCCAAGACGTGGCCCGCCTACCGCCCACAAAACTTGCAGAGAAGACAACTCTGGTAATTTGTTCTGAGCGGCTTTTGTTTTGTGCGCCTTTTTCGGAGGGGCAGACGCGGGGACTGCGGCTCGCTTGGCACTGACAAAGGATGACGACGGACATTTGCTTGCCTGAGAACGCACGCTGATTGAGTGCGTGTGTGAGTGTGTGTGTGTGTGTATGTGTGTGTGTGGCGAGTGTGGGTGCCAAAAAGGCGCTTAGCATCCTTTTCTTGAGCTTTCACTTTTCAATTGACCTTCTCTGACATTTTGCGCAATGTCCCCAAAATTTATCACTTAATAAATTTTGTTCTTCACCCTTTCAGCCATCTCTAATGGTAATTGGAACGGTTTAACTAGTGCAAAAATAGATATACAATATACATATGTATGTATGTATATATGTATGTGTTTGCGAGTGGAGCATGTGATTTGCGGGTCGGTTAAATTAAAGCTGTCAGGGAAAGGTCGAAAATCTGTTTCGGGTTTGCGATTTTGTGTGTTTTTTATTTTTCTTTTAGGGTGTAGAATCAATTTAGCTGTGAGAGAAAAGCATGTGGGAAAAGCAGCAGGAGTTTTCGCCTTTTCTTTTTCTATTTCGAAGGTGATTTTTTAATATATTAAATGAGTTTTATTCGGAAACGAAAAGGAAACCTTAGAAAGTGATTAATTGGGTGGCTAAAAGAAATTCAGAATTTAATTTAATTTTTTTTGTTGTTAAATATAAAAAATTTCATTAAATTTTCATTAAATGTGTTTCATTGGATGGCTAAGCAAATTTAATTGAATTAAATTTTTATTGCTTTTGAATATACAAAAATAAAACTCATTACATTTTTGTTATTTTGGAAAAAATTTCAAATAATCACAAAAATTTAAATTTAAGAAAATTAAAAATACTCCTATAATAATATAATATAATAATAATAATATAAAAAATTTGCTAAAATTTATGTTGTTAATATCTTCTTCTAATCCCAATTTCGATTCAAAAAACAGATAAAAAAAACCTCTCCACTTAATGGTATATTAAGCTCGCTTAATTTTGATTTAGCACGCAGAAAGCCTCATAAAATTCGCAGATCCCCAAATAAATGACAATAATTACGAAAATTTGAAATTCGAATTTTATTTCCATTGCGAAAAATGTGAATTCGAATTGATTTTGATTTATAACACGCTGAAACGCAGCAGATTTATGATGCATTACGCAAAAAATATTCAACAATTTTATTGAATCTGCATAAAGGGGGGGCGGGAGGCTTTCATTTCGCCAAATTGTAAGAGTAAAAGTCGTAAAAAAAAGAAGAAAGCCAAGGCAAAAGCCCGTATTAACGTTTTTTACGCACTTCACTTTGCTTCAAAGTGTCTTAAAAGCCAAGGAGCCAGCGCTGGAGCCGGAGCCAGAGCCGGGCAAATCCTTTCGTGCAGACGTAAACGTTTTGCGAAATTTATGTAAAAGATTTACGCATAAAATTGCGCGTCATTGAAGTTCAAATGCGGCGATTCAGATTTCTGATGGCAGCAGCGGCAGAAGGGAGACAGGGAGAAGCTACAGGGGAGGTAACTGGGAACGGGGTGAGGCACTGCTCGTCGACATCATCAATACACTTCAGCCATTAAGTGTGGCAGCGCTCGCTGGCGTTAAACGTTGCGCATACGCCGCGTGCGCCAGGACAAACTTAAGCGCGGCTATTACTGTAAATTGAATAATATTCCAGGGGCGTGAGCAAGCGGCAGGCGTGAAGCGCCAGTGATTCGATATTTACTTGTGTGTACGCGATATTTTATGCATTTGTTTGTTTGACTTTGAAGTGCGCACGCAAATACGACGACACAAGCAGACGATACTTCGTTTCGCGTTCTTTTCGATACCCTTGCGGAAGGGACAGTGCTGCAAAAGGGTATACTAATAAAGCTTTGCTTTGCTTGCTCTCAAGTAAATAGATTTTTCGAGCTGTACCAACCATATAAGTCAGTTTGTCAGCTTGAGCGCGTAGATTTCTGTAGCTTGAAGAGCCTCGCTTATGAAATTTGGTATACACACACTTGAATACCCTAGGTAGCTTGTATATATTTCAAATTTAGTTTACTTAAATTAAATTCTTCAAAAATGCACTTTAAAAACTTAAATTGTGTAGGTCCCTGCAGTTAGTAGAGCTTTGATTATTAAATTTGGTATGTTCACTCTTGAATAGCTAAGGCAGCTCATATTTATTTCAAAGTCTACCTACTTTCATTAAATTCTTCAAAAATTAACTTTGAAAGCTTGAAGCGCGTAGTTCTCTGCAGTTAGAAGAGCCTTGATTATTAAATTTGGTATATCCACACTTGAATAGGTTAGGTAGCTCGTATTTGCTTCAAATTATGCCTACTTGCAATAGATTTCTGGAAAACACACTTTAAAAACTTAAATTTCGCAGATCTCTGCAGTGAGAATAGTCTGACTTATCAAATTTGGTATATGCATACACAATTATACCAGACAGCTCATAATTATTTTAGTTTCAGTCCACTTTCAATAGACTTTTTGGAAATTAACATTGAAAAATAAAATTCTTAGATCTCTGTAATTCGTAGAGTCTAGCATATCAAATTTGGGTTATGAATGTACAAAGAACCTAGGTAGCTAGCATGACTTTCAAAACAGCCAGCATCTTTTGTGAGCTAACTACAGGATATCTTTTAGTCTGCTGCAGTGCGTTTAAGCTTCATCACAGCTTCTCACTTACAATTTTCTCATCTTTTTTATCAGCACACGCACAGACCTTGTCTTTGGGTGCGGAGCATTCGTTCGTTTGGCGTTTCTTTATTTTTTTTGTCGGTTTTCAGACTCAAGTCGCCTAAATCTCAGCGATATATTTTACATCATTATAGCTGCCGCCAGCGTTTTCTCAGCTTGTGGTTCTTATTGCTCCGACTGCTGTTCTTGTTGTTCTTGCTGTTGTTGTTGTTGTGCTTTATGTTGTGCTGCTTTCTCGCGATTTTATGACTCCCCCACGCTTCAAGCGCATCCCTATCAAGTAAAGCTATTGAAACAGATTTCGCTGACGCTTATGTTCGCTCTCCTCCCTTCCCTCTCCCCTCCCCTCCCTACAGCAATGAAAATCATTTTTCGATATGTTATTTTTCTGCGTGTGAGAGTGCGAGTGTGTGTGTGGTATTGGTTTACCTTGATTTCCCTCCCGGCCAGACGACACTTTCAGCATCATTATCTGCATGGCATCAAATGCTCAAGCACTTTGAGTTATGCGCCAGGCAGACGCTCAAAAAACATAAAAACACATATAAATAGCAGGCAAATACGAGACGCGCACACACCACAACACAAACTCACATTCGCACACACACACACATGCAAATTTCCACGTGCCGCACACACTTAAACAAGCTGCCTTCTCGTATTTGTTCTTAATGTTTCTATTCAAATGGCCTGCATAGTGGCACAGGCGTTCTAAAAATAAACGCAGACTTTTTTATGTTTGGCAAGAAATAAAAAATGTAGGTGAGAAATATATATCTACATATTTAGATACTCCAAAATTGCGACTAAACTGTTACCGAAAGCAAATTGGGCACAAATTTAGAGACTTTGAAACTGAAGACTTGAGACTGAAACTCTACTGCAATTTCAGAGAAAAATTTGGGAGTTATTATAAAAATAAAATCTAAAAATATATGTATATCTACATATTTAGATACTCCCAATTTGAGACTAAGTTGTTCCCAAAATCAAATTTGGATACTTTGTTGTAGTAGAGTTTTGGAGAAAAATTGGAGAGTTACTAAAAAAAACATCAGTGCACTTCATGGTGTCTAAAAAACTTAAATAATATTTCTAAAAATTGCTTTTAAAAGTACATAAAACATTTTCGAGATAAATATAATTATGTTTATTTGCATAAACAATATTTTTTAATTAATTTATATGCAAATAATTAATATTTAATAATTAATTAATTTGCAAATAATCAGGCTCAGTAACGAATCGTACTACTCTCTCCATTCTCTGCCATTTTTCAACGCTTTCAGTTTTACTTTAATTTTCAGTTCCTGGAAAAGAAGTAAAATTTTACTTTCGACTGGACACGCGTCAAATGTTTGATGTTTTCCGCTGGTTTTGTGCTCGACAATCTCAACACAATCTTAATTTGGATAAGTGCAGTCCTTAGAGCTGCAGTCGGTCCAACTGCCCGAAGTCTTGGGTGCTTGGTCTGGTCTGTTCACACACAGAGTTCACACATATCTCAGACACTAAACCGTTGTTCGATGGGCAATGTTATTGGATGTTGCCACATAAACTGTGCTCGTCTTTCTGCGTCTGTGTCTGTGTGCGGGTGTGCGTGTGGGTGTGCTTAACACACCATTGAACTGTTACGCAACAACAGCAAGAACAACATATGTCCGCCGTTGGCCCCTTGGCCGACAAATCCCATTTGATGTTCAGTCAGCAGAAAGGCAATGCCAATGAAGCATGCAAAAGGTATTTCTGTTTTCGTTTCGTTGCCGCTTTTTCTCGGCTTTTTCTCTTTCTTTCTTTTTCGGTCGCCTTCGACGTCGCCGTCGCACCGCGCCGAGATTTTGGCTTTGTAACTCAAAATCGGCAAGCAGCGCCACAACAACAGCGACAACAACAACAAAAGAGCGAACAATAACAAGGAGCAAATGTGCAAACATCATGAAAAACGCAAAGCGAGTAGGTGAAGCTAGGATAGGGCGTACTTGACTGCTAGATATGTTGCAGGTTGTACGGTTTGTTTGTTTTTTAATTTTCGGGGAAGTTAACACCGCTATGCGAAAGTGAGATTGATCTTAGGCTGCGTTTGGTAAATATGGAATTGTATACCAAATTTGATAGCTATATCTTACATAGTTCCAGAGATCTACGACCTTTTCTAAATATACGAACTTTGTTATGTACTACTACTGTGGGCAAAAAGTAAGGTGAATATTTTTGTAAAGTCAAAATTCTTTATTTATTTTTAGTTCGCCATCTTAAGCTCGCGAATTTTAAATTGAAAATTCACCTTACTTTTTGCTCACAGTAGTAAGTCATGACAAGCAGAGCTTTTTTGGTGGTAAGGTAAACAGTAAGTGAACCAAAGATATATAGCTGTAGGTTCCAAATGGCGCTTTTTAAGTTTTGTTTTTCGATTTTAAGAAAACTTAATTTAGCTAAATGAAAATTGAAATAGACTTCAGCTGCGCTTAATACATATGATATCGCCTACCAAATTTGATAACTATATATAACAGTGTTCCAGAGATCTATGCGTTTTGTTTAGATATACAAACTGCGTAGGCTGCAGAGGCAAGTATACGCCCAGAGCTAATTTGACTGGGGGATATGTAGTAAGTAAATCAAATATATTAAGCATATAATTCGAAAAACGCGATTTATTAAGTTTTGTTTTTGGATTTACAAAAAAATTAATTTAATTAAGCAAAATTTGAAATTAACTTGAGCTGCGCTTGGTATATATGAAATCGTCTAGCAAATTTAATAACTATATCTAACAGAGTTCCAGAGATGTATACGTTTTTTGAAATAATCAAATTGCTTTTGGTATGGTGGGGGCTCTAGTATAGCTCTAAATTTCATGCACTTAGCTACGAAATAAACATTTTATCTAAAATAGTTTCAATCTTTACAGGGTATGCCGAAAGAAATACATGGGCAACAGAGACAAAGGGCCAAATGCTGATGGAAGAAGCTGTCGACATACGGCAAAAGTTTTTCCGTCCGCTCCGTCTGCGCTGTGGGCTCTGTGTGTTCTTCTGGCTCTGTGTTCTCGTTTTTGGGGCATTTTATTGAACTTTAATGCGTTGTGCAGCGCATAAATTCTTTTTATTTAACTTGTACTTTGCGGGATTGCGATCTTAAATGCGACTGACTGCGGATGCAGTCAAAGTCCGCGTTTCCGTTCCGTATTCTTCCGTTCGATTCGCAACTCTTAGCGTATTTTTAATGTATTGTAAATACGCGTAAGCAGCTGGCATTGTTCCCTTTTACATTGTGCACTGTGCTCGGTACACTGTCCATTGGGTCATAAAATGGCTTCCGGTTATGCTTGAAGTGAGATTAACTTGTCGTTTGCAATTTCTCTTTGATTTGTTTCAAAAGCACCAGCTCGAGGTTGGAGACGAGTAAAAAGGAGAAGTGAGGAGAAGAGAGAATGCGATTGAGGACAGGGACGAGTGCTAGACGAGAAGTAGCGTGGGGTGAGTGAGTCTCTTTGTGTGAGTGTGAGTGGGGTTGAGCTCGAATTGACCCTGTTGCTTGCAGCGGCTTTCGCTTTCATCTTTTGTGCACATACCCTGTAAACGAAATAAATTTACTGGATTTCATTTTATTTCCACAAACCAAATGAAGCCAATTTTGGGTTTACAGTAGAGTGGACTTGACCCAAAATGTGGATTGCTGGAATATGAATTTCGCGTAAAATGAAATTCAATATTAAAGACAAGTAGATTTAGTTAACTTGATTGCAACAAAGATACCTAGATAAATCTCTTCATAAATGTTCGCAAGCTAAAAATTATGATAATTATAAAAAATAACATTTTTGATAAAAAATGAAAATATAAAACTAAAATTCGCATTTGAACTCTCAAAAGGTTTGCTTAAAAATAAGTGTTTCTTGCAAATTATAAAATAGGAATTCACCTAAAGTAGCTTTAATTTCTTTGCATTTTTAACTTAATTTGTCGAATTTGTAGTAAAAATTGAATACAAAATGATTTTCATTTTTTTTTTATATAATAATACAGTAAATTTGAATAAAAACAAATATTTTAAAATTTACTTCAACCTAATTTGCAGCAGAAAATATGTTTGATTTTTTATAATTTACTTTTTTTTGTTTATCAAGTGACTTTCATTTATAAGAAATATTTTAAAAATTAGTTAAAACTAATTAGAAATAGAAAATGTTAAGTTAAACTGTGTTAGAGCTTGATTATTATGATCATGATCATGTGAGTATGAAACATTTGTTATTTTTTAACTTAAGCTGAAAATGACATTCGTTTTACAGGGTATTCTAGTTAATTAAAGGGTATCCAAGATGTCTCACCTAAGCAAATGTAACGCCTCAGCGTTCAAAGTGCACATGTAATTGTTGTATTCTTGTTTCCACAATTTGTACAAATTGATTTACAACGATTCATTTTGCGAGCAGCTGCTCGAATCGCTCGCAACGCTCGGGGAGAAGCGAAAAGTCTCAGGTGTGAGTTTTATTTGTTCTGAAATTGTTTTGTGCCTTTGTTTTGATGGCGAGCCTCAATGCCCACACGACCCCGCAGCTACCTCCATGCAGCCCTTGCATTGTTCATGTTGCCTCCATTTTTTTTTTTTTTTTTTTTTTGCCCCTTCTGTTCGGCTGCTTCCGTTCTGTTGCTTCCACTGACTCGACTAATTCGTTTTCATGCGGGCCATAGAAGTGCGCTCGGCTTTCACTTTCCACTGTGCCACAGAATCTGGCACAGCCGTCGCCCCACTGTGCAATTAAGCCACGCAATCAGAATGCAAGATGAAGGCGCGCTGCTCAAACAATGGTCGGACGGTCTGTTGGTCCGTTGGTCTCTCGGTCGCTCGGTCGCGCCGCTATGTTGACAAAATGGCGGCCGCAAGCTGCAAAGCCAACAAATGCGTTTCTACGCGCGCCAAGCTGCAGCCTGACAGAAGCTGACAGACGTCAGTTCGCTCTTGCTTGTTGTTGTTGTTGTTGTTGTTGTTGTCGTTGCTGCTGCTGCTGCTGGATTACACTTTTAGCCGGTGTTAGCTTTGAGCTCCCTCGCTGCAGCCAGCGCTCGCTCTGTTTTGTTTACTAAAAGCCGCGAAATGCTTTCATTGCGCTGTCTAACCGAGAGCGCGCTCGACTGACTTGCACAACATTTGAGGCATTCCCTGCCACGCGTGCAATCAAATGTCTAACCTCACTCGTTTCGCGAGCGGCAAAAGAGCGCATCGAACAGCTTGCGCTCTATTTGCAAGTAATAAATAAAAGCGGAAAAGCATACTCGACTGTTGGATACCAGGCACCCAGTTTTGAGCACTACAGTTTTGACACGATTTCTGCTTTTTTTTGGTCCTTAATTGGGTAAGAATTGAGATCAAATATAGTTTTTTATGGTATGGCGTATGTTAAATTGATACCTTGACTTATAAGATAGACGCACACACTGATCAATTAAAATGTGCACTTTAATCGTATATAAAAATAAGCACAAAGTAGTTGTATTTCTAAATACTAAGTACAAAGTCATTGCGAGCACCTACAAAATTGTATCTTCCATAACTTCTATGTAAATTGTTCCAAGGAAATGAAATTTCTAGGGCAGCTCAACATGATTATAAGCTCCGAGAATGTAGCTTTCCTATTTTATTTAACACTTGAAAAAAAAAACGGTGTGCGTGGTTTCTAAGAGTTATAAATTCCATTTTGATGCTTCCAGCTCTTCTTATGGTTAAACAAAAATAGAAACACGATTTTAAGGAGGCGGTGGGCGTGATACCTTAAGTTTAAAATAAACTTATGCGTATGGTATACAGAAATCAGCATGCAAAATTTAGTATCTCTAGCTCTGAAAATGGCTGTGAACTGTGTGTTCAAACAGTCCAACGGACAGACAGACGGACAAATAGACTTACATGCCTAAATCGATTCGGTTATTACTGCTGATCAAGAATATACACATATATGTTTTATAAAAATCTGCCACGCCTATACATTTGCATACAGCTAATATACCAACTTCGATGGATGCATGGTATACAAATACTTTTGACTCCGCATAAGCTGAACTAATTGCGCTACAGCGCAAAGGCGTGCATAATTGTGCGCATTATATAGCGATATTATATAGAGTTTTGCGCATTTTGTAGTCACATGCCGAAGATGAAAAGTTTCATTTTAATATATGGTAAGCAGGAAAATAAAGAAGCTTCTACAAATTTGATACCTTTGCGTTAGTTCTTCTAGTCACTGTGCTCGACAAACGCCGACAGATCGTAAGTTCTCAGTCAACCAACGGGGATCTGGATTATGCCTATGAAATAACAACCAAGGAGCAGTCGAGTCAATTCTCCGATTCGGTAGTCATTCAAGGCCGAACGCGGAAGACTATGACAAACGATATAGACGCTATACCGCCGGATGAAAAGGATCCGAGCTATTGCTGCTTCTGGGTCTATAACAGTCATCCGGCATTACCCGAGGCGTGGGAACATCGTGCCGAATATCCTTTCGATTTCGTCTACAACGGCAAATTTGTGCGCAACAACGAAAGGGTCTAGAGAGCTTGATCGGCATCGGAATCGGGCATAGGGCCGAGCTAAGTACTAGCTGAACTGTGGCCAGCTTAATTGAGCCTACGGCACGTAGTTTTGCTTACACATAAAATTATAATTAACTTTGTCTGGAGTGCCACGCCCCGTTGCCCATGGAGCAGCAGACGAGTGGCAGTTGTCTTAAAGTTCTTGCACTGCGCCTAAAATCCCTGACACGACATAATGGATTTGACACATTATAATCAGGTTTGCATAGCGTCAACTGGCAGAGCGGGCAAGCCACAGGGGGCCTGGCGACAGAGAGAGAGATAGAGCGAGATAGGGCGCTTGAGAGTTGATAGCCGGCCGCCGACGGCGTTTGGCCGAAATGCAGACATACGACTTGGACTTGGACTTTTGCCTTAGTTATTTGGTTGTAGTTGTTGTTGTTGTTGTTGTCATGGAGTTCATCATCATCTGTGGCTGCTGATAAGCAGCCGGATGGAGGCTCATGTCTGAGCATTTACTTAGTTAATTAAATTCAACTTCTTTAGGGAATGACAGTGGGTCCTGACAGTCCTTTAGCTGCAGGCCACGTTGCACGTGTGCTCCCTACTGAAACTGAAGCTGACTGCGAAGTTCGAGCCAAAAGTTTGCGCAACGTATTTGTCCATATCGTAGATAAATATGCCAGCACCAAAAAGCTGTTTGCTTTTAATCTTGCGTTTCTTTTTCGCAATGTATTTAAATATATACAGATATTCGAGTGTATGCATATTTTTGGAATCGCACGGAAACGGGAAACGAGAAGGAGCAGTTTATTCGGTTGGCAAACTTTTGTAATTTGATGCCTGGACGCTTAATGAAAGAGCTGCATGCGCTGCACTTAAATTTCTTCAGTTTTTGGCACCTATTTCCAATTCGCACAAATTGACAGACCCACAGACACAACGAACCGGGCGTACCGGGTGAACCGCAATGCTCGGCTCGGCAGTGCTGTCTGAATTTTAAAGGAAACAAATTCAAGCGTTGGAAAAAGAAAGTAAAATACCTTTCTGAAAATTTGCTGTTGCTAAAAACAGATTATTTATCCATTTATATATATTTAAGTACAGTTTGTCCGTATAACTGGTATGTATTTTATTGTCCTACTCTAAAGACAGCTTCTTGCCAAATTTGGTGCTTCTAGTTTTCATTATAGTTGAGTTATAGGCAATAAATCGATAAATATTATGTTCTATTTGCGAGGGTTGTGGGCGTGGCACTCGAATTTTTAAATAAAATGTAGCTGCTTACGCTATACAGAAGTCTTAATTAAAAAGCTAAAGTCTCTAGCTTTTGTTATAGCTAAGATCGGTGCGCTCAAACAGTCAAACGGACAAATGCGCGGACAAGCAGGCGGATAGGCAGACAGAAATGGCTAAATCGGCGCGGTTATTGATGCTGACCAAAAATATATATACGTTGTCCACTACGCCTCTTTTTGCCTCATATATAGATTTGAAAAACAAACAAAATATATAACATTTTACGCAATACAAAAATAAATAAAAATTATATATATTTTAAATAAGCTAAATAAATTACATTTTATGCAATAAAAAAAAATAAATAAAAATAATATGATATTTTGCAGCTCTAAAGCATAATGAACTAAAATTGCATAATTAAATTTAGCTTATACTAACCGAAAAATATATAATATATTGCGGATAACATACTCAAACAGCTAACTTCCAAAAGCAGCTAAATCTAGCTAATTTGCCAGCACTGCTGCTCAGGGACACTCGAGCTGAAGTAGACGTGGGTAAGCATGTGTGTGTGTGTGCATGTACGACTTATGCAAGCAAATAATTTTAAATTGAATCGAACTCGAATGATTTGCAGAGTCAATGGCCCCAATGCATGTTCGAGTGCTTCTATTCGATTGGCAAAAATGGATTGGAATTTCGCCTTAATTTTGCTGGCTCTTTGGGTTCAATTTAAGTAACAAGCCGTTCGAGACTTTTATTCAAGTTTATTAGTTGACCTGGCATCGATTTGAATCAATACGCAAATACATAAATTGAGTACACAAGCTTTATGATTTGTTGGCTTAGTTATCGTTATTGTTTCTTATTTTATTATATCTGCAAATTCGAATTGTGCAAACGAAGCTCGAGAATAAATTGAGAGAATTTCACTGAGAGCGCGCAATTTGCTCTGTCATGCAAGTATCGATATCAATAGCAGCAATAAAAAAGAGCGCAGCCCATTGATCGAGCTTCAGCGCAAAATGCTCAATGAACGCAAAAAAGAGTCCAACTATCGTGCAGCTACAATCGATCGAACAGCTGACTTGCAGTTAGCATCGCGCGCGAATTCTTTGAGTTGTTTTCTGCGTGTTTAATAAGAGTTTATTGTGATTTGCAAATTTTTTAATATAAATAAACTTTTTTGATTGAAGTTATTGCAATAATAATTGAGAGAATATAACAAAAGGAGCGCAAAATGCTCTAGCAAATATCGATATTAGCAGTATTTTTAAGCTGCGCAAAAAAGAGCAGAACTATCGATCAAGTTGCAGCGCAAAATGCGCAAGTAACGCAGAAAAGAGCCCAACTATCGATATCAATCGTATATTAGTTCCCATCGATCGAACAGCTGACTTGCATTTAGTTTCGCGCGCGAATTCTTCGAGTTGCTTGCTGCGTGCTTAATAAGAGTTTGTTTTGTGTGATTTACAAATTGTTTAATAGCACCTTATTGTTGTGTCAAGTGATTGTGATCATAATTTGGAATGTCGGTGCTACTGGCAGACATTGACGCCACATGCGCCGCGCTGGGCGTCAGTGATGGCAGCCGCTACCAGGCGGAGCCCGATGCGGCCGAGGGATTGAAGGTGAAGCTCAGCTCAGCTCAGCTCTGTCCGGCGAGAATAATGTTAGTCTAATTCCATTGCAGCACTTAATTTGGATACTGCGGCGCGATCTCGACAATCACGAGTATCGCCGGCACCTGGGACGCGCCAAGGTGCTGCAGACGGATCTGGTGTACATGCTGCCCGACTATGTGCAGCACGAGGAGTTGTCCGACCTGCTCATACGCCTGCTGGTCATACTGACCAATCCGACGCTGCTGCTGTACCGCGACGGGCCGCCCAACGACAATCACGGGCGCAAGGTGTTCCTCGAGCTGATCGACATACTGCAGGGCTACAAGGCGGCCTTCGCCAAGGACAGGATCTGGACGGCGTTGTTCGAGAAGCTCAAGCAGGCGCTGGAAGTGGTACGTAATCATGCTGACATTGACGACTAACTACTAACGACGACTGAGAAGTGCGTGTGGAAAATGAGCTCGAGCGACACGGATGAAACGGATGATACTCAGAGTCAGGATGAGGACGATGAGGATCGCTACGATGCATGCTCGGAGACGGATCGCAAGCAGCTCAGCTACTACATGTGCCTGGTGTGCATGCGCACGGCCCGATCGCCGCGTGTGACTTTCTGCGGCCACGTCTTCTGCGGCTCGTGCATTCGCAAATGGATGCGACTGCAGGATCGCGTGGTGGACCCCAAGTGTCCGTACTGCCAGTCGCGCATTGGTCTCAACACCATCATAACAATCAATCAGACGTCCAGCACGCTGTACAATCGCTATGGCGAGCCGCGAAACATGCCCATTGCGGAGCATCGCAAGCACTCCGATTCCATTGTGACGTTCGTCGTGCCGCCAGAGCCGTCGCTGCTGCTGGGCGGATACGTGGAGACTGTGCCGGAGCTGATGCCGCGCAACAGGCCGCTGGATGCACAGCTGCTGGTGGGCCACTCGCAGCGGCCGGAGCAGACGTGCTATGTGCTCGCACCGCTCTGGCAACGCTTCATTCTGCTGGTGCTGATGTTTAGCTTTCTGTACTTCAAGAACGATGCGGATCACCAGGCGGCCGACTGAGCACTCCTGCACTGCTTTCCTTTGCCAAGTAAAATGCGAGCTGCGAGCTGAGAGAGAGACCAGTTAATTGGCGGGTGGAGAGGCCAAAGCAATTATCGCTCTGGCATTTGCGAAACTATTTCTGTAATCTTTATAGTCCTGCTCGAAATCTGGCGAGGATTCAGCGAGTATTCTGCGAGCATTCGCGCTATTAGCGTGGCAGGCGCAGGTCCTTGGCCGAGGCAAAGTTTTAATGGCTCTCGTGCTGCCAGCTGCCGGCAGTCAAGCATTTTTCCCCCTTTGTTTTGACCTCTGTCTCCTCCGCCTCCGTCTGTGTGCTTGTCTCTGCTTCTCCTGCTCGTCTTCTTTGGCCTTTTTCCTCGTTTGTTTGCGCCTGCTTTTGTTTTTTTTTTTTGCTGCGCTTCATAACTAATTTGAAGTTCATTTACTATCTGCGTTCCATCGCTGGCCGCAGCAGCTCTTGGATTTTGCTTTTGTATACCCTGTACATTTTTGGAAGTAGGAAAAGTCTTCTAATACATAAACTGGTTTCAACTTCTGTAGTTGTCTAAATTTTAGGTCTTGGTATTATTATTTAAAATTTTAATATACGCTTTAAAATTTTCCAAAGCTGAAACTGCTTTCAATTTTTTCCGCTGCAGTTCTTTGATTTTTTTTACATACCCTGTACATTTTTGGAAGTAGAAAACGTATTTTCTAATGCACAAACTGGTTTCATCGCTAGCTTTTATGGCTGTCTAAATTTTAGGTCTTAGTATTAATATTTAAAATTTTAATATATACTGTAAAATTTTCCAATATTGCTTTTATTTTGGCTTTTGATTTTGCTCTTGTATACCCTGTACATGTTTGGGAGCAGGCTAAATCTTGATATACTCTTTAAATTTTTCCAATGCTAAAATTGCTTTCATTTTTGCTCGCAGCAATTCTTTGATTTTGCTCTTGTATACCCTGTACATTTTTGGGAGTCGGGAAAGTCTTTGCCAAGTATTTTCTGTAGTTGTCTAAATTGGAGATTTTAATACCCTGTAAATTGCGGTAGTTCGCGCATGCATACTACTTTTTCCAATGCTCATTTTTGTTCAAAGCTACTTTGAGTTTTTGTTTTTGTATACCCTGTAAAGTTCGGTTGATAGCGCATGCTCATGCAAATATGCATACATTTTTTTCCCATGCTGCAACAGTTTTTTTTTTAGGTCGGTTGTATCTGTATATTTTTTTCAATAAGGGTATGCTTTTCTCAAGCTAAAAGTTTTTTTTTTTTATTTTATTATTTTTTTTTTAGCTGCGGCAACTTTTTTACATTTTTTCGATTTTAATATTGTATACCCTTTAAATGTAAGTAGTTCGCATGCTAGCAAAAAATATGAATACAATTTTTTTCAATGCATTAATATTTCCAATGCTTATAGCTTTCAGCATTTGTTTTTGTATACCCTGTAAACTTAGCTGGTTAGATAACTTTTCCATATTTTAAAATAGGTTTTTTTCAAAAAGTTGTATACTAGTACGCATAATAAACTGGATATACGGTATCCTATAGTCGAGTTAAGTCCCACTGCGCGCTTATTTTCATCTACCTTCCTCTCTTTGCTCCATTATCTTTTGTCCCTTCAGCGAAATCGCGCTTAAAGCAAGTTTAAAATTCAGCACGAAAACTCTTTGAAGTCCCGCACTCATTCTTAGCGCCCAGAAAACGTGTCGGAAATACCAAAACACCGAGCGAAATAGCGAAATTTTAAAAATTTAATTTCGTAAAAATCACACGAAATCAAATCGACGCTGGAAACTTTTGCTGCTTGATGGCAGCACAACCGCAACAAGTCGATTTAATAAACACCCACCAAAAAAAAAATAAAAAAAATGTCAAAAATAAAAACGGCAAAAAATAAAAAAAATTACGAAAAAAAGCACGAAAAGGAAAAGTGCCCAGCAGGCACCTTGAAATCAAACGCGTCGCCGTTGTTGTTGTTGTTGCCTGCACAAGGAAATCTGTGGTTTTCCTAGGCGTCGTCAACATGCCCCAATGTCGCACAGCAAAATCAAAATCGAGAAGGCGTGTGTGGGCGGCAGGCATAGACCCCCCACCCCCTCCTCCAAAAATAAAACCACAACAGCAATAGAAAAAAAAAAAAAGAAATGAGAAAGGAAAAATAGCAACAACTTCGCATTGTGGGTACAATTTGTAACATTTTGTGTGGGTGACTGTCTGAGAATGAAATGTTTTCAATTGCCAAATTGTAGCTGAAAGAAATGAATACCAAAAAAAAAAAAAAAGAAAAATACCAGCAACAAGAAAATACTGCCACATCCAGGGCCCGGAGGCTGGGCATTAAGTAGAGCGGCGAGTGTGGAGTGGCGAAGTGTTTGCGTATTGCTTTTGAGCCGAAAAGGAAATAGAAAATTCATTTGGCTCTCACGTTGCGTGTGCACAGCAGAGCAAAGCAAGGAAATGTGTGAGAGAGAGAAAGCGAGGAAGAGAGAGAGAGAGAGAGACTATTTCAATTGCCTTTGCATATAAGGCTCATAATTGACAGTGTTTCTTAGGCTTATCCACAGAAAAAGCGACATTGCTTACAGTTTTCACAGCTGATGGTTTTATTCTCTGTCGCCATATCAAAGCTAGTTCCATTTGTTTCGATAGTTTATGGTATTTTTAATATATTTCAGTAATTATGTTTTTAGTAACAAGAAATTTAAATTTAAAATTAACTTTTGTTTGAACCCTACTTTTCTAACGATAGCATTTTAAGCCCATCTTTTTTATATATATTATATCGGTGTTTGTTTAATTTGGGCAACTTGATAACGATAATGCATACAATAGAATAGAGATATATCTCAGGCGAATTGTAGTACTACAAAAAGTGAGAATTATATCTTTATGCATTACCAAAAAAAAAATTAATTGTAAGAAAATCCTTTCTTTTTAATTTCTAGCTTATTACGAAGATTCACTTTTATTTCTAAATTTTCCATACAAATTTTCAAAAGATTAAATTGAATTTTGTGTCAATTTCTGAGAAATAATTTTTATATCTTATGTTTAAAATCGGTTGTAAACTACACGCATTTATTTATTTAACGATAGTATTTTGAAATTATCGCTTAACAATTTTATTAATTTATGATAATACTTACAAGAGTATCGCAAGTATTTCAGCTATTAAATTTTATATATTTTTGAATAACTTCTCTAAAGCATTGAAATCTTTAATTGACTCTGGAATTAGTATTAGTATTAGTTTTGGCTTGTTATTTACTTAGGTTTTATTCTTAACATTTGTACAGTTTCTGACATTCTTTGTCAATATTTCGATTTTAATATGATTATTAAACGGGCTTTCCAAGGGATCAAAATATCGTAGTTTGCTTGATATATAAAATGTTATTGGCAATTAGAGATATTGCAAAGGGAAAACTTTTGGCATCAGGAGAGAGGCAGGAAGAGTAGGTTTAAAAATGTTGCTGATGTTGTGTAATCACAGCTGCAGCGCAACGCAACACACACTAAAATCTCACACACACACACTCACAGAGCATAGAGGAAAAGCAAAAAAGTTGCTCTTACAGAGCGAAATAAATTCATTTAAAGCCGATTGAATCGACATTCATAACACTCCGGGGAGCAATTCCAAAGGATTTTCATGGAGCTGCGTTGCCAGCAAAGAGTCGCTAGAGGATTTTCTTTAGGGTTTTCATTTTTTAGCTAACGCTTTCTCTCCGCCAGCTTTCCCTCTCGTTTCCAGCTTAAATGCTAGCGCATTTCTATATGCTGTTTTTGTTTTTGTTGTTGTTGTTGTTGAGGCTGCTGTCGCTGATAATGAATGTGTGGGAGGGAAGGGAAGGTGAGGAGAAGGGTAAGCAGGAGGAGCAGGCGTGCTGGAGGAGCATTGATGCCGGCGGCTGACTTTTTATGCTTTACTTCCTTATTTGCGTGGCTGCGACTTACACGCTTTGATGTATGCGCGGCGAGCAGCCAAGTGGACAGCCAGCGGGTGTGTGGGAGCGAGCGACCGGGAGCGGCAGCAGATTGCGGGGCTCCAGTTGCGGCAGATGGGAAAGCTTTACGTTTTATTCTGCCCAACGTTGCGTAGGGTAACCGAAAGCGGAAGTCATTATTAACTTTGCCTTTGAATCGAAGCGGTAGCAGAAGCGCAAGGGTGGGCCGGCTGGCTTTTCGGCATTGGTGTCCATGTCCACCGTAGGCACCAGCTCGGAGTCGAAGACGAAGCAGAAGCCAGAGCCGGAGTCACAGCTGGCTTGTAGGCACAAAAGCCGCATTAGTTGTATTTATTTGTAAGCCGACAGCAGTAACTGCTCCGCGTCCGGACTCCGCACCCGAAATTGATTTCATCTTGAATTTGTTGTGGTGGCTCCACAATGCGAGAGCAGTGCTGCCATGCAGTTCATGCTAAAAACTCGACGTTGCCTTGAAAAAAACGGCTTTGCAGCAATTGGACATGGCTTGAATAGCTCAGCTTTTAATGCTGGTCAATAATAAATATATATTTTAATATATATAATCTCTGCAATGTCATAAAAATTAAGTCTTACGAAAATCTTTGGATCTATTCTTCATTCTAAAAATTATTAATTAATTATTTTCTATTTCCATGTTTTTCTGCCAAATGAGCAGTTTTTAATTTTTCTTGAATCGGCTTTTAAATTTGTATTAACTTCTGAAAATAATTATTTTAATCAATATAATTATTTTTCTAGGATTTTTCAGTTTTAGTTTTTTTTTTCTAAAAATAATTTTCCATCTTCATAGTTTACTTAAAATTGTAAAGGCTGTGATGTCGCCTTTATAATTTTAAGAATATGCTATGTTTTAAAATTTTTAATATGCTAAAACCAGAATTTTTTTTAAATGTGAAAATTGCATTTTTATATATGTTTTAATACATTGATTAAGCTGAGCACTAACCACAAACAGAGCCAATTGGATCCCAGTTAATTTATTACCAATAATCGGAAAATGCAATAAAAAGTATAAAAAAAATAAAAATAGCTAGAATATTCGCTGCTCTCTGTTCAACATTAAAAAAAGCCAGTTCTGTCGGGCATTAAGCTGACTGGGCAACACTGTGCGAGAACCCGAGGAAGAGAGCGACAGTGGAAGCAAAGGGAGTACTTGCTGTCTTGCTCTCTGCTCGGCTTCCGCTTTACATTCGTGCTACATAAATTTGCAATTTAATTTAATTTAATTTCATTTGATTATTCTAACTTGACTCGCGGGATTTGCCGCTTGGATTTCTACGCTGGGATTTGCCGCAAGACATTTTTATTATTATTTTGACTTTTAATGTGTTACATTCTCATGCTCAGGGTTCTCTCTTCTTCTTCTGCTCTTCCACCAGGCCTTTGCCATACGCAGCGAGGAGCAGAATTTGCTGATTGAGCGCATCCTGGTGCTGGTGCGAAATGTGCTGCAGGTGCCGGCCAATCCGGAGGCGGAGTGTCGCGCGGACAACGATGCCAGCCTGCACGACCAGGTGATTTGGGCACTGCATCAGACTGGGATGCTGGATCTGGTGCTGTTTATAGTCTCCTCACCGGATGAGGCGCAGTTCCATCTGCACGGACTGGAGATCATCTGTCTGCTCTATCGCGAGCAGGTGAGTTGTCGACAGCAGCAGCTACTCCACTATGACTAACTCTCTCTCTTTCTAGAGCGCTGAATCACTGGCGGATGCCTCGCTGCAGCGCAGTCTCAGCGAGAAGCAGCGCGATCAGCAGGAGTTGCTGGCGGCGCGTCGCCGCGAGAACGCACGACGTCAGGCGCGTCCGCCCACGGGGCGGCATTCGCGCTTTGGCGGAACCTACGTCATACGCAACATGAAGTCCGTCTCGGATCGGGACATCATCTGCCATCAGGCGCTGCAGCGCGTCTCGGCCATCGACTTCGATCGCGAGAAGCAGGCACAGAAGCGCTCGCATCGCCACATCAAGGAGGAGGCGCAGGTGACGCGTCGCAGCGCCTTTACCGTCAGGTGAGGAGGCAGAAAAATGGATTGGGATTGGGATTGAGATTGGGCTTCGGCTTGGGACTGCGTCCGTATCCCATCCATTTGTCTGCTTGGCCACTTCCTGCACTTTTGCTGGCCATTAGCATCGGAATTGTTATGGTTGGGCTGGCGGGCCACATTCCGGTCATTGATTTTCGATTTTACGCTGCAGCCAAGCAGCCCGGCGCGAGCGAGCGTATAAAATAATATTCAATAATAAATGAAGGCATTTCCTTGCTGCCATCTCAATCCGCTCGCTCCCGCCCGGCAGCTTGGCTTGGTTATTTTGCTGGAATCACCCAAACGATATTGGCTCTGTTCGCTGCGGTTCTGGCCGACTGCTTGCAATGCGAAACAAAGACGTGGCTCTTGGCCGACTGCTGGCGCCTTGCCGGGCTTGCCTTGTTGGGCTTCTTGGCGGGCGTCCTGGCTGTCGCCGCACTCCCTAATGGCCACCAGGTGCAGCTATTTTATGATTTTTCTGCTAACCAACAAACTACTTAAAGGATACGCGCCAAAGCTGCCAGGATGCTCGACCTGCTGGCTGCTTGGGCAAGCAAAATGCATTTCCACTGCTATGCAATACTCTTCCTTTTTGCAAGTCTGTCGAAAAGTTGGCACAGGTTTTAGTTTACTCAAAAGTAAAGTTTTTTTCAAATTTCTTAAAAAAAAAATTCAGCAATATTTTAGTTTTTTTTGTGGCGTAACGAAATAACAGACGAATTTATTATTTAATTTATTAATATTTAACGCGTTATAATTTTTTTTTTTTTTAAATATATAATGAATTTATTTTTTATTGAAAATATAAAATAAAGCCTTTAAATTTTAGACTCTTGTCGAGCACTGCTCTTTAAGATATCGTTCCCATATTTCTATCATTCCGCCTACAGGAAATTGTAGTTAATAAAAATTTAAGATTTCTTTGATTTTCTTGAATTAATAAATTTTCTATGACTTAAACTTAATTAGTAAAGACTTTAACAAATAGTTAAAAAAGATTTAATCAATTGAAAAAGCATAAATTTGTATAAAATTATTATATTTATTTAACAAAATGCAAAAATTAGTTATTTTATACTTGGAAAATTATGTTTTCATTTTTTTAAAACTTATTTTAATATTTAAAATCTTGTTTTTTTTTTTGTTTATTTAGAAGTCCTTATTATTTATTATTTTATTTGTTTATTTATACTTTATTTTTGTAAGCTAAGAAAACTCAGAATTTTGGCAGAACTTTTAAAACTTGACCGAACCACCCCTAAAGAGCATCTCGTCGTCGACTTGTGTGCGCTCTGTTCTCCCTTGGTTGTTGCTGCGATTTGTCGTCCGGCAGCCGTAAAGTCCCGGCCAAAGATAAAACTGCAGCACTGGCAGCGTAATCTTTGTGGCGCCACCAGCAAGTTGGACTGCTGCTACAGCTGCAACTGGGCGAACCCTGGCAAAGTGGGCCAGCATTTTTGCTTGTTACTAGTGGGACTGACTGCCGCCCATACTCTGCCGGCTGCTGGCCTGGTTTACGGTCAAGCAAATCTGTTGGCAGCCATAAATTGCTCCAGCCGGGAGTGTGATTAGACAAGAGTCGCTGGCCAAACTGCTGAGGCCCCATCAATAGGCGGCCAACCGCAAAAGATGCTCAATATATTTCGGCGAGGGAGCAGAGCAGAGCTGAGCATCCGTGCATCCGTCTATTCTCTTCCTCTGAGCTCCCTCGGCCAAAGTTCATCAATGTCACGTGTTGACGGCGGCCCTGGACATACAACAATTTGTTGCTCAACTCAGTCAGTTGCAACTCGTTGCAATAAGCCTTTCAGTTTGCTGCCTCTCCACTTTGTCTGCACTTTGTTTTTCGTGTTTTGTCTGGGGCATAAATTAATCTGTGTCGGCATAGGATTTGTGTATGGATTTGTTTGGCCTGCGGTCTGCCCAAGGCGAGCAGAGATTGTGAAAGATCTGCAGCCGCTTGCGTCTTTTTAGAGCGCTTTTTACTCAAATAAATTGGACGGGGCAAATTTATTGCATAAAACGCTGCCAAATGCCGTTGCATCGGCCGCATTTGTTACACACATACACCAACACACCGGCAAACAGTTACAATACACTCAGAGAAAAGTGCATGCTAATATTGGAAATGTCACTAAAATTTCAAAATAAAAATAGAGTACAATGTCGACTAAAATAAAATAAAAAGATATAAATATAATCAAGCAATTATAAAATTACCGCAAAATTTGGTATATTTACGGTATAATATAAAAATAAATATGTAATTTTAGAAGAAATTTTTACAGCATAAAATAAAAAAAAAATTGGTAATTTTATATTATAGAGTAAAAATACCATATTTAATATATTTTTTTAGAAGAAATTTCTATAACATATTTAAAAAATTCCATATAAAGCAGAAGAATAATGCCGTCTGTTAGTAAGAAAAAATTTTAAAAAAATATTATTTTCTACACGATCAGAAGCTTTTCCTGTTCCCTTAATAAATGTGCATAAAATTACTAAAATTTAAAAAGATTCTCATCCATGTTTTTCTTGAGTGTGTAACGAGTCTATCTAGCTGCATTTCTGTGTGTGTGTGTGTGTGCCTGGCTGTGTGTGCTTGTGTGTTCGCCAGCGATAGGGGGCCAGTGGCTTTCAATCAATATTATTGTGGTATAACCATTTTTCATCCATGTCTCCTCCATTGCAGATTGTGCCTGCGCGAATATTGCATTGAGGTGCTGCGCTCCGCTTACAACACGCTGGTGCGGCAGGTGCGACGTGTCCTCGAACGCAACGCCGGCTCGTCGAGTCACGATGACTCCTATCTATTGTGGGCCATACGATTTTTCATGGAGTTCAATCGTTTGAGTGGTCTACAATTGCAGCTAGTCAGGTGAGTGTGAAAGGATGCAAGCAGGTCTGCCTGTGTGTGTGTGTGTTTGTGTCTATTCGTGTGTGTGAAATGGCTGTATGTGACTTGCATTTGCCAATGTCAAATGCGGTATTTGCCTGCAAGTAACTGTCTGTAGCTGAGATATGCCCTGCGCTTGACTAAAGCGTTCAAATTAATTGCCAATGCTATTGATAATGCCCATAATACCCGAATACGAGGAAATAACGTAAACAGCAGCCTGAATTTGATAGCATAGAAATGAGTGTATCTAGTTACTCTTTGTTATCAGCTTGATGGATACGGGAGTAACTACTTAACTAGACTTGTTGGTTAAGAAATATTCTAGTTGAATTTAATCCAAAACATGCAGTAAAAAATGCAGTGAAAGATATTTTGGCAGTTGGAAATTCTATAAAATATTCTATAAATTCCAATAAAAGTTCAAGAAAAATTCAGTCTGCCAGTTCGATGGAAATTAATGCTGCTCGAATAATAGAAACTCTCTTAATTTTCACTTTCAACATTATTTAAACAAAATTTTCGATTTCTGTATGGATCAATATTTTATTTTTCGTTAGATCAAATTTATTTAGCATAAAAATTCCATCGATAGAGTAAAAAATATATATTTTATATTGCCTGCCCTATTTACTACTAGTACTATTACTATTTACTATTATTTATTTACTATTTACGAACTTAAAAAAAATGTAATGACATTATTAAATTATTAGTTTTCGTTCAAAATAAAATAAAAAAAATCCTTGTTAAAAATCTCAGCCTAGCTTCAAAGCTTTTAGATGTTTCTGCTGCAGTGTGGTGCAGCTTATGGGGTATAGGTGTGTGCTACCACTCGTCGCAGTGGCTAATGAAAAGCCGCAATATCAAGTGGTCGATGCTGCTGGCCGATAGCATCCGCAGCGTGTCAGCAGATATGCAAATGCCCTTGGCCAACAGCTCCCCAGGGGCTTTTAATCAAATTACTTTGCTACAGTTACTCGCAATAGTCTATCTGCACTTCAAACTATACGCACTTTTTATTTGCCTGTGACCCAACTCAATTTAGCATTTTCGTTGTCCAGGGTTGCCAACAACAACTCAAGAACTTGCCGCAAAAGTTCTTTTCCTATCGGAATGAACAGTTAACCGAATCCGAAATGGTTTCTTTTGCGAACTTTGTGCTGAATCAACGTGCACCGCGAACCAAATGCCAAAAAACCAGTGCCAACAAATTTTTAGTGGTTTCTATTTCGTCGTCGTCGTCTCTTGACCTTTGCTCTGCGCATCATAACAATAGCAAAGGCAGAAGCAGATAAATGAACGGAATGAGGGCACATTGCAAGCTGCAAATAAACTTTGTACCCTTAAATTCTGCCCATTTACTTGGGTCTTGCCCTCAGAAATGTTTGAGCCATGGCGACAACACAATTTGTATATCATTGTGAGGTTACGTTCTGGCATTAGAGAGGAGTGCGCGAAAGCACGACATGATTTTTGCTCAAAGTTGAAAAAATTAAAATAGATTGGCATAATAGAAAAAAACCAAAAATTGTTATAAATTTAAAAAATACATTAACAAAAAATCACGACACAAAAACAAGCGATTTTTGCTTAAAGCTAAATATATTTCAATAGATTGGAATAAAAGTAAAAACCAAATAATATTATAAATTATAGAAATTTATTTCATATTAAAAAAACAATTTTTGCCCAATAGATTGGAGTAATAGTAAAAACCAAATATTATAAATTGCAGAAAATCGTTATTTAATAAAAAAAAAAAAATTTTCCCAAACAGATTAGAATTATGGTAAAAACCAAATATTATTATAAAATTTAAAAATTCTCTTAAAGTCATAGTAGAAATTCAAAAACAATCTTACAATATTTTACTTAAAATTAATTGCGTTTTTTTTATACAAATACCTTTACGACCCCTTAGCACATATATATTGTTTTTCTAAATTCTCAAAAATTCTTAAAGAGTATAAAAAAATAGTCCAAATATAATGTTTTTCTTAAGTCTTAAAATTTCTAAAAGAGTATAAAAAAAATTAAAAATTCCTTTTACTCCAAATATATTCATTTTCTAAATTGTTTTAGCATATATTTTCATACACATTGCCAAATCACGTGCTCCCCTCTAGTTTTCTAAACCGTTTTCCCAGTTTCATGGCATTAGCTTTCGGCTTTTGGGGCGCCAACAAACACATGCACAAATCACAATCATGATGTCCAATCGTTGACCTACGTCACTTTACAGCTGCGTGAGTGAGGAGCTATTCCCCCGTATCGCTCTCTCTCTCTTTCTCCATCCGCTTCCTCCCTCTTTCATTTTCTTTGACTAACGAATCTGGTGCAATATTCTTAGTCCAGTTGACAATTCGGCAATTCGAGCATTTCGCTGGTCACCCGCTTGGCTTAGCTCTCATTGTTCCTGAGCTGCACAGTGCGATGGGGCAGTGGCAGTGGCAGTGGGTTGGCCTGGTCGTATTTTATTGTTATACAGCATGCTGTTAATAAAATTTTGCTGTCATCTGGCTGCTCTCAGTGCCTCC
This sequence comes from Zaprionus bogoriensis, assembly GCA_035046045.1. NCBI lineage: Eukaryota > Metazoa > Arthropoda > Insecta > Diptera > Drosophilidae > Zaprionus > Zaprionus bogoriensis. The sequence continues at coordinate 4,624,785 of JAWNOI010000141.1, read as the reverse complement.
ACTCACACTGCCAGAGAGCTTCTTGCGCTTTGTTCCTTTTCGGTTCTGTGTGGTGGGAAATTTCTTTAAAATTGTTTTGGTTACTTTCAAATTAGTTTCTGAATGACAACAATGAAGCTTTGCAAAAATGTTGTCATTCCGTTGCTGCAAAGTTTTCATAGCTCCCTCTTCTCTTTGACCAGAAAAGCAGAGCGGCAAGAAGAGAGCAAGAACACACCCGCACTATTCAAAGATTCTGACCAACAGCTACAGCTACTGCTTTTGCTGCTGCCTGTTTTTCATTTTTTGCCCAGCTTTTACGCTGTCTTTTATCATGCCTTTTTGTCGCCACACGCCCTATCTATATATATACTTCCCATGTATATACTTGTATATACTACGTACTTGGCGAGCATAAAAGTTTCTGTTTATTTCCGCAAATGCAATTTGCCGCTGCCCGTTGCCCGTTTCGCAAGTTTCTTTATCGTCTGCCATTTTCTACTGATTTTGCACTATATAAAGCATGGGGCTATTGCAATAATGTATGAGCGTAAAAGACGGCAAAAACTTCTACACAACAGCAGCAGCAGTGGCAGCGGCAGCGGCAGCAACAACACCAAAAGTGAAATTGAGTTTTCAGTTTTGTTTAGGCTTTGTTGTTGCCTTGTCGGGTAGTTCCTTCCCCCCTCCTTGCTCCTTTTACAACAAATTTTCTGCCAGCGAATCGAATCCTCGCATTGACCAAGCAAATGATCGTGTGGCAAAAAGAGTAGAAGCACAAAAGTTGAGTTAGCTGTGCGATTGAGTTTTCAACTTTAGTCGCACAGTTTAAAACAGTTGAAAATGGTTTTGAAAATTCGTGGACAGTTTAAAACAGTTGAAAATGGTTTTGAAAATTCGTGGACAGTTTAAAACAGTTGAAAATGGTTTTGAAAATTCGTAGACAGTTTAAAACAGTTAATAATGATTTTGAAAATTCTTGGACTTTTTAAAAAAGTAGTAAAGAATTTGCAAAGATTTATTTTTAATTTTTTTGCTTGGCTATTTTTATGGCTTTTATTTTTATGCATCCATTCTTATTTTTAAGTTCTAATAAATTTCTAACTCACCTAAAAGTCTAGTGATTTTCTATGAAAATTTCAATTTGTGCAATAGTTGAACTCTATATTGATTAGGCAGACTTTACAATATCAATATTTTCAATAATTTCCATTGACAGTAGTATAAATATTTATTTTGAATTAAATTTTGGCCTTTAAGCGATTTGTCTGTGTAAAAAGATCTTCAAAATATTAAGCTTTTAGTTTTAAAACTATTTGAGATATGAAAAACATTTTTAATATTTAAATATTGATTTTATTATATTTTCATTTAAAATTTTTTGATTGTAATTACATATAGTATATATTCACGGTAACAGCTAGACTGGTAATAAATTTGTACTTTGATCGGTCATCCAACAAGCCTAAACCCCTTACAGCCCAATTATCAAATGAAATATTATATGCTCTATATCATTAACTAGATCAACGTGGGTAAATAGACAGTGCTAATTGTGCACCTGTTTTCTGCAGCGATTTCGTAGTTTTGCGCTTTCGAAATTTTATTGATTTTATAATTTATTTATTGCCGTACAGTCGCATAGCATCGCAGCAAAGTTCCTCAGTTCCTGCAGCCTGTCGCACAACTGTAATTAATTTGATTTTAATGCCTTTTCAAATGCTCTCCGCTGCCGCTGTGCAAACTTTAATGACCGCCGCGGCAGACGTCGCGCTGCTAATTTTGCTCAACTTGCAACCAAATGCAGCGCGGCGAGAAAAAGCGATTTTTTCGACTTGAAGAAACTTGAATGCTCTTGCAGTTGCGAATTATTTTAGTATATTTAGTAAGGTATAGTTATAATTTTGATTAAGTTAGAGAGTTCTAGTTTCTATGCTTGATAATTTATTGTGTCTATTTGTAGCTATCGTTCCGATATCTACAATAAGTTTAAAAGTATTTTGTTATAATGAAGAAAATCATTGTTAACTTAACTGTGATTAATCTAATGATAATATAGCTTTTTTTAATAAGTAATAATAATTCCCGATATTTTATTGCCATAATGTAAATAAAGTTTGATGATGATGATAAATGAATGAAGATAGTTATGATGATTTTGTTTGTTGATTGATCTGAACAAGAATATATATACTGTTCTAATATTTTCGATATATTTATACAGAATTTTAATAAGAAATTATTTGATATGTTTCACTGTGTGCCAGGAAATTCTTTTTCATCTCTACACCGAACAAGAATATACAGTGGGGAGCAAAATTGAGTACATGTTTGCATATTTCACATTTCGGAGCGAATGATAAAGAAAACAGTAAAGCAAATGGAAAAAAAGTTTATTCTCTTTATTCAATATATAATTGACTATACATTAACGAGAAAAGATCAACGAAGAGGTGCACAAAGAAGAAAAGAAAACTTGAAAACAAAAACAACTCGTATGTACTCATTTATGCACCTTTGACATTTTAAACTTCTTATCTGCAGACAAGATCGTTAAATGGAATTTTTAGTAAAAAATTAATATTTCGTCCATAAACCTTTATTTTTTATGACGCTTTCAATACGGTCTGGCATACTCTCCACAAGGTTTTCCAAAATTTCTTTGGGTATACGGCGCCACTCCTCATGCACCCTTTCCCATAAATTTGCGAGGTTTGATGGAGCTGAATTATATTGTCCCAATCGTCTTTTGACTATTGACCACAAATTTTCGATTGGGTTTAGGTCAGGGCTTTGAGCCGGCCACTGCATCAACTGAAAATTTTGGTCCATTAGCCATTTCTGGACGACTTTTGCAGTGTGCTTCGGGTCTCCATCCTGCTGAAACACGATTTCAGCTTCGTTGTAAGCACTGCGATCAATAAATTCGGGAAGATGGTTCCTCAAAATACTTAGATATTGCTCTTTGTTCATAATCCCTTCTATTTTGTGCATTGGTCCAATGTTCCACCAGTTGAAACAGCTCCAAACCATTATATTGCCTCCACCATGCTTTACAGTCTGCTTAACGTGGTGTCGTTGGATTGTTTCACCGGGCCGGCGCCAGCAATATTGTTTTCCATCTGATTGGAATCTATTAAACTTTGTTTCATCTGACCAAATTACTCGCTTCCAGTCATCTATAGTCCAATTTCGGTGCTGTCTGGCAAAACATAAACGTGCCTTCACATTTTTGGCCGACAACGCAGGTTTATTTTTTTTTACTGCTGCAACATATCCAATTCTTTGAAGTGCTCTTCGAGCTGTCCATCGACTTACATCTTTATTTATCTCTAAAGAAGCCCCCTTAGGCGTTAAGAACTTGTCCTTTCTCATATTAGCCATAATATGACGAGCATCCGCATCGTTTAAAAGTCGAGGACGGCCTCTGAGAGGGGATTCAACCGAAACTTTGCGTCTTTTTTGGACACGTATGACCACCGACTGACTTATTCCGAGTTTACTGGATATTATCAGGGACGAACATCCTTTCTCGGTAAGACCTATTATCGAATTTTCCACGTCCTGACTCAATTTACGCATAATTTTGAAATAATAATAAAAATTGCTCTTCACTTTCAATGTAACCACGTTGACACTTTAAATCATAATAAGCACATTACAATAAGTCTAAGAAACAAAGCAAAAGCAATAAGATGACAATTAACGGTAAATTTTTGATTCTTTTGCAGATAAGAAGTTTAAAATGTCAAAGGTGCATAAATGAGTACATACGAGTTGTTTTTGTTTTCAAGTTTTCTTTTCTTCTTTGTGCACCTCTTCGTTGATCTTTTCTCGTTAATGTATAGTCAATTATATATTGAATAAAGAGAATAAACTTTTTTTCCATTTGCTTTACTGTTTTCTTTATCATTCGCTCCGAAATGTGAAATATGCAAACATGTACTCAATTTTGCTCCCCACTGTATATATATATATATTGCATGATTGAGTCTTGTCTCTGCGTTGCACATTCTATGACGTGCTGTGAATACGCTACATCAGGGTATAAGAACAAGAGCGACAAGTGCAACAGCAGCTTGGCATAAACCAAACAAACGTGCGGCTTGGTAAATGCCCACGCAGTGCAAGGTGTGGCAGGTGGGTGAAATGAGTGTGGAATGAGAGGCAGCGGTGTGGGGCTGATGTCTGAGGTGGAGTCGTGGAAGATGGCAAACTTAGGCTGCCACTCATTTGTAGCGCTACTTAAAAATTAATTTTGTTAATGAGTTTTTCACTGTGCTTCAACAGGCAGCCGGCAGTAGGCAGGCAGGCAGGCAGGTAGCAGACGGGCAACTGGCACCGTGCAACTTGCAACTTGCAACCCCCAACTTGAACTGGCAACTGGCAAGCTGCAAGCTAGTAGCTTAGCTGCTGCTCTGCACTTAACACTAATGCGCCGCTCGCATACCCTTTGCGATATTAACGCAGCTCGAGTTTTAAGCTTAAAGTATTTTTCAAGACTTTGATTTTGACTCATTTTACTTACTTGCTGTTTCTTCTGCTCCTTTTTCCTCTTGTTGCAGCGAATCGCTGAGCGTGCAATGCTTCCACTGGGTGCTGACGCGCATGCAACACGACATGGACATGATACAGTGTGACAAGAAGCAGGCGCGTCTCTGGGCCAAGCGCCTGCATGTGGCCCTCTTGGTAAGTAAATGCAACTGCAGTCAGTTAAGCTATGTGTGTGTGTGTATGTGTGTGAGTGTGCGTGTGTGTACGTCAGCTTGTTGTTGTTTGCTTTGGCACTTGTAAGTGCACTTTTGGGTGCACTTTGCCCGAGCTCAGCGTTTGCTTTGAATTAAGACTGCGCTTAAGCCAGCTTCGCTGCCTCATATGTGTGTATGTGTGCGTATATGTGTGTGTGTGAGTGTGGTGAGCTTTGTTGCCAACACAAGCGCCGTGCAAAATGGATCGAACTACTCTAATAAATATATAAGAGTACTGATTGAACTTTGTGCAAGTTATAGTTAAAGTTGACTTTAACTTCTCAAGTTGAACTCAATGTTGATGAGTTTAACTTGCAGTTAAGCCAGTGTATAACGTGTACATTTAAGACTGAAATTTACTTTCGCTTGTCACATGTTTAAAGTGCAGTTAAATATAGTTAATAAATTTAACTTGTAGTTAAATTTAACTGTAAATTAAATAATGTTAGAAAATGAAATGTAGGCATTTTGGTTTTCAAATTATTTAAATATCTTTGGAAGTTATGTTTAAAAAAAATGAAGTTCTCGTCCTATACAAATTTAACCTTAAGTTAAATATATTTTTAAAAAAGCTTTCTAATATGCCATAAAATTTACTATCTGGTTAAATATAAATAAACTCAAAATATTATTGCACTTAACTGTAAAATATTCTTTTACAAATTAAAAAATGATTTAATTAATTTTCTTCATAATATTATTGTTAGTCAACTCAAATATATATAAATACAATTAAAACTTCACTTAAAACAATATATATATATTATTGCAGCTATTCTGTAGTTGGGTTAATAAAGTAAAATTTAATGTTTCAAAAGCTACACTTAAGGTTTAATGGATAATTCAGTTTAACTGCAAGTTAAACATTTCGAAACAATTTTAATTAAGTTGAAATATTCTATTAACCAATTGATATTCATAATAAATTTATTAGGCAATAGATAATCAAGTAAAATTTTTTTTAATAGGTATACAATTATTCGAGTTAAATATATCTGTAATATAGTAATAATTTCCAAGCTCTATTTCAAACCACTTCACACCTCGAGGCACCCCACTTTCTTACTTCTATTACTCCCACACCCCTGGACGTTACCCCGACAACCGGCTAAGCTGACGATAAGCAGCGTCTATTAATGGTTATCAATTTTTTTTTTAATTAAAGACATTCCGGGAATTGCTGCAGAGCTTGCTGGGACTGCAGAAGCTGAAGGATGACAGCAACGCGCGTGGCCTCTTCGATATGTTATTGAACAATGTCTGCTATGTGCTGGAGTATCGGGAGACAATACTGCATTTGTTAATGAACTACAATGAGGCACATAGCACAAAGTGAGTACCACTCATACATACAAACCATCTGCGAACATATTATATATTGGAAATAGCTCTGGCCGCATGCCATGTCCAGGCGACACCAGCAGCAGCAGTAGCAGCAGCATGTCGCATGCTGCACAGGATGGGCACAAATAAGCGGGGCAAATACACACATACATACATATACTCACACACACACAACAACATCGACTCCTGTCTAATGGAATAACCAACAGCCAAAATATCTAACATAACACACATTCATTCATACCATCCAGATTCGTTCTGCACAGCGATTACTGCCCGATAAAGTGGTTTTGCTTCAAGTTTGTTTCGATACTCTGACAGTTAATAAGTGTATGAAGTAGTGGTAAACTTGTTCAACTTTTAGGATTGCAAAGTTGCACTTAAATTTTATTATAACTTTATCTTGAGTAGTGTATTGGTTTTTGGGGAAAATTCAAGGCGAATATATCGTAAATTTGTATCAACGTTTTTGCAATTTCAAAATAGAAAAAAGTTTTAAATTTTTATATTTTTTCTTATATATTTATACGGATATATTTTGTATATATTTTCTAAATTTTTTTAAAGTTGCATTATTATAATTTTATAATTTTTTATAATTTTATATTAATTAAAGTTTTTGTTATCACAACTAAGTTATTGGAATATCATTATGGAAGTTGTGACTAGTCTGAAGTGTAGCGGCATTATATTTATGTTTTTTAATTTTTTTTATATATTTAAATATATTAATATTGTCTATATTTGCTGAATTTCTTGCATATTTTTTTGTTATATATTTTTAAAATACTTATATATACTTCATCATGCAATCAAAGTCAGCGTATTCGCAATTGAGAACGTTCTGCTAAATCTATTTGAATTCGCTGCTTTTGTCCAACTCGCAGGCTTCTGCCCCCATCGACAATCAGGCATTGTTTGTCTTGACGGCATGCCTTTGTCTTAAGACTTGCCCCATGTTTGCCCAGCTGTCTGTGTCTCTGTGTGTGTGTGTGTGTGTGTTTCTGCGCGAATGTGAGTGTGTGGCAGGTCTGTGGCTTAAATGAACTAGTTGCGCTTTGAATTTGGAGCAGTATAGGGAGCGAAGTCGAAGTCGGCGAAAACTTTAATTGATTTTACAAGCATGTGCGGCACGCGTGCTCTGGCATCAAAATGATCGCATTTGCTAACCAGCAGACAGACGGACTGACAAATAGTTGGACAGACAGGCAAAGGAGGTGAAAGACAGCTGGGTAGCTTGCACCCTGCCTGCATTCTAATTGCCAAGTTTTGGAGTGCGGGAAGAGGGGAGCCTCCAGCGCGATTTACATAGAACTCCCTCTCCTCTCTCTCCCTCTCCTTTTCTCTCTGTCGGACTCATTAGCAGAGCGGCACTTACCTGCACTTAGTTAAGTACTCGAGTATAGCTCGACTCAAAGCGATGCTGCAACACGTGCATGCACTTTCAATTGCCATTTAAAAGTTTGAATGCTGTAACGCTCCCCTTGCCTCCTAAATTCCCCTTTGCAGCATATTTCGCACCCGATCGAAATCCATTTAGATAATTGCAGTTTTTTAAGCTCACATGCGAGGCATGGAAAGCTAAGCTCACTCGAATATTTCTAAACGAATGCACCAAATTTATCTGTCAAAGTCGAGGGGGGCTAAGATAGCGAGAGTGAGATGGAGGGGTAGAGTTCGGGGAGATACCTGCAATAAATGCCAGAAAATGTGTTTCTGTGTCACACGCAGACGAGCGCGACAAACAGCTGAAAACAGCTAAAAACAGCTGCAAACAAAGCTGAACAAACACACGTACAGACGAACGACAACGCATACCGTGGGGAAATCAGCAAGATTAGTTCGCAAAAATGCAGAAATCAATTACAAACACATTTTGCATTTGTGCTCTCTAGAGAGAGAGAGAGATAGAGAGAAGGAAAGTGATAGATAGTGAGAGTCCATGTGAGATCGAGTGGCTGTGTCGATTCTCTAGTGATATTTTTTCTATATTATTTAAATTATTCAATCCTTCGCATACGCGTTATCCTTGACTTCTTTTATATTTTTAATTTTTTAAATTTTACACAGAGAAGTTCAAACTTTACTAGTAGTACCTGCAAGACTTGAAGGTTTTTTATTTATTTGTATTTCCTCATTTTCATTAATTTTTTTTTTTAATAATTATTTATTATTTATTCCTTTACTTTTTATTGTTGACCTTTTTGTCTGACATCAGTTTTTATCGCTCTTGTAAAATTTTTTACAATCCATTAATTTTTTTTTTCTCTTTTTCTCAATCTTTATTTAATTTCCTATTCATTTTTATACAAACTTGTCAACTCTTCTTTAACATTTTAATATACATCAAAACTTATCCTCTTAAATTTGTATGTGATCATATTATTTAACTTACAAATATTTTAAAATTTCCATCACATTATTTTTTTAATTTTTTACTTCCGCATCTGCTTATCAATTTTATCATGTAGTCCCATTTTAATCCATTCCATAGTGCAATCTGTCCACAATCTAGTTTCAATTTGCCATGGCGCGAGTTCAACCATCAATGCGCCATTCAGTCAAATGAAGAGCTGGACATAGATGGATAGCAAACGAGGATTGAGAGTGAGGATGAGTGGAAAAAAGATAGTGTTGGAAGCGGGATGGGTACATAGAGAGTTTAGAGCGGAGAGTGTAGTGCAGAGATGCTAGTTCAGCGTGTAGCACTGCATTTGAAATTTGCGAAGCTCACGAACTAAATTCATTTAACGCGCAAACACGAAATTGACAGCAAGCGGCAATAAGCCGAGTGCAAGTGCATGTCGGGTATGCTGGACTAAAAAGAAGCCCTGTAAAAGAGCAATAATGTGCAAAGCTATAGTAGAAAAGCTGCTGACAGATGTAATCTGAGCTAGACCAGCTTTAAAAAATTATTATAGTAAAATCTTTATCTAAAAAAAATCGTAGTCTAGTAAAGCCAATATAATTTACAGGGTATATGCGGAAGTAGAATACGCAAAAATGTGCTGTATTTAATAGAGAAAAAGAAATGTGCTGTAGTCCCGGCTTTTTGAATTTTGTACAGGCATATACACCGACTATACTACCCCATTTGAGGGTATACAGGGTATTCGAACATGTTGTTGCACTGCAATTGGCGTGTTATTGAAGCGTTAATATTGCCACTAGAGCGTGCATTGGCTGGCAAAAATCAGATCGATCGATTAAATATTAACTGCCAAATTATAGTACGAGTAAGAGAGGCAGAAAGAGCGAGAGAGAGAGGGAGAAGGAAATGGCGACAGACATTGCTTTCAATTAATCTTTGCAATTAGCGATAAAATAACGGTAAGTGCTGCTGCCTTTTGAACTGCAATCAGAACTCGAGCAGTCGCGAGATTGAAGCCTTTTGGCGTTCCCATGAATAATTCATGAGGCTGCCCTCGCTAGCTGGGAGTGTGGGGACGCGGCAACCTTCGGCAATCAGCGCCCATCACTCATTCTGCGGCCAGTGATTGTTGCGGAGATTCTTATTGTTGTTGTTGTTGTTGTTGTTGGCGCTTTGTTGCTGTCATAATTAATAATATTTTCATTATAAACGTCTTATGGCAACGGTCGTCGCATCACAGTCGCTAACCATTTGCCCCAAGTCGGAGCGCAATTACATTTTATCATTTATTCAACATGCGCCCGCTCAAACTTGCCGCATGGGGCAAGTCTCAGCCTGCTGCTCCTTTCCCTTTCCCCCGACTCCCATACCACGTCGACTCTTCTAATTAATTCTGTGCGCAGCGCGGCATTGTTGTCATTGCTGTTGTTGTTGTTGTTGTTGTCGTCCATTTAATCAACGTAAACGCGAATATCAAATCAAGCATTGCCAGCAGTGTTGCATGCAACAAACAGCGCACACATACAAATTAATTATAAATAATTTATTAACGATTTATCTTTGTCCCATTTGGCAACACATGGGTTTGAGTGCGCCTCCTCGACTGTGTGTGTGTGTGTGTGCGTGTGTTGCAAGGTGGGTGACATCGTTTTGCCTTTGCTTGTAAAATGGTTTGTGGCATGCAATTTGTTATGCAACCATCAACTGACCCCAGCCTCAGTGTTGCACCAAGTGTTGCCGGCATTGCTACACTGCCGCTGCTGTGTTGCCACTGCCACTGCTGCTGTTACCACATGCCCGCATTCTACACTGCGGTTGCTTAGCATTGCGGTCACTCAAACGCTCTCGAGTTGCATCCACCTGCCCGAAGGTGGGGAAATTAATATTGCAGCATTTGCGCGTCGTACATAGTACGCGACTCGATTGAATTTCAATTTATCTAGCGGGAATTTCGTAATTTAAATGAGCTGCGCACACAGAGAGCTGATCTCAGAGGGAAACTGAAGCTGCTCTATGGTTCATTTGGAAAATTGCATGCTGAAAGTGAAAGAAATAGTTTCAATATAATTAATGAAAGTGCGAGTATATTCTGTATATAATACTGTAACTGAGAAAAATTGCCATTAAATAAATCAACATTTTTTATTTAATCCAAAAGTCATGCCAACTCTTTTAGGTAATATCTTGAAGTAGTAGTAAATACGTTTTGTGGCTGTCCGTCTTAAAAGGACATTTTTATATTGATATTTTTTAGCATATTAATACAAATGAGTCCGACCATTACTAGCTAAATAATCGACGTACTTAACATTTACGATTTTTGAGTCTGCAAATTTTTGATAAGACAATAAAACTGATATCTCTTTCATATTACTTACAATAGAAGTAATATTTATGGTATAATACTTGGTAATTGCTGACTACTTTATATTTTAAAATATATGCACTTCCCTCATGGGATACCTCGTTCTCGTTTTATTTACTTAGAGCAGCATGAGCAGCTTCCAGATCTTTGTCAGAAAAGCATGGACAATCCCTATCGAGTTTTAACTAATAAACTCAAATAGTTTGCATTACAAAAAAAAAAAAAAAATAAAATAAACAAGTAAATTTGTGAATTTTATTATTTATCTTACACGTCATTCATAAGCAAAAATTTTCACAATTATTATATTATTAAGAACTAAGTATATTTATTAAGAACTGGCATTATTTCATGGAGTACAATAATAATCCGAAAGGTATTATTTAAAGCCACATCAGCAATGACTGCACTTATTTTGTTAGCTTATACCTATTTATTTCATGACCTGTTTATCGATTAATTTATTTATGCAGCTATTTGTTTATTGTAGTATTATTTTCGCTTTTTCTATTATATTTTTTTCCGGCCTACAATCACAGCAGACCTCATCTTTCCACTGTACATTTCTGTCCACTGTTCATTTTCTGTTTTTCCGCTCCACTTGCCACTTGGCACGACCACAGACACTGGCATGTGGCTGTGGCAAGTGCAGGAATACCTGCTGCCACTGATTTGCATTACGTTGAAGTCATTATTAAGCGTGCAGAAAAAAAAACCCACGTGGAGTGCAGGGTCGAAGCCTTTATCAGCAAATTGCATTTGCCCACAGCAGGGGCACATAGTGTTGGAAAATTGCGTTATAAATAGCATGTTATTAATTGCAACTGAGCCTATGCTTAATGAGTTTACTGCTACTACTTCGATAGCTGAATTCCCTGAATTCCCAGCCTCGATATGAACTCGAGAACTGCTTTAAATTATTCGCAATCGCAATGTTAGTCTGCAGTTTGCAGTTTGAACTTATCTTTTCCCATTTTACCTGAGCTGACAACAATTTCCATTTGCAAATGCATTTCCCCCGCGTGCAAGTTTCCTGGCACATTGACCGCATTTTGGAAATTTCAAAAGTCAGCTTCCAGCGGGGCCTATTTAAATTCACAATGAATTCGCATAAATTGTTCGGACACTGTCGTTCCCATGCGAAGTGGCGACCACTCTGTCGTGAGGCACTGTATTTCCATTGGCAACATATTGGGATGTTTTTCGAAAAGGGTTTCTGTACCCTGGAAGCACAAAGTGGGAGTGTATGGAGGGAGAGAAAAAAAATAAAAATAATTTTTTGGAAAACAAAAATAAAAGATACATTCTGAATTTAATTAATTTGTTAGCGAGTAATATTAAACATAAAAAATTAGGTCTCTAAACAGGAGACAAATCCTAGTTTTTAAATATTATTATAAATTATTATACATAAATCATCAGGTCTCAAACAAGGAGATAAATCCTAGTTTTCAAATATTATTATAAATTATTATACATAAATCATCAGGTCTCTAAAGGGGAGATAAATTCTAGTTTTAAAATATTATTATAAAGGTTTTTTTGTTACAGGGTATTGGCTAGTCCATTAGCACTTCGAGGTTGCGCATCAACGATCAGGTCTCGTAATTAGAGTGCGCGCTGCAGGACCTGACATACAGGCGTATACACACACAAACCCTACACACACACGCGCGTGACACCGCACACACACACACATGCATATGCAAATGGTGTTGAATCATGCTCGGCGCGAGTTTCAACAATAGTCGTGCATTCTGCGAATTTACACGATAATTTTTTTTGACGTTTGCCAATTTGGCAATTTTAATACCCCGCTGGGCGTTGATACTGTTTGGGTTGAATTGAAATGCAGTATATGCCGCTATGGTAATGAGAATCCATAAAAATATCTATATATATTTACATATACATATATATATTAAATTGATTTAGAAATTGTTGCCAATTGAAAATCACTAAATTGTATGCATATATTGAAAACGCTCTAGGCTCAACTCTTTCATCGTTGAGTATTTGGTTTTGATCATATGAAATTCATTGGCCAAAGGGCATGGCCGTGTCTATCATTTATTCGTATATTTGCAGCTCTGTGCAGCCTTCTTTGCATTGTTCTTTGCTATGACTCGAGCGATTTTCATTATTCAAACGGCAATCAATCATTTTAACAAATTGACGTGCACAATGACGTGGCCTTTTTTAGAGCTTCTGTTTATACCATTTACCCATTGAAATTGGTTAAAAACTGGCATATTAGCTATAATGACAAAAGGATACGTGGCAGACCATACCACAGATATTCCTAATGAGTATTAATAGTCGAGTGTATTTTTGCATGTTCAATATTTTCATATTTCTCAGCTTTAACAAGAGCTAGAAATAATAAAAATAATAATAAATAATATTTAAAAAGTGTCGTATTGGGTGAAAGGTATTTAACTGTCAAGTGCGCTCGCCTCTTCCTTACTTTACTTTTGAATTTTCTCTAATTTTTTGTTCAACATTTTCGGTTTGGCTAAAAACAATGCGGAAGTTGCGCCACTTTTTGGCCATGCGCGACGACAGCTGATTTTGGCAGTTTGTCGGTCTGCCTTTTTGCAGTTTTCCCTTTTTGAAGCTAATTTGCTAATTGGAGGCGTCATCGTCGGCGTCATCGTCATCGTCGACATTCGAGCCAGCGGCAACAAAACATGGCACCGCATCATCAGTCAACGACGTACTTTGAATCGATTTGGGCTAGTTAACTCGGGCTAAAATTTCAGCCAAAGGGAAGGCGGAGGCGTTGCTGGTTGTGTCAATGTTGGCCGAATGCTTTCGCCTTTCTCCTTTGCTTTTTGCCATTTTAATGATGAGTCTCAATAAGCTTGAAAGCGCAGCCCCTTTTTGGGCGTTGCTGCTTGAAAGTTTTGAGTTAAATATAGCTGGAGCTGCTCGGAATTTTAATTTAGAAACGTAAAAAAGGTCAGACGTTTTTCAAAGCCCCATTGAGGAAAACCTTCTTCATTCTTGTTGTATTAATTTTATTAAATAGGTATATACTGCTAGTATATTTAGATGTATCTATCAGTTCTTCAAAAACTATTTATCTATAATGTTTTGATAATTTTCAAAGACTTTGATTGCTTTTTAATTAAAGCTGTTTTATTTTCGAAGGATAAATTTAAATATGGCTATATACCTTACTCCGTCATGAGTAGTGAACCTTAATATGTATCGGATATTTCTGAGCCCGTCTGTCCATTTAGTTTTCCGCATTGTTGACATTAAACTGATATTTAATTATTTGCAGCCATAATCAGTGGACTGTTAAATATGTCGCCGAATGCAAATATATCGTAAAAACTTTATTCGTGAATTATTTTTTTCGCTTTGACAGCATCACGTCAATTTTGCAGAATAAGCATTAATTGAAGCTCTGTAGAATTTGCAGAAGGCTGTCAAAAAATCGCACAAAAAATTCTATATGAAATATAATTGAATTTCAGAATATGTTTGCATGTAGTTTTTCATAGTTTTCATTCAATTTGAAATCATAGACCAAAGAATTTAATTATCGTATTCCAGTATGTAATCATATTTACTTACTAATCCCCCGCTTTCATTCATTGCAGAGCCTTTCTTCGTGATGTTGTGGAGACGGCAAACATTTTTATCAAAATGATGGAGCGCTTCTGCCAGGGTGCAGTTGTCGTCCAGGACAAACGACGTGCTGGCGGCGCTGGTGGCAAGAAGAAGCAGAAAGCCGCGGCCAAGTCCAAGCAGGCCAAGGATGGCACGCAGCCAACGGAGGTGAGTTGAGAGTTGAGAGTGTTAAATTGAAATTTTTAATGCTTATAAATAAATTACTGCATTAAATGACATCATTTGGATTGCGGGTGCTTGGCCAGTGGACCTCGCCACTCCCAGCCGCTCGCCGCTCGCCGCCCGCCCGCTGTGTGCGCCATAAAATATTCTCTAAATTGGCAATAAAATTTAAAACAAATAGCCAAAAGCGCCAGCGGTTGGCTCAAAAAACAATTGTCGTCTATATTGCCAGGGCGAGAGATTTATAGGTTTGATCGTGAAATTTAATTGACTGAAAATATGGTTAAAAATAAAATAGAGTTTGCCGCGGCATGGACGCCGCGACACCAGCGGTTTCATTTGTTTTTGGAGCTTTGGTATTGGCCCAATAGACAATTTAACTTTCTGTTCAATGTTCTACGTTCTATATTCTCTGTTCTATGTTCTATGTACTCTGTTTTATACGTTCTATGTGTTCTATATTTTTTATATGTTCTATTCAACATGTTTTATATTTTCTATATGTTTTAAATGTTTTATATATTCTGTATGTTCTATACGTTCTATATGTTCTATATGTTTTATATGTTTTATATGTTCTATACGTTCTATGTGTTCTATATTTTCTATATGTTCTATTCTATATGTTTCATATGTTATATTTGTTCTATATGTTTTATATGTTCTATATGTTCTATATGTTCTATATGTTCTATATGTACTATATGTTCTATGTGTTCTATATGTGCTATATTTTCTATATTTCCTATATTTTCTATATTTCCCAATATTTCCTATATTTTCTATATTTCCTATATTTCCTATATTTCCTATATTTTCTATATGTTCTATATGCTCTATATGTTCTGTCTTATGTGCGATATCTGATATCAAATAACTATCTAGTGTCTGATATATGTTCTTTGCTATCTAATATCTGCCAGCTATATATAAATATGGGAATATATTTTATATGTTACTTATTCTCCATACTTCTTTGAATTATTGCATCGGACTTACCTTTGCAACACTTTTCACAGTGCTTTTGTTTTCCGACCGCGTAAAGCGAAAAAACCGTCAAGCGTGATTTCCGGCCAAACGCCAACACTTGGCACTTGCGGCACACCCATTTTCTGCCCCGTTTTGAATGCCGCAGCGGGCGTTACGTAGTGCCGTTATGTGGCCGCCATTTTGTGTTTGCTGCCCGTTGTTGGTCGTGTGGTTGCCGTTGAACAAACGTGTGTTCATTTTTTTTTTTTTTTTTTGCTGAAAACGCTCAACTGTGCTAATTTTTGACATATTTATTTGCAGAGCAAGAACTCTGCACTATGCTGTAGTTTCTCTTCTCTTTTCTCTTTTGTTCCCGGTCTCTCACTCGCATATAAACCTTTACATATATAAGAGAATTGTGTATGCATCACTTTTCGAACAATTAGTGAGAATATGCGAGTATTCGAACGTTTGTTCAAGTACATACCGACAACATTATAAATACGATATAACAACAGAGACATATTGAAACGACTTTGAGTGAGCGGGTTTTTTCAATATTAAAAAAAAAACAAAAAAACAGCACAGGCATTAAACAATAGTATAAAATATGAGTAAGCATGAATAGAGACATTGCAACTGGCTTAATAGACTATCAGATACCCCGCGCTTGGCTGGTTACAAAAAAGAAGTATTAAGCTTACAGTAAATAATTTTTTAAAATAAAAAAACCTTAGTAAATTTAAATTACTAATTAATTTTTCCTTAAATTGTATGGTATATGTATTTAAAATATTTGAATTTGAATCTAGCCGTCAGCAGTATTTACCAAACACAAATCAATTTTAGCCAAATGCGTATATAAAATAAATGCGCTAACATTGCTTTCGTGTGTTTGTGTGAAAATACATATATAGCACAAATACATATGTATTGCCGTGGTATTGTATTAAAATGCGAAAATATGCCAATGGCCTTGTTAGCGATAGAAGCGCAATTAAAATATGCATTGTTAACAAGGCCGATAAGGACAGGCAAACGACAGGACAAACAACACGTGCGTATGTGAAAAAGAGCGGTCGAATGTGAACGAGTAAATGAACAATTATTCATTCGATTTTGTTAAACAAAAAATCGAACACATTTTGTTGGCATTTAAGGCTTTTTCAAGCATACGTTACGTTTTATGGAATATAAATATGGTTATAATATTTTTTTTCTCTTTACCGCGCATCATTGGTTCAGGGGTATTATATTATGCATTTAAAATTTGATTATTATACAAAAATATACTTTGTTTTAGATAATAATATATAAAATTTGATTACCATATGGAAAAATATACTTGTTTTAAATATCAAAATTAATTGCATACTTATTGTCATTGCAGGAAGAACTCTCCAGCAAATGGGCTGAAATGGCTGCCGAGGTCAGTCTGCTGCTTGCCACAGAGTTGCAACTGCAGGAGCACGAGCAGCCACTGCCCTTCGATGCTACACTGGAAAAGTCTATCGATGATCAACGGTAAGTGATCGAACAGTTAATAATGCTTTGTCGTATTAGTTTTATTATTATTATTATTTTACTTTTTGCTTGCAGCGAGGATTGCATGATGCGCATTAATAAATTTCTACGTAATGGAAAAGTCGAGCATGCGATTGCCTTGCTGCGCGCCGCCAGGTGAGTGTGTGGTAGTGTAGCAGAAGGTAAAAGAAAATGGAGAGAAAAGACCTTTAGCTCGACAGTTTGGGCGAAAATTGAGCAACAACTTGCTGCAGTAATCCTTTTGAGAAATCTGCGCTTTAATAACTTGACATTGACTGTTGCTCGCAGAGCCTTTGTTGCCCGCGAAGAGCAGAGAGGGTATAAAAGCAATTCGCATAATAAATTAACCCAGGTAAAGGCAGTAAAGGAAGCGTTGTACCGACGCACGCGTTGAGCTCGCACGGTGAGAGGTAGAAGAGGCAAATATATCCTAGAAAAGCGAAATTTTATGCTACGCTCAAAATAATGCTTGGTAAAATGAAAGAGTATATAAGGCTACAGGATTGTATTGCGAAATATTTTGTTTTCGTTCTCATTTTGCTATTTCTGCTATATATGATACAAAAGATAGATTTTACTCGACAAGATTAGTATAGTTAGACGAGCAGGCAGACTGAGAGACCCTACTGCCAATGCATACAGGGTATTGAAAAAAAAAAGAGAAAAGGGAACACCAAGGATGCCACATCTCTTTGGCCTTGCTGCTGTGCGTTGTTAAGCGTCGCTCGTTTTTCTCCCACTTTTTCCTTTTTTTTTTTTGCTCCACGTACTCTGTTTATATTTCATATTTTGCTCAGAGAATGTCCTTGGCCGGCGAGCACAGAGTACAGCTCGCAGCCTCGGTCCTTAAATTAAATAGTTTTTATTTATTGTGAAGGCAGAGCACGCCCGCATCCCGGTCAGGTGCTGTGGTAACTACAGATAATGACAGTGCAAGGAATGCTTCTTCTCTCTGTCCTGCTGCTCATTATGTATGTGCCTCGTCCCCGCAGCGCAATCAGGTTTCTCACAGCTACCCAAGGAGCGGGTTTCGACTGGGTGTGACGGGGCCGTCCCTCCATTCGATTGCCAGCTCAATTATGTAAAGCCCCCATGTTTATTGTTTGTGCTGGAAAATTGCGCGAAAATCATTTACCTTCTTGCGTGTCAACATTTAAACAAGGCAAACGGACAGACGTTGCGAGACAGCCAGACGGACGGCCAGACAGAGTGAGAGCGAGAGGCCAGACGGCACCCAAGCAGCTGCTGCCGCTGCTGCCGTCGCTGTCAAAGGCTGTCACACAGTCGCAAATGTGGCTTAAACATTTCCAAGTCATTTATTTATCAACATCATTAAAATTTTCTACCTCAGCGAAGCTGTGCGTTCGCGCTGCGAACTCATGCTGAGTCAAGGCGCCGCACAATTAGATCTATATGTGTCCAAAGTAACTTAGAGTTGAGGAATAGGAAGGAGAAGTGAAAGTTTTTATATAATTTTATTTGCAATTTAAAGTATGATAGGTATGATATATTTTTCATGATTCACGAATAAAAATTCCAATAAAAATAAAAAAAGCTTAAAAGATATAATTTTTATAAGTAAAAAATAAATATAAATAATTAGTTTCAACTAAGAGCATATAAATAAAAATAAGTTTAACAATTTTACTTCTATAAATAATTAGTTTTAACTAAGAACAAATAAATAATAATTACCTACATAATTTCATTGAAGAACTTAAGAGAAAATTCATGAAGTCTACAATTGAAATATGTAGCCCGATATTTATAATATCTGCAGACTGTAATGCGGTTGCCATCACTGTAGAATTTGCAGCAGCTGCGCCTTTATGAATTAAGCTAGAGATTCGATTGTGCTGTGCCTTGTCCTGCTGCTTGTTGCTGCACATGGCGTATACGTAATGTTGCCATTGTGCAACTTCATTGAAATTTATGTGCATTTTAATTGTTGCCAACGAAAATTGTTGCATTAAAATGTAGAAGGCACTTGGAGGGAGTTGAGTTGTTGCTGCTGCTGTTGCTGTTGCTGTCGCTGCTGCAATGGCAGCAGCTTAAAAAGGTCTAGACGCTTTTTGTGCTAATAAATTAAAATGCGATATGCATAGGACGCTGCCTTGCACCCAATGCTCCGAGCCCCGCCCTTAAGCCGCCCAAGCGCCCAAGCGCCCACTCGCACTTCATCTGCCTTTTGTTTGCAACTTTTTTGTGCCCCGCTTTGCAGTCTGAAGAGTTATGCTTGCTCTTGCTGTTGTTGCCTCAACATTTTTCGGGTAAACAAAATATTGAGCGTAAACCCGGCAAGAGGAAAGAGGAAGGAATACACAAAGGGGAGAGTAAGATAGCTGGGTATTATTATGCTCTGCATATGTGTCTGGCCTGGCATGTAAGTGCCCAGCCAGCATTTTTAAATACTTCTCGCCGAGTCACACTATTACAAGCAGTTTTTGCCTCTGCTGCTCTCTTCATTTTATTAACAGAATAACAGAAGGGAGGGAGAAAGCAGCGAGCACAGAAAAAAAGAGCTGGGCATGGGAAAATAGAGAAACTGAAAAACGTTTTGGTTTTTGCTTTTCCGCCGCCGGCTTAATGGCCAACGCCAAGAGCGGCGCACACAGAAATGTCAGCTTGAAAAACTTTTAAGTGAAGTAAATGCGCAGAATGTTTATTCAAACTTCATTTTAGCTGCAACTTTCAGTCGACCACCCCGTGCCCAGTGCACCCCTTTTTGCCATCATCCCCACCATTCATAGTTTCCCCAGCTGGCTCTTAACAAAGCTTATTTTAGCCAGCGTCTGCTGTTGCTGCTAATGCTACTGCTGCTGCTCTTGCCTCTTCAGCTGCATATTTGAAGTTGTTGCGCTGCTGACAACGACTGCTTTGCATCTAAAGCTCTTAAGCCGGCTTGCAGATCATGTTTAACCAATTTATCAGACGCTTATTGCCATAGCGGGAATCAAAGCCACTTCGAACAGTGCACACTATGTATAGTTATGGTGCGCTTGCAGAATGTATATTAATTTTGGCCAGCAGCTTGCAATGCTCAAAAGTATATCGCAAAATTTTACTGATCATTATTAGCTGCCGAACTGATCACTGTCTTCTATACTACTGTGGGCAAAAAGTAAGGTGAATTTGCAATTTAAAATTCTCAGGCTTAAGATGGCGAACTAGTTGCTTTTGAGTTGCTTGAAGAGATAAAAGAAAAATCGACGAGGGCGCTCATGGCTATACCGAAAAGGGACTATTTGGCCTGTTTCGAGGATTTGAAAAAACGTTGGCATAAATGTATTTTATCGGGAGGGGATTACTTTGAAAGAGTAGAAATTGATTTAGGAGAATAAATAAAGAATTTTGACTTTACACAAATATTCACCTTACTTTTTGCCCACAGTAGTATAGCTTGTTTCTCCAAAGATTTTCATAGCATATATTTTAGCATACTGAGCATTGGCAGCTTTGATAGTATGCGATTCTCAAATATTTATTTTTATTTTATATTAGATGTTAATATGGTATTTGATCAGTTCACTCAATAATTAATTAATAACTTACAGCTTAGACTCTCAGTGATAGTAAAGCTTTGCAGTGTACCATATGGTAGAGTCGACTATGGCTGGGTTAGGCCTAGGGGAGTAGATTTAATTCAGATCTGTGCAGCATATGTGGTATACCATTTCCGCTCATCATACGCCTCTGTGCCGCTAATTAGTGTTAGTTAACTGAAGTGCTATGCAATCAGTCGACTCATCAGCCATAAATACTCGCTGCAACTGCGAGATGAAAGAAATTTATATGCATTATGTTATGTTGCATATAACTGCAGCTCAGCAAAAATAACAACAACAACAACAAATTCTAGTGTAATTATGAGAGTGATTTTATGCTAGGCAACGGCTAATGAGAAGGGTCGCGGGATTACACAATTTGCCACGCTAAAAATCTAAAACTGTTTTCAAATGCACACCAATCTGTGTGTGTTAATGTGTGTGTGTGTGTGTGTGTTTGTGTGCGGTATGGTGTGGCGGCATGTCTGTCAATTTATTGGCGCTTGACAGCGAGAAACATAAGTTGCACTATCGCAGCGCAAACACAGCGGCAACTAAACGAAATGGCCCAAAGCTGCAGCTGCAACACGCCGCGTGGCTGCCACAGATATGGCCAGAGACAGAGCAGCAGCAGCAGTAGTAGTCGGGGCAGCAGTCGATGCCAAGCATGTTGCCAGTCGATATATGGGCTCTATAGCACTCTCTCGCTCTTGCTCTCTCTCCATCTCTCTCTCTCTCTCTCTCTCTCTTACGTCTTCTATCGCTGTGTGTGCGAGTTGCATATTAAGCTGCTTTCAAATATTAAATTAACAGCAGCACTGGCACTGGGTGCAAAGCCTGCAATATTGGGGCATAGAGCGAGAGAGAGAGAGAGCTTCTTTCTCTCTCTACCTCCCTCCCCCGCTGGCATGCAAGGATTATTTGTGTGCTGCACCAAAAATGAAACCAGAAATGCAACACGGCGCCGCACAAGTAGTTGGCATTGCCACTGGCTGCGTTGGCTACTTCCTCTCCCCCTCTCTTGCTTGCTCTTTCCCTCTGCTATGTCTCTCTCTTTTTTCTCTCTCTCGCTGAGGGTGTTACTGTGCTGTGTGCAACACGAGAAATTTTAACGCAATTTTAAACGCATCAATTTCATTTTGTGAAAGCTAAAAGCTTCGCTTGTTGCATGTGCCGCGTACGGATTTTGCAGCATGACGTGGACGTTTGTTATTGTTGTCCCACACACACACATACACACACACAGACACACATATGTACTGCTGCCATTGTTGTTGCTGCTGCTCATGTCATGCCGGTTGCAGCTTCTAACATGCAGCGAGCGCTTATATAGGCCATGGCTAAAGCCCGACTTCTTCTGCTCACGTTGCAGAATCGCGTGCATATGAAATGCTGTCGGCCCTCGTGCTGCTTTCGTCTTCAATCAATCTAAACAAGTTTCTCGCTCTGCTGCAATTTCAAATTGGTTTTAACATGCCATGCAGCTGTGCAGATACGCTGTGGCGGAAAAAGTATTATTCCTGCAACTATAGAGTACTTAAAATAGCCTTATTCCGAAAATTATCGGGATCGGCTTGCATATAGTATAAAGCTTATATATTCTTGTGCCGTTAGGTTATAAATTCGATTTAGTTTTTTCTAATTACTTGTAATAAGAAATGCCTTTATTTAAAATGTCCACATATAGCCTTCCGAACATGTTATATAGCTTATATATTCTGGTACCGTTTGGGTATTAATTCGATTTAATCGATTCTACTATCTCTTGTAATCAGACAACTCTTGATTTATAATTTATTATATTTATGTATATAATCCGAAAATTCTTGGTTTATAATGTATCATATTTATATATACAACATATATAGCATACCATATACATATATTCTTGTGCAGTTTAGCAGAACTGCAAATCTTTATTTTATGAGTAATCTCTTGACTTTTTGATGATTAGTCCGATATAAATAATATATCTTATTAATTTTTTATATGTAAGTTGGATGATTTTGTCGAGCTGCGGACATCTGAATATCTCTACAACTAAGCTAATTATTCAATCTGAATTCTAAATTCTATTCTAAATATTAAAAATATATATTCATATATATTCTTGTACATTTTGATAAGTTAACTGATTTAGTAAAACTGCGGAGGCTCTTCTTTTATTGGTAGTCTCTTGACTTGGGTAAAATCTTTAAGTTTAGACAGAGTTATAGCTTATATATTCTTGTACAGTTCGGTAAGTGAGTCAATTAAGTCGAGCCGCGTAACTGTTTATTTAATTAGTAATCTCTTGACTTAAGCAAAATATTTAATCTTAGTTATGCACTCGCTTTTCTCTCCTCTCTCTTTCTTTCACTCTCTTTGCCCCTCTTTTATTGTATTAAATTACATTTCTAATTTCTTATTCCCCGCAGGGAGGTCTGGCCTGAGAACGACGTCTTTGGCTCGTTTACCGCTGCACCGGAAGATGAATTGCTGTTGCTGCGCGAGATTTTCATGCACAACATTACAACAGGTAGGAGCAGGCGACTTCTTGCTAATTATGTTTTATGACAATGCATTAAGCAGAGGGTCGCGGGCAGTGCGGATTTCCAAACGCGGACTGAATGTACTTTTAATTAAAAATGAAAATCTGCCAAGTGGCATTTGCGTGTCATTTGTCTTGCAATGCTGCGCGCTCTTTCCCCCTCTCTCTCTCTCTCTCTCTCTCTCAGTTTCCCCTGCTGGCTAATTTTAGCGCTCTATTTTGCATTTCGACTCTATAAATCTGCTGGCCGAAATAAGCCAAATTATAGCGCACAAGTTTTTAGTGAGTGCTCGCCTTGCTATCTCTTACTATCAGTATTTATCTCACTCACACACTCTCGCTCTCCCTGTCTTGCTTCTTATGTGCATCCTTGTGTCCTTGTTGCAAGTCTAAGTTTTTTGTATTTTTCGCCGGCTTCTTTGGCGTTTTGCCTTTTGGCTGTCCGGCGCTTAACAAATTATCCAGCAGAAATTCTTGCGCTTCATTAAAAGTAAAAAATGGCAGCACAGGGCTACGCAGAACGACTGCCCATTTTCCATTTTCCATTTGCCATCGCCCGTGCTCCATTTTCCATTTTCCATTTCCCAGCAGCCCGAGTGCCCAACTTTGTAATTCAGTAGTCAAAAGCAGAACTGACTGGGCGTCCTCGCCTCACTCTGCCGGAGCACTGAGCGCTCTGCGCTGCGGCCCAAATGAAAATATATTAAACGCGTAATTGTTTTTTTTTCCACTCTTTCAATTTGGGTTTTCCCCTCTCTCCCTCTCTCTCTCTCTCTCTCTCTCGCTGATCTGGATGGATGCTCTGCCAAGTGCATTGGCTTGTAAAATTTCGTTGTTTGGCTTGTCGTTGCGATTCGATTGAAAAGTCTAGGCAACATTCACAATTTACTGTCCATTTCCTTGGGAAATGGGCGCAGAAATCGCACAGACACACTGAACATGTATATTTATTTTTGTTTGTGTGACATGACTTTTCAATTTTCAAGCGATTTCATGCCGGATATAAATATATATTCATATATAAATATATATATATGTGTGTTCTCTCTGACTTATCGCAGTCATTGCAGCTGCAGCTTCGGCGCACACACCTTGCAGCAAAAGTTTCTGACAAGCCTTTTAAAACACATTCATGCTTGACAGTCTTTTATGAAATACGAGCATATATCACGGCTATATATCCTCGTGTATCTATGCATATGTGTATGTGCGTGTGTATGTGTGTGCAAGCTGATGCACGTTTGCAAACAGTGCAAAAGTCCGGGGCTAAGCCAAAGCTTTCAACTTTGACTGCAGCTTGTGCCGGGGCATCGCGCTTTATTTTCGAGGCTAATTTATGGCGTCTCGCGGAAATCGATTCTTTGCAAGTAAATTTTTAAGTTTCCCTAAAATATATAGAAAACATAAAAAAAAAACTGTGAGCTACTCTTTGCCATTTGCTATAAATTTAAATTTGCAGTAGTTGCAAAAATGGATTGAAAGGCGGCATTAAATATTTAGTTTAAATAATTCCATTTTATATGATTATTTATTTAATTTGAATTTAAAATATTTTTTTTCATATGAATATTTATTTAATTTGAATTTAAAATATTTTTAATTGCATTTATTTTAGTTTAAATTTTTCAATCGGTTTAATTGGTTTTCGGTTTATAAAAAAAATTGTTAAAGTCGTTGTAGCTGTTCATTGTTTAATATTACGTATTGTCACACACACACACACGCACACATATTTACACATTTATATTGCTAGTATTTTTTCGTTGCGTGTGTCCCCAATTGTTTAGACGGCTGCTGTCTATGCCCCGCGGCGCCATCGCCGTCCCTTCGCACCGCTGTCCAGATGAAAGAGAACTCGATTTGCTCAAAGCGTTCAACCCTTTTGTGTCTGTGTCATCATTTTAAGCGTTGAGCTCGTTAAGCCACGCCTTCCGCCCACTCCCCATGCAGACGAAAAACCGCGCCTCATTCTAAGAGTAACCATGGGATTTGCTAGACAGCTTAACGCCCCTGGCAGCGCCGTCAAAGCCAATAGATTGATGGTCAGTTGACAGGGTTCCGGTCTGAACATTGTGCAATAAATGGTACAAAAAAAAAGCAGCATATTGAAAAACTGATGAGGCACTGAGATACCCATGGCCACTATTAATGGTCCTCTGACACGGTTCCGGATCGAACATTGTAAAAAAAAATTAATGCAAAAAGAATTTTGAAAAAAATTTGAGATATCCAAAGATTTTCTTGTAGTGTGTCTAAATGCTAGTAGTCTTCACTAGTATTTTCTTAGTCAGCATATTAAATGTTGTTAAACGTGATATATACATATATATTTGTATTTATTTTTATTTGTAAATTGTGTATATTTATTTAAGATTAATTTAATATTTACATTGAAGAAATTATTATCAGGCTTTGAGGTATTAATTTTGCATATAAAGCTACATTCTATTTTTTATTTTTTAATATCTTAAATTTATTACTATTTACATTACGTATATGCAAAATCTTAAGACTGTTGTTATATTATCATAACAAAGTTTCTACTTAGCAAAAAAAATATGTAAGCCTTAAAACAACACCATCTTCAAGCGTCTACTCGACATACCCTGCCACTCTGCCTTCACTCTCGTGGGTATTTTCATAATCCGAATATTAAATGTTGTTGCTAATGCGCAAAACGTGAAAAAAGTCCCCAAAGTGGCTTTCCTACACGGTCTTCTGGCCTCTCGCGTATTCCGCTGCAGAGCGGATTTTATTAATTACCACGAACCGCAAACTGCATGTTGCATGTCGCTGCATGCCGCTGCATGTTGCATTGTGCATGTGGCCTGTGGTTTACGTTTAATTAACATTTTTTTTAATGCACGTGTTATTCGAACTTTCTGTTTTTATGCTCTCCAATTTTATACCTCTTTTCCCCCGCATTTAAAATAATTTATGGCGCGTGCCTATTGTTTGCGCGCAACGCATTGGTTCAATTTCGATTTCAATTTCAATTTAATTCAATATTACGCATGCATGATGCTTCGGCGCTTTGTATATGTGTGTGTGTATGTGTGTCTGTGTCTGTGTGAATGAGCACGCTTAGTTAAATCTTAATCAAGTCGCTTAGCTGATTTCGATTTGTGGCGCGCATAATAAATGATGATGCCCTGCGCTCTCCCCTCGCTCTACGCGCGAGTCGCAGGCGAGTCAAATCAGCTCCAAGACGCGCACAGGAATAACACAAAAATCCACTCAAGTGGTAAAACAACAGTAGAAACAAGTAAAGACACAAGAAAGTCAAAGGCAAGCATACTCGACTGCGGTATACCCTTCATGATGTCTTGAAAGGCTGCCGCAATAATTTTTTCTAAGAATTTAAGGAGCTCATAAAGTCATGGAAAATCAGCTAAACAAACAGTTAAAAAAAATTAAATAAACTTGTCCAATGACATTGATCAAGAAAATATATATATATATATATAAATACCTATCACCTACCATTCTGCCTGTTACGTACTTCAGCACAAAGTTAATCTACCCATTTGAATGACAGAATGGCAGGTATAAAAGTAACGAGTGGAGTTAACAGGGACAGTAGTGAGTGTCTATGTATATGTATATGTAGTATATATATGTACATATATTTCAAGCCAAGTTCTTAACTGATTTCCCAGCGCAAACAAGTTGGACTTCTGCTGTGTCCTGCACAGCTCTAAGCGCTTTTTGTCGGTGTCGCCGCTTCTTTCTGTCTCTCCCTTCCGTCGTCTCTTTTCCCTTCTTTCGCACATAAAAAACCAAAGTTTATGATATGAACACAAATAAAAACAAAAGCGCACAAAGAACAGCAGCCAGAGCGCGTGTCTCTCTCATGTTGTTGTTGAATAACGAAATAAAATACAATAAAATAAAATAAAATATACCACGACACATATACCCAGACAAACACATACATACTCATGAGTACCTTCTCGGAACGCCAAAGCCACTTACCCTTCACGGGTCCAACTTCCGGCTAAGGATACTCACTCAATTAGGTGACATGCACTGTGACCTTTTGCAGGGATTTGCCTCTCGTTCGGTAGTTCCCTCGTCCAGTTTGTTTATGCTGATTGAGCTAGCAGTGTGTTTAGTACAACTTTGCTTGTGATCCGTCTAATTCTTTGTTTATTACATAAGTTTATTATTTAGTTAACATACATTGCGTATACGTAATATGTGTGCCATTCGCTTATTGCAAATGGGTGAAAATGCTGCAGATACCGGAAGGTGTGGCAGTTCAGGATTAAATGGCATTGAAAATTATCATAAGTACTTACAATATTTTTTCTATTTTACTTATTATTTTTATCTTTTTTTAAAAATTAAATCAAATTAAATATCTAAACAATTCCGCGTCGTGAAATGTTGACACCAATCTTATGTCGTCTTTTTGCTTCTATTTACTGCTAAATGCCGACAAACAATTTGAACATATTTTCACCAGGCCCACCTGCAAATACCTGTCTCCAGAGAGAGGCGGGGCGACATATTCGAAATGTTTGTCTCCGAGGAAAACATGGCAAATTTAAAGTTTAAATTGAAAAACAAAACTTGCAGCGCGCTGGGGCGATGCTTAAATAAAATTTGTCCCACAGAAATAGTGGTCGTCGCGTGGGTGGAGCATGTGGATGGTATTCCGGGCGATTTCCACCTCTAGTAAACATAAAACGATGCACACTTTGGGGACGCGGCAGCGCAATCGCAACTGGGCGACAATAAAAAGCAAGCAGAGCATAAGGCGTGGGGCAAAAGTCATAACGAGTGCAAGCACATGAAATGAAATCGTAAACGCCCACAAACCGCCCCCAAAAGTTGTTGCCGCTGCCGCGACTGCTGCCACAACTGCTGCTGCTGCTGCTGTTGCCTTCTTTTTGTCGCTGTGTACGCAAATGTAGCGAAAATTCCGTATATATTATGCGATTTTTTCGCCTTTTTATACCTTTTAGCCATTGAAAATGTGTGAAAAACGGGTATGCTAAGTTTGTAGTAATGTATGATAATACAATGTATGAAATGTATTTGCCGGTATCTATTTGGTTAAACTCAGAGAAGTTAGTTGTTAAAGGATCTAAGGTGGTCAAAGAAATTAATGCCCATAGGAAATTGATTTAAAAAAATGTATGTCACACTCACTGCTACATTAATAGTTTTTGTTTTTTAATGTCCATGTTTGATTAATATTTAAACATTGCAGTATTTATATTTGATATACCTTCCTAAAGTATTTACTAATTTTTTAAATTAAAATTCAGTCAGACATTAAACATAGAACTTATTAGGCCACGACTTAAATGATCAAAGTGATGGAAGGGTATTGCTTGGTCGACTTCTTTTGACTGCAGCATTTTTTTTTACATATTTTTTTTGTACTTTGTACTTTCAGTTTGCTGCTCTTCACATTTGACATTTGCTTTTATGTATATATATATCTATATATATATATATATATATTAATGTATAGTGTGCGTGTGTGTTTGACTGTGCATGTAACTGCACTTGTGTGTGTGTGTCTGTATCACACATGCTTGCTTTTGTGCCCGTTGCCGGCTGTACAGAGAAATTAAGCAATGTCTCCCAATGGAGCAGTACGCTGCGTATATGTAATGCGGGCGCGCTTGTGTCCGTTCTGCTGGCGTCGCTGCATTAAACATGAATGCAATTTAAAATTGAGCGCATGTGTGTATGAGTGATTCCTTTTTCAGGCCCAGAAAGCCACAAAAATTTGCCAAAAAAAAGCAGGAAAATGCATAAACGAAAATTGAACACACACACACACATATATATAACGTAAGTTTCACTTGTGCTTTTTCATTCGTTCGGGCTTCTGCTGCTGCTGCTTCCCCTTGCACTGCCTTTCGTAACTTTTCCGATGCTAATGGAATGCCATTTGTCTGCAGACTGCACCGCAGCTTTGAAATCAATTAGATGCAACTTTTTACTCAACTGTACACACATTTACCCGGCTCTCATACCAACAGACACACACACCCCAGCTGATGTGTATGCACTTTGCACATCTTGCAGTTGGTATTGCGACATTTTGGCTAAAAGTTTGTACTAATTTTATATAAATTATTGCTCAGCATTACACTAAATCCTATTTCAGATTTTGTTAATAAATCTTCTTCGAAAATTGCCCACTTCACAATAGCCCCAAATTGGCTTATGAATAAATGCCATTTGACTTTCAGTTAGTCAGCAATTCGCAGCACATCGCGTAGTGCATCAATTTACACGCACACACACGGAGACACACACACATGCCCACACACAGACGCTTACATCTCCGTTGCTGGACGCAATCATCTGATTGCAGTTTGAAGAGAAATAATTGGATTTGAAATAAAAATGTTCTGTTCACGGTTTTGTTTTAGTCGTGTGTGTGTGTGTCTGTGTGTGTAGTATGTGTGTGTTCTTATTGGTATCATACGAGGGTTGATTTTATGCACAATACCATGCCTAACTGTCGCATGCGTCACTAACTTAACGTTTATTTTTATTGTCTTGTGCATTTGGCCAGGTCTTCATTATTAATGTAGATTGCCGATTGGCTGCGGGCTGCCCTTCCTGGTGTAGCTGATACGTTAAAAAGAATAAGAGAAACAATTGTCAGAGAAGAAAAGCGAGAGAGAAACAGAGAATGTGATGGTAATAGAGAGCGTAAGAGTGAGAGAGGAGAAGAGCTTTTCTGTAGCACCATTTTATAAAAGCTGGTATAAGTCGAACATGGTGTCCTTAGACCTAATCTTAAAAATCGAATCAGGATGACCATCCTTAAGTTCATAGTCCATCCAGTTATTCCGAAAAATACTTACATGCGTATCCAAACCTGCTCCCAACCTTGTAGAAGAAAATATTTTTTTGGATAAACCTTTAACTGCATACCTATTTTTCTGTGTCAGATCCCCTCACCTTTATTAAAACATTTATTGTGTTCAGATTGGAAAATAGAACTCTGTTTATGCATATAAAAAAAGAAAAACTAAAATAAAATAAAATAAAATAAAATGAAATAAAATAAAATGAAAAAAAAAATAAATAAAATTAAATAAAATAAAGAGAAACGTGATAATCCCACTCAAGCATCTGCCTAAGGTGGCATTATGCATTATTTGCTTATGGCCCCCAATTTAAATACGCTTTGGAAATTTATGTATATTTTTTTATAATTAAATAATTTCAGTTTTTGTTTCGCAGTTGTTTTTTTTTTTTGTTTTTTTTTTTTCTGTTTTGTGATGCCATTAAAATGTTTGATTCGAGATAAGTTCTCATAAAATTTGGCTTCTCTGCTGACGCTACACTCATCGCGGTTGCTATTCCATACTTATCGGCTAGTATATACCATAATACAGATCATATTTAATATATTGTGTATATATATATGTGTGTGTTTTTTTCGCAATATTTTCAATATTTTGTTTATCTGCTGATGCTTCTTTCTTTTCTTTTTGTTCTTGTTGCAATTAATGTTGCAAATCAAATCGTTCGACTAGGCTCGCATTACTTCGTTAGTCTACTTAGGTATTTACAAGTACACACGCACACGCACATACACACACAGACGAGGACATACACACATGCACACACTGAAATTACGAATAGTTTGGCAAGTGCTATATATGCTAAATATGCATGTATTGGTATATACACATATATATCTACTAAACTGAATAGTTAAATATTCGAACACTGTAAATAGAAGTATTTGTATTTGTATTTGTATTTGTTTAATAATTACTCGCTCTGCTTTATACTACAATTTGTTAACGTTTTTCACGCTTTGCCTATGCATTTATTTGGTTTTTGCTTTTGTATTTATCTCGCATGTAGCTCTAAAAGTATTTTTCTTTTTTTGTGTATTTTATTTATTTGTTCTATGCTTCAAATATTTGGCAATTAGTTGTTGTTGTTTTGAGTTGGTAAAATGCGCAAAATGAAATGCAAATATTTGCACAGCGTTTTATTTGATTGTTTTCTATCTTAATATTTACTCAACACAGAATATTTTCAATTGCAAGCGAACATATGAGTGGATTTTTGTTTTTTTGTTTTTTTTTTTTTGTTTGTATCTATTTTAATCGAGTTTTCAATTTTACAGCTGAAATTTCACAATTAAGCTTAATTATTGTTTGAGCTCCGCATGGGGGAGATTGTTCAACGTTCTGTTGTTTTTACCATTATTTACGTAACGACCAACTGCCCAGCGCAACGAAAAGGCAACCACAATGGCACTGGCAACCCTGAGCCATGGGGCCAGAAATGTCGTCTGAAAGCCATTTAGCAGGCAAATAATTACATCGGACTCGACTAGAGTTTATTAACTGCTCGTAAGGGCCAAAAAAAAGGGAGGGAGAACTACGGAATGTGCACCCGAAAAGTGTCAAATATCGAATTAACTCATTGCGAGCTCGTTCCACTGTGGACATCTTGAGAAAGCGTTACTAAATCTCCGGGCATGTCATAAGCAAAAGGGGCCCAACCAGACCTTCATTAAATTGCACAATGCTCGGGGTCGACTCGGGGTCCTCGACTCTGCCATTGTGCTCGTCCAGTTTTCTGCTGTGCCAGCTAAATGAGTATAAAAAGGCTCTGCCAAACTTGACGCCGTTCCCGCTGCTCCCGCTGCCCTGACACTTGCTGCCCACTTGGAACTTCCTTAATTAAGATTTTGTGCGTCTTTGGCACTTCTCTGGGTTGTGCTGCCATTTCTTCTACTTATTTCTTCCAGCTTGGACTCGGCCTGGTGGTAATCCCGCCCAATCGGGGCCTAGATTGTCGGTCAGCATTACTTTAATTGTTGTTAGCCCGCTTTGCTCGGCATTTCGCTTTTGTGGTCGAAAATAAATCCTTCTGAATTGCTTAAGAGAAACGCTCGAACGCCTGTTGTTAGCAGACGCCCCCGTCCAACCCCGCCTATCCGCCTACCCACTGCCATTCTGCTCGTCTCGGCTTATCTGTCTTCCTGTTGCTCGTGCGCTTCTTGTTGTATTCCAATTACAAAGCCACAAAAAGTTGAAAAACTGTGCAATGACTGTGGTTCTGGCTCTGGCTCTGGCTGTGGCTCGCAAGATTGTTGCAGAACTTTTTATCGTGTCTTAATGTAATTGTTGTGTTTTGTATTTGTACTGCGTGGCAGGAAGGGGAAAGGGACCCCGGAGGGGTGAAAATCACCCTCCTGCTGTGAAGATAAAGCTGTGCGATGTTTGAGAGCCGCGTCTCTTGTAATTTGATTTGCTGGCACATTATTTCGATGCTGTTGTTGTTCTTCTTGTTGTTGTTGCCGGGCATTTTTCACATATCTTCGAATAGTTTAACAACATCTCCCATTTGGCGGCTTAGCCCGGTCTCGTCTGGCCATTTGGTCGGATTTACACCCATATGCCCCGGTCTCGGTCAATTTATAAAATGAGGTTAAGTTGGGGGCCAGGCCTGCGCACCCTCGACAAGTGCCAAATACAAAGCGAAATGAAGCGAAGAGGGCCAATACAACTGGGGGGAAGCTCACCCGGGAAAATCTCTCTCTCGAGAGAGGGGAAAACTCTAGCAAAGCGCTTCCATCGACCATCGAGTGTGCTGCAAAGTCGAAAATTTTTAATTAGATTGCAATTGCTCGACAAAGTCTGCAACTGGGTTAAGTT
Organism: Zaprionus bogoriensis; assembly: GCA_035046045.1. Lineage (NCBI taxonomy): Eukaryota > Metazoa > Arthropoda > Insecta > Diptera > Drosophilidae > Zaprionus > Zaprionus bogoriensis. The sequence goes on along the minus strand of JAWNOI010000141.1, from coordinate 4,591,923 downwards.
GGCGACTCTAAAAGACTCTTCCGGCAGAGTCGTAAATGCCTGTGTGAGTGTGTGTTGTCTGCAGCTAAAGTAAATGCCATCAGAAGAGGCAACTGTGTGTGTTCATTTTGCGAAAAACGAGAACGCTTTGTACTGCAATTAGATTTACTGCGAAATTAGTTGGCCTAGTTTCTTGGCAAAGAACAGTGCAGAGAGAGAGAGGGAGACGAACAGGGAGTTGTGGTACAGCTCTTGAAATTGGAGCTGTAATTACTTTGCTTGCAAAGCAATTGATTGTTGCAGTTGTTGATTGTGTCAATGGATTTCCACGCAAGTTGCGAAAAATCATTTAATTGAGGGAATTGGAAAAACATGTATATCATATTGGGAGTAATACACCCAATAGAAATATGAAGGAATCATTTTTGTTAATTTCCTCTAATATTTTTCTTGACTTGTAAACTGAGTGAAAGTTTGTAAAACAATTTATTTAAAAGTGTATAATACTCGTAAATAAAATAAAATAAGAAAAAGAAAATAATTGTTCCATACAGGGAGTAATATATCCAGTGGAAATATGAAGCAAACTGTTTTTTTTTTGTAGATTTCCTTTAATATTTAGACTTACTGAAAGCTTTGCAAAACAATTTATTAAAAATTCTAATTAAAAACAAAATATAATAAGAAAAAGAAAACAATACTGGGATTAATATACCCTGTGAAAACTGTTTTTCCATTTTTTTTTTCGAAAATTCCCTCTAATATTTTTTTTTTTTGTTTTTAGTCTTACTAAAAGTTCGGAAAACAATTTATTTAAAAGTCTAATTATACATAAAAAATAATATTAAATAAGATAAAAATTCGTGCATACTAAACTGCAGTTTCTTTCACTTTGCAAAATGTACAAAATTCCTGAGCAGAAACTTTCATAAAACTTCCCCTGCACATAAAGCTTGTAAATTAAGAACTTTTGCAGAAAAATGTTCCATCCATTATCCACAACAAATTGAGTCATTACCTCAGTTTTCTGCCTCTGCCCAAACTAAATCTGCATTTTTTTTTATGCATATAAAAAAAGAAAAACTAAAATAAAATAAAATAAAATAAAATGAAATAAAATAAAATGAAAAAAAAAATAAATAAAATTAAATAAAATAAAGAGAAACGTGATAATCCCACTCAAGCATCTGCCTAAGGTGGCATTATGCATTATTTGCTTATGGCCCCCAATTTAAATACGCTTTGGAAATTTATGTATATTTTTTTATAATTAAATAATTTCAGTTTTTGTTTCGCAGTTGTTTTTTTTTTTGTTTTTTTTTTTCTGTTTTGTGATGCCATTAAAATGTTTGATTCGAGATAAGTTCTCATAAAATTTGGCTTCTCTGCTGACGCTACACTCATCGCGGTTGCTATTCCATACTTATCGGCTAGTATATACCATAATACAGATCATATTTAATATATTGTGTATATATATATGTGTGTGTTTTTTTCGCAATATTTTCAATATTTTGTTTATCTGCTGATGCTTCTTTCTTTTCTTTTTGTTCTTGTTGCAATTAATGTTGCAAATCAAATCGTTCGACTAGGCTCGCATTACTTCGTTAGTCTACTTAGGTATTTACAAGTACACACGCACACGCACATACACACACAGACGAGGACATACACACATGCACACACTGAAATTACGAATAGTTTGGCAAGTGCTATATATGCTAAATATGCATGTATTGGTATATACACATATATATCTACTAAACTGAATAGTTAAATATTCGAACACTGTAAATAGAAGTATTTGTATTTGTATTTGTATTTGTTTAATAATTACTCGCTCTGCTTTATACTACAATTTGTTAACGTTTTTCACGCTTTGCCTATGCATTTATTTGGTTTTTGCTTTTGTATTTATCTCGCATGTAGCTCTAAAAGTATTTTTCTTTTTTTGTGTATTTTATTTATTTGTTCTATGCTTCAAATATTTGGCAATTAGTTGTTGTTGTTTTGAGTTGGTAAAATGCGCAAAATGAAATGCAAATATTTGCACAGCGTTTTATTTGATTGTTTTCTATCTTAATATTTACTCAACACAGAATATTTTCAATTGCAAGCGAACATATGAGTGGATTTTTGTTTTTTTGTTTTTTTTTTTTGTTTGTATCTATTTTAATCGAGTTTTCAATTTTACAGCTGAAATTTCACAATTAAGCTTAATTATTGTTTGAGCTCCGCATGGGGGAGATTGTTCAACGTTCTGTTGTTTTTACCATTATTTACGTAACGACCAACTGCCCAGCGCAACGAAAAGGCAACCACAATGGCACTGGCAACCCTGAGCCATGGGGCCAGAAATGTCGTCTGAAAGCCATTTAGCAGGCAAATAATTACATCGGACTCGACTAGAGTTTATTAACTGCTCGTAAGGGCCAAAAAAAAGGGAGGGAGAACTACGGAATGTGCACCCGAAAAGTGTCAAATATCGAATTAACTCATTGCGAGCTCGTTCCACTGTGGACATCTTGAGAAAGCGTTACTAAATCTCCGGGCATGTCATAAGCAAAAGGGGCCCAACCAGACCTTCATTAAATTGCACAATGCTCGGGGTCGACTCGGGGTCCTCGACTCTGCCATTGTGCTCGTCCAGTTTTCTGCTGTGCCAGCTAAATGAGTATAAAAAGGCTCTGCCAAACTTGACGCCGTTCCCGCTGCTCCCGCTGCCCTGACACTTGCTGCCCACTTGGAACTTCCTTAATTAAGATTTTGTGCGTCTTTGGCACTTCTCTGGGTTGTGCTGCCATTTCTTCTACTTATTTCTTCCAGCTTGGACTCGGCCTGGTGGTAATCCCGCCCAATCGGGGCCTAGATTGTCGGTCAGCATTACTTTAATTGTTGTTAGCCCGCTTTGCTCGGCATTTCGCTTTTGTGGTCGAAAATAAATCCTTCTGAATTGCTTAAGAGAAACGCTCGAACGCCTGTTGTTAGCAGACGCCCCCGTCCAACCCCGCCTATCCGCCTACCCACTGCCATTCTGCTCGTCTCGGCTTATCTGTCTTCCTGTTGCTCGTGCGCTTCTTGTTGTATTCCAATTACAAAGCCACAAAAAGTTGAAAAACTGTGCAATGACTGTGGTTCTGGCTCTGGCTCTGGCTGTGGCTCGCAAGATTGTTGCAGAACTTTTTATCGTGTCTTAATGTAATTGTTGTGTTTTGTATTTGTACTGCGTGGCAGGAAGGGGAAAGGGACCCCGGAGGGGTGAAAATCACCCTCCTGCTGTGAAGATAAAGCTGTGCGATGTTTGAGAGCCGCGTCTCTTGTAATTTGATTTGCTGGCACATTATTTCGATGCTGTTGTTGTTCTTCTTGTTGTTGTTGCCGGGCATTTTTCACATATCTTCGAATAGTTTAACAACATCTCCCATTTGGCGGCTTAGCCCGGTCTCGTCTGGCCATTTGGTCGGATTTACACCCATATGCCCCGGTCTCGGTCAATTTATAAAATGAGGTTAAGTTGGGGGCCAGGCCTGCGCACCCTCGACAAGTGCCAAATACAAAGCGAAATGAAGCGAAGAGGGCCAATACAACTGGGGGGAAGCTCACCCGGGAAAATCTCTCTCTCGAGAGAGGGGAAAACTCTAGCAAAGCGCTTCCATCGACCATCGAGTGTGCTGCAAAGTCGAAAATTTTTAATTAGATTGCAATTGCTCGACAAAGTCTGCAACTGGGTTAAGTTGGCGACTCTAAAAGACTCTTCCGGCAGAGTCGTAAATGCCTGTGTGAGTGTGTGTTGTCTGCAGCTAAAGTAAATGCCATCAGAAGAGGCAACTGTGTGTGTTCATTTTGCGAAAAACGAGAACGCTTTGTACTGCAATTAGATTTACTGCGAAATTAGTTGGCCTAGTTTCTTGGCAAAGAACAGTGCAGAGAGAGAGAGGGAGACGAACAGGGAGTTGTGGTACAGCTCTTGAAATTGGAGCTGTAATTACTTTGCTTGCAAAGCAATTGATTGTTGCAGTTGTTGATTGTGTCAATGGATTTCCACGCAAGTTGCGAAAAATCATTTAATTGAGGGAATTGGAAAAACATGTATATCATATTGGGAGTAATACACCCAATAGAAATATGAAGGAATCATTTTTGTTAATTTCCTCTAATATTTTTCTTGACTTGTAAACTGAGTGAAAGTTTGTAAAACAATTTATTTAAAAGTGTATAATACTCGTAAATAAAATAAAATAAGAAAAAGAAAATAATTGTTCCATACAGGGAGTAATATATCCAGTGGAAATATGAAGCAAACTGTTTTTTTTTTGTAGATTTCCTTTAATATTTAGACTTACTGAAAGCTTTGCAAAACAATTTATTAAAAATTCTAATTAAAAACAAAATATAATAAGAAAAAGAAAACAATACTGGGATTAATATACCCTGTGAAAACTGTTTTTCCATTTTTTTTTTCGAAAATTCCCTCTAATATTTTTTTTTTTTGTTTTTAGTCTTACTAAAAGTTCGGAAAACAATTTATTTAAAAGTCTAATTATACATAAAAAATAATATTAAATAAGATAAAAATTCGTGCATACTAAACTGCAGTTTCTTTCACTTTGCAAAATGTACAAAATTCCTGAGCAGAAACTTTCATAAAACTTCCCCTGCACATAAAGCTTGTAAATTAAGAACTTTTGCAGAAAAATGTTCCATCCATTATCCACAACAAATTGAGTCATTACCTCAGTTTTCTGCCTCTGCCCAAACTAAATCTGCATTTTTTTTTGGGGAGAGGAAGCGTCTGAGAGGGAGAGCCTTGTCATAAACTAAATTGTTATTTAATACTTTATCGATATTTCATTTTTATATGCATGACTATCAAAGCACTTAATCTTGGCCCACGGACAGGCACTTATACATAAAGTTAACTGGCCCAAGCACACACACACTCACAGTCGCGCAAAGTGACCCAAATAAGACCACAAGATGGACATAGAAAATTTGAAAGGAAGCGGACAACGGCTCGATGGCCCATAAAATGTTTGGCTACTTGGCGGCTGATGCGGCGTATACGTAACGTAACTTTATGACAAATTGTTGCTGCTAATGCTGGACGCCGCTAAGAGGCTGGCGGCCACGTGTGTGGCCAAGCAAGGCCATAAATCAAGCTAGACGCATACATGCACACAACCACTCGTATATCTATATAGGCATTAGTGCTCTATTAGTGCTGCCCGTTTAGCTTTTTTTTTGAGGGCGGGGGCAGATAGTAAAAGCGATGTAAAGGAATTGATAGAATATAAATAATATAAGTATTGCCTTAGTGTTGACAGTTTAGCTTTTTTTTTTGCGACTGAGCAGAGAGTAGGTGCAATTTAATGAAATTGTCTAGAATTTCATACTAGAATCGACCTTTATTTAGTCGCTTAAAAAAAAAAAAACAGCTATTTAAGCATTAGCATAATTAGTGCTGGGAATTAAGCCTTTTTTTTTGAAGAATTTATGAATAGAATTTATAGAATTTTTCGCTAAATAGTGATTTTCTAGTTAGTTTTTGGCTGCTCATTCGTATGGCTGTATGTCTAATAGTGCTATCAATTTAGCCTTTTTTAAGTGTGGAAGAACAAGTGACACCAAAATAATATAAGTTTTTGATTGAAAACAGCAAAAAATTAAATGAAAGTCTCTAGAAATTCACACTATAATTTTCAACTGCTTTTTTTAGCTATTTTTTGGCTACTCTGTTATAAGTATTAACTCAATGCCATTTTGGCAATTTTTTTGGCTAGGAAAAGACAAATTTAAACGAAATCTGCTGCTAAATAGTTGACTGTTTTTTTTTGTTGCTAGCTTTTTTCTGGCTGTTTTCTGTCAAGCTGCGCTGCTCTAGCATTTTCTGGCCGCCCTTTCGCTTTATGACTCACTTGGCAGTTGGCAGCTGGGACTTTCCCCGCTTTCTTAAGACTAAGAGAAATGATTACAGTTGCCGGGTTTGGTTTTGGTTTTGGCTTTGTCTCAATGCCCGATGCTGGATTCCTCTCGCTTCACTGGAGTGTGGCATATTGTTGCTGGCCGAAGACGGTTTGTCACCAGATGCCCAGGCGACGCGAGCTGGGCGCCATCAGCTTGTGGCTGACCGAGCGCAGTGTTGTTGTTGTTGTTGTTGTTGTTGCCGTAGTTGCGCCCAGCTCGGTGGCAGCAATGTTGTTGTTGTTGTTGTTGTTGCGACTGCTGCTGCTGTTGTTGTTGTTGCAGTTGCTGTTGCCAGTCGCACTGCCTCGGCTGTGCCTGAGCAGCTCCATGGGCAAATTGGGCATGGCCTGATTGGCTGCTCCGTTCGGACTGCTCGGCGCCATCTCGATGTAGTAGCTGTCCTCCTGGCTGGGCGAGTGCAGGCTGCTGCGACTGCTGCCTGAGGAGTTGCCGCCGGAGTTGCTGTTGCTGTTGCTGTCCGCCAGCGATGCGCTGTAGAACTGCAACTTCTGCTGCTCGCGCTGCAGTTCGCGCGCCTGCAGATTGTGCAGCGGCGAGCTGTAGGGCGCCTCCCTGCGCGTGCTGTGATGCCAGGCCTGCAGGTGCGCCGGATCGGAGCCCTGATAGTGCAGAAAGCTGTGCGCATCGTCGCCATCGGCGCTGACAGTGAGCTGCTGGCGCTGCTGATGCGGACGCGGCGTGGGGCGTGCCGCAGCACGCTGCGGCCAGGGCAACTCGCAGCGATAGACGTGCGCCAGGCCGGCGAGCAGCACGATGACCAGCAGGCAGGAGAGCAGCAGCATCAGGCCGGGATGCTGGCTGCCGGGCAGCGTCTGCTGTGTCCGCTGCTGGCGTGTGTCGAGCAGCTGCTGTGCGGCGGAGGACTTGGAGTCCTCCGTCTTGAGCTCGACGAAGGCCTTGAGCTGCGCAAAGGTGCTGAGCTCGGCGCGCACCGCTTTGGGTGTGTTCACGCTGCTGTGCTGGTGCGCTGCAGCGGGAGCAACAGTTGCTGTGGGTAGTGTTGCTGCTGCTCGAGTTGTTGTTGTTGGTGTTGATGTTGCTTGGTGCTTGGTGCTGTACGTCATCTTCTTGATGCTCAGCGAGGGCTTCTTCTTTTTGCTGCCCGACGTTTGCTTTAGGTGCTGCTCCTTCTGCTGCTGCAGCTGCGGGTCTGCTGTCGTCTTTGCGTCGCTCTTTATTACTTCCGGCTGTCGCTTATCAGTCGCTTCCTGTCGCTGCTGCTGGCTGGCGTCCAATGTTTCCGCATCCGCCACAGTCGCTGTGCCCGGCAGCAGCAGTTGCTCGGCGTCGACCAGCAGGTTGTCGCCCTTGTGCATCAGCAGGGGCGTGCCGATTAGATGACGATTCTTGATGTGCAGCTGCAGCGTGGCGTGTTTGTGTGGCAGCAGTGGCAACACTGGCGCCACTTGCCCGGAAGTCGCACTTGGCTTTAAGTCGCTTGTTGTCGCCGTCGCCGTGGCTGTTGCTGCTGCAGTTGCTGCTGCTGCTGCTGCAGTTGTTGTTGCTGCAGTTGCTGCTGTCGGTTTTAATAAACCTTTGGCTTCATCCAAATGCCTTTGTTGCTGCTGCACGTTTGCTGCAGCCAGCATTGTTTGTGGCACATTGACTGTTGCCGCCGTTACTGCTGTTGTTGTTGTTGCTGCTGTTGCTGTTGCTGCTGTCGTTTTAGCCAGGCTGGCGACCGCAGCAACATCGCTAATGTTTGTTGGCAGCAGCGTCGCTGTTGTTGCTGTGTTTGTTGCTGTTGTTGTTGCTGTTGCTGTTGCTGCTGTCTGTCTGGCTGCTGGCGGCGCTGTAGTAGTTGCTGGCGCAGTTGCCAAAATGTTTGTGCGATTGGCAGCGCGAGTTGCTGGCAAACTTGGCATGCCACGGGCTGCAGTTGCTGCTGTGTGAGTTGCTGCTGCTGTTGTTGCTGCTGTTGCTGTTGCTGTTGCAGTTGGCATGCCAGGCATTTGTTGGCTCTGCAGTTTCGCTAACGAAGTTGTTTCAACTGGCCTCAAAGTTTTTGCGGTTGATTGCGTTGTTGTTGCCGCGACAACAACAGTTGCTGCCGTCGTTGCTGCTGACTTGTGCACTTTTGGCATAGTTGCAGCCGTTGCGCCGGCTGCTGTTGCTGCTGCTGTTGCGCCGCAAGTGGGCGGCATAGTTGAGTTCGCTGCTGCTGCTGTTGCTGTTGCTGCTGCTGGCGCCGTCGCCCTGCAGCGTCCATTGAAATGCTCGTAGAAGTTCTGCTGCTGCTCGTAGCGCAGCTTCAGGTCGATGCGACCCGGTGATTGACCCAGCTCGGGACTGCGACAGGGACTGGCCCACTCGGCAATGCCCAGCAGGTCGCTGCAACGCACAGGATTATCCTCCAGCAGCAGATCTCGTAGCTGCGGCAGTGTGTGCACAATCGCCTGACTGACGCTCTCGATGCCCGCCGACTGCAGGTTGAGCGTCTGCAGCCTGGGCAAAGGCAGCGCCGGCAGATAGAGCAGGCGATTGCCCGACAGATCGAGTGTCTTCAGATTAACCAGGCCGGCAAAGGCCTGTGGCTGCAGTTCCATGATGCGATTCTGCTGCACGAACAGATGCTCCAGCGAGGTGGGCAGACTGTTCGGCACACGCTGCAGCTCGTTGTGATCGAGGAAGAGCAGCTCGAGCAGCTCCAGGCGGCCCAGAGCGTCGTCCTCCATGTGTGCGATGCGAGAGTGCGAAAGATCCAGATACTGCAGCAGCGGGTAGCTGTCCAGGTCGCCGCAGTTGATGGCCTGCAGGGTGGTAGAGGCGGAAATTAAAGATAAATTAAATAATTGGAAGAATTTGTGATTGAGAAATAAATTCAATAATTAGCAGTATTTTTAACTGCAAGAAAAATTCAAAAGCTAGAACAATTTGCGAATGAAATATAAATTCTATAATTAGCAGCATTTTTAACTGCAAGATAATTTAAATAAGTATACAAATTTGCGAATGAGATATTAAAATAATTGAAAGAACAACTGCAAGATAAATAAAATAAATTGAAAGATATGGTAAAAAATTTGAACAAGTTTTAGACGCAAGAAATTACCTAAAAATAAAATAAAATATAAAGGAAATATTTACAATATTGTGTAATTAAAATATAATTTTAATAATTATAGAAATTGCCAGCGAAACCTTTTTGCGACAAAAATATATTTTACTCTCAGCGTAAACATTTTAAGCTTGCTCGACTGTTGAATACCCCAACTTACTTTCATAAAAAATATTTTTTAAGTTTTCTACATTTTCAGTACTATTAAAAAGGTTTTATTTTATTTATTTAAATTATTTTCATTTAAATAATCAATCCTCTTCTAATCTCTTTTCAAAATTAAAGAATAACATTGAAAATTAAAAATAATTCAATAAAAAATCGAACTATACGCAAATACATATTTTAAACGAGTCTTGCCGAAGTAGGAAGCGATACCTAGATATTCTCCAAGAATGTTTAATGATAATACAATATTAATAATACTAAATCAAAGCTTAAGTAGTTCTTCAATTATTCCCAGCCTTTTTTTTTTGTTGCGCTGATAGAAACTTCACTGAAAGCAGTGTAAAAGGTTTGAGCTGTTTCCACCTTTCCAAACCACTTTTAACTTTTCTAGTTCTGTTTGAAGTTTCGAGTTTGTTTGGGACATTTCGAGTCTGTTTCCATTTTATTTTGGCAGTCCCTTGGAAGAGTAGAGTGTAGCAAACCCCTTCGTGTTTGCGCATCGAACACAGTTTGATCGACTAGAGCTGCCCGAAGTTGCTCTGGAAATTTGATTAGTGCAAGAAGTGAGCGACTTGTGCTGACGTTGTTTAAAAATTAACTTGAATCAGCCGTTATAATTACTTCAAAGGGCTGCACCGACTGGGGGCTAGGGGCTGCCTGGCTGCCCGTCTGAATGCCTGAAGCGCAGCTCCGTCTGGGGCCGAAAGTAAACATAGACAGAGCGACTCATTAAATGAAACAAGCAGCAGGCAGCAGGCAGCGAGGCAGCGAGGCAGCCAGACTGGCAGGCGGACAGACGGGGCGACAGGCAGACAGGCAGACAGGCTGTCGCTGCCCTCGGGGGCTTCGTTGCTACAGACGGCAAAGGCGGAAGCGCAGTTGGGCTTTCGCCTCTAAACGCCATAATTTGCCATGAAAAGGCTGCGTGTTGACTGCCGATAAAGCCAGAGAAAAAAGCAAGAAGAAGCAGAAGTAGAAGCTGGCAGACAAATTAAAATGCCTGACTGCGATGGCAGCCAGTGGGGTCGGGACAGAGCCTGCCCAGACAAAGGCTCGCAGGATGCCTGGCAATTGCAACTAGTCTTAGCCTGGCTCAGCTGCCGTGCTGCTGCCTGTTGGCTTAAACGTGATTATGCTTATGCCAATTATCCTTATTTTATTAATGCCCAGACCCCGACGCTTTTGTCTTCAGTCTGCTTACTCTGCCGGCACTTTTGCACCTTTTATGGCATTTGCCATAATCGACAGCAATTTATGAGCCGCAGTTGGTTTTCAGCCCGCTTCCTTCTTTTCTGTATACCCAACATATATAGCTGAGCCGAGCTAAGCTCAACTAAGACTGCTACAGGGAACTACGATCATGGCGCAATGTTGTTTTTATGCCATTATAAATCTGTTTACCTTTGCTATTATCATTATTATTATTTAGTTTTTTCGCTGTAGCTGCAACTATGGCTTAGCCCGACTATCTGGCTAGCCATTCGCATCATCCACTCATCTGGTAACTAAAGTCTTGCCACGCCTTTTGTTTTGCTCTGTGAAGACGCTAGAGTGCACTCTGCTGTGCCTGTCTGTCTGTCTGTCGGTCTGCCTTGCTGGCTGTCGGCGCATTGTGATTTTAATTATGTTCTAGCACTGTCCAAGTGCCCGACTAAGAGCCTTGTCTAACTGCTCGTAAAACCGTCGGCAACACAATGCAGCGAATTAAGTGCGGCTTCAGAAATGTATACAAAACAGATTTCTTTGCGTTAATGCGGGGCATTCAAAAAACAAAAAACGGGGTAAATAAAGCGAAATAAAAAAGCGACGCTGTGAGCGCTTAAAAAGCTTAAACGGAATATATAAACTCTGTTAATATCCTGAAGTAAATTTAAAAGCGAGTTAAGGGTTTGCTCAGCTTGTGGGAATGGTGGCTTTAAATGTGTAAGTCTTTGCTAAGATATAGGCTACTGCTTAAGTAGAATAAATAGACTAGGTGTTTTGGCTCTTTTCAGTATTTTTGTAATACCCTGCAGTAAATTAAAATACAAAAATTACAAAACATTTAAGTTAAATAAGTTAAATTGTTTTCTGTGTATTTATTATTTAATATTTGTTTACTATATGAATCTTTTTTAATGGTCAATAGAGGTGTGGCTGGTTTTTAAAATGAATAAATTTATAAACAGGCATATTAATTTTAAAAGTAATAAATTTATTTTTAGGTATAAAAACCTGCCAGAAAATTTGGTAAAAACTGTTAAAAATTTATGTTTTTCAAGCTGAAATTACAGATACTTCGCACACAGTATTTATGTAACGAGTGCAGGGTATATCTCAGTTATAAATAGTTGAAATTTAAAATTTGAATAAAATTAAATTGGTTTTTCGACTAAAGCAAACCACAGCTTAGAATTGACTGGCAGAAATTATAAACGTTAATTTTTTTGCAGGCGAAATTCGACCGCTAATTATGCACAATTCGCATTCTATAAATCCGTACGAGAATTGCTGCGGTCGATTATACGTTCTGCATAGAAATAATTAGTCTCCAATTCGTTGTCAAAATATTATGCACATACCAGGGACATTTCAATTATTTTATCGCCAGGCTAATAATACGCAACGCTGCCAGGCATGGGCACAATATAATCAATAATACTTATATAGGAAAATTTCCTATTCGCATAATGAAATCCCCCAGGAGGCGCATAAAAATTATTTAAAACTCGGCGACAAAGTTGCCTCCGTTCAGCGGCCTCCTCGCTGTCTCACGCTCTTTGCCTCTGCCACTGTCTCCTTCTGCTTCGCCAGCTTTCGCCGGAAGTTGCGCGCGCCGAGAGGCAACAAAATGGCGGCGTAAATTTAAAAATAACAAAGTGTAAATCATACGCCTGGGTGAGATTTTTGCCAGAGGGTCGCAGCAGCAGTGAAGGCGGAAGGGCCTGTAGGGCGGGGAACAAGCAGCGACGCACTCAAGCACGCAGCCCGACGCGGGGCCACAGAACAGATGCTAATTAATGACAGCAAGGGGAGCTGCTGGTGCCGGGGCAGGGACGGCAAACCTCAATGGCCCCGCGGTGGAGAAAAAGATACGGCGAATGTGCCGTTAATTGCCGGCAAAAGCGTCAAAATTGCGGTTCATTGGCTGCACACAGTGGCAGAGCAGTAGGCTTATTGGAAAGAGCAAGAGAAAGGGGAAGGGGAAGGGCATCTCTTCCCCTGACATTTTATTGATTGGCAAAGAAACCAGTAAAAAACATAACCTTTGGCATGCGGAAGCTTGCAAATTTTTGCAAAGGTTTTAACTGATTTTTTTCTTTGCGAAATTATTTATATTTAATTATTATATTTATTTAAATATTATATTTATTTTATTATTATATTTTTTAATTTATTATATTTATTTAATTATTGTATTTATTTAATTATTATATTTATTTAATTATTATATTTATTAATAATTTCTTCACTCACCCTGAGCCAGTTGTGCGCCAGCTTGAGCGTGCGCACGGACTGCGCCAGTGCCGCCGGCACCTGGCAGAGTCCCGTGCCGCTGGCATCCAACTCCTTGAGGCTCCACGAGGCGACGAACTCCTGCATGGCGGCGCCCACCTGCGGATTGTGCGCAATCGACAGGCTCACCAGATCCGGTATGCCCTGCAGGGCGCGTATGGCCGCGCCTCGCAGGCGATTGTGCGAGAGATCGAGATGCTGGAGATTCGGCAGGGCCAGAAAGGTCTCGTAGTCGATGTCCGTGATGTTGTTGCTGCTCAGCAGCAGTGTCTGCAGGCCGATGAGATTGTAGAAGGCCTGCCGTGAGATATCCCCCAGCTGATTGTTGGCCAGATTCAGATGCTTCAGCTCGGGCTGTCGCCGGTCAAAGAGTCTGGCCGGCAGCCGAGCCAGACGATTGCACGACAAGTCCAGCGAGTTCAGTGTGCTGTTGAGCGCAGGCAGCGCGGTCAGCGCATTGTTGCTTACATCAAGCTGTTGCAGCTGCACAAAGCGCTGCAGTTGCAGGCTGCTCAACGCGTTGCCACTAAGATCGAGCCGACGCACAAGCTCATGCTGTCCCTGATAGTCGCGTGCGCTGTCGTAGCTCGTCAGGCCCTGCTGCGTCAGATTGAGCAGCGAGGCGGTGGCTGTGTTCACGCTGACGTCACGCTTGTGCAGTGTATGTGTGGGCGTGGCATAGCGCAGCTCGCCACGGTAGCTGGCGGGGGCATGCTCATCGCGCAGCATGCGGCGCACGCTCTGTAGGCTCAAGTGCTGCAGCGACAGCTGCAGCTCCTGCTGCTCGGCGGCGGCGTCGGTCAGAGACAGCGCAGCGCTGCTGCTCGTGCAGCTCAGCAGCAGCAGCAGCAGCGGCAGAGGCAGGCGTAGCATGACTAGCATGCTGGATCACAGTGGCACGAGAAGTGGTTGATACTTGTAAGGCGTGTTAGGGGCGTGTGTTGCAGGCGTGGCAGCCTGGGCAACTGCCTATAATTTCACTTAAAATTTATGCGCTGTACGTGCGTCTGTTTAACGCGTTCGCCTCAGTTTTGTACAGGCCCAAGTTCTGGCCATTCATTCACGTTCACCTACAGCTGTCCCTTTTTTTTTGGCTGCTTCGCTGTTGTTGTTATACTCCTTGTTGTTGTTGTTGTTGGTGGCAGGCGTCACGTGCTGCGCTGCTGGTCGAGCATGTGACAACTGTCAACAGTTTGACAGCAGGCGTGGCGGTGTTGCCCTCGTTTCCGCCATGGCGGCCATTGTTGGCATCGAGCTTAGAGAGAGAGAGAGAGAGAGAGCGAGAGTGGAGAAAAACGTTGCCTACTTTTCGGCGCCGCCTTGGAAATCGCTGAATTTTTAATTAAATATCAACTCAGCCATCAGCTTTTTCAATTGTTGCGCGTTTGCTGTGTTTTTTTAATTTTCCTCGTGTTTTTTAATATATTTTTTTTGTTCTCGCTTCTTTATCAGTCTGCTAATTGCTGCAGCGAACGCTGTAAATGTCAATTAAAAAGCGCGCATCGCTTCACTTCCAATTGCTGTTGAAGTTGTTGTTGCTGTTGTTGTTGTTCTGGTTGTTGTTGCTGCAGTCAACTGTTGTCGCATTACAACGTCAATTGTTCCCTTGGCGCTTGAAATCTGTAATAAAAACGTGAAAAAATTTGTAATTACGCTTGTTGTTCCTGGGCACAAAAACAAAAAAAAAAAAAAAAAACAAAAAGGTAAACACTTCTTCTCTATAATTTGCTCAGCTTGCGCTTTCTTTCGTTCCTTTTCATTCTGCTCGTTGCCTCCGTTTTGTGCTTTTTAATTTGTGCTTCAGCTTTACGAGTTGAAAGCGCTTTGGCACTTCTGCTTAAGTGTTATTTTTATGCTGATTGCAGCTAATGAAATTATAATTTCAACACGCTTAACAAGGAGGGAACACGATGTTGTTGTCCTGACCGGGTCAGGACTCTCTCATAAGGTTGTGCTACACCGGCACCTTTTGCCTCTGACCGCATTGCCACTAAGCCGGGGCCATAAAGCCAGCGTATGTGAAGGGTACTCTCTCTATCTGTATGTGTGAGTGTGTGTGTTAGAGAGAGAGTGTGTGTGTGCCATAAATCATTTAACTGGGTCATTTCATTTCCGCTGCAGACAAGTGACAGTAAAGCCACTCTACAAGCGACCCTCCAAAACGGGAAAAAAGTCGACGCAAATTTGATTTACTTCATGTTCAGAGCTACGTAATGACACCCAAATGTGTGCTAGGCCTTTCGCCCATCCACTGAAAATTAATTTGTCACTGTCTACTTAGAGTCAAAATTGTCAAGTGCAGGCACATGAGTGAGGCTTCTAGTCGAGCTGCTACTCACCCGTTGGGAGCAAGGCTTGGCACAGAGATCATATTAACCCAATTAGAAAACATGAGTTATGTTTATGTAGAGTATGTGAAATTTAAATAGAATATTTCGTAAGATGATTTAAGAAGTTTTCTTATTTATTTAAATAGAAATAAGTTTTGGCAAAAAAAAAATATAAATAAATAAAAGCTGTAGACGATAAGAATATTTTAGAATTTTAGAGTAATTCCCAGTGCGTTTTTAAAACGACTTTTCGGTAGAATGTAATATTTATATATAGTTATATAAAATATAAAAATTATATATTTATATATAAAATTAAAGCTTAGAAAGTTCAGACAAAAAAAATATTTCTCTATAATTTCAAAAATATTAGCATATCTTCCATTTTATTATAAACAATACAATACGAAATTTAAAATATGTTGTGTCTGGTAGAGTATTCAGCAAGCATCAAAAAATTTAAATATTTCTGAAAATAATTAAAATCAAAAAATAAATGAACAAGTATATACATTCAGTAAAAACTTATACATATTTTACATATTTTTCAAAAATATTTTTCTAGTTTTAGAGTATGCTAGAGTTCGTTGCACTCCCTCCACTCGGCTCAGCTACAAGCACAAACATGTTAGCACACGAGTAAACAAATTTATGGGCATCGCGAGCTGCTGCTGCCGCCTGATATTAAATTTATTGACAAATGTTATCAAGAAGTTGGCATTTCATTTCGCCTGTCGTTTGCTTACGCAACAGTAAAATGTGCGCTATAAGTTTGCTGCCACTCCCCCCGGACCAAAATCCCTCCCCCCTATTGCCCCATTGCCCCCTTGCCGCTGTCAGGCGGCAGATAGATGTTCTACACAAGTCGGTTGACATGAAAGTCGATTTAAAAACCAAACAACAACAACAGCGAAAGCGACCAGCGACAGCTGTCTGTCTGTCTGTCTCTCTGTCTGTCTATCTGCCTGTCTGTCCGCCTGCCAGTTTGACTGTCTCTCTGGCTGTCACCCTGTTTTTGTGCCCCTTCGGTGGGGACTTGCTGCGTTTGTCAGTTTATTTAATGGCAGCATGAAAATAATTTGCGAATTGCTCTGGCATATTTTTCGTGCTGCCTCGCCTTGCCTTGTCTGTACTTTATGATTGAGCATTAGCGAGGGTTGCTCGCAACATATTGAATATTTATGGCGTATTTTTTTTTTTTTTTTTGTTACTGTTTGCTGCTCACTCAGTTAATCAAATGCCGGGCTTAAAGTGCAGTCTTTTGTGCCCGAGCAAATATCCATGGCAAAGGAATGCGAGAGCAGCTTCAGCTCCAGCTTGAGCTCCGAAGCGCCTGCTTAAATAGAATCCATTGTGCAGCGCAGCTGAAATTGGATTTCTTACAAGCTGCTGCCAAAGATTTATTCCACATATATACTGGCAGAATACATATATACATATATATAGAAAAATTTAGCTGCAGATCCGAGCGCAAAGCCAGCCGAAGTCGACCCGATCTCTGGCTGCTGCCTGCTGGTATGACTTTATCAGTGCAGCAAAATGCAAATGCCAGTTGATGGCAAGGACGGAACGTTGTCGCCCTGTGCATTCCATTGAGTGGCAGTTCCCTGCCAGCTTTCTTAGCTTCCCATCCCCTCATGTCTTCTCCTCCTCTCCTTAGCTACTTCTTACGCTTGTTTTTTTACTTCAGTTGTGCGCTCGATTGCGCAACAAAATACAAAATTGTATCTCTGCCCTGCTGCCGCATACATTATGCAGCATTTGCAGTTCATGTGTGTGTGTGTGTGTGTGTGTGTGATGTATGTTATGTATTGTCTGCTTGTGTGTGTGTATCTCACGTAAAAATGCTGAGACTACTGCCCTTTCACTCAGTTAGCATTGCTCTGTGTGGCCAGCATGTTTTGCTTAAGTGCGTTTCCTGCATTGCGATACCCTATACGAGGAACAAACGGAGTATGCTGATGTGAGGCTCATCGAGTTCAGTTTGCATAGCAAATGATAATAAACTATTTAAAAAAACAATTGCTAGGACTGAACTAAAAAAAATTACATTAAAGTGAATAATCATTAATTTTAAAATATATTTATTTATTTATGTAGCTTAAAATGATATATGCAGTTATTATATATTATTACAGTATATACAGTATTATTTTATTTTTATTATTTTTAATTATTATTAAATGCTTTTAACAGTATTGGTATTTAATTGTTTGTATTTCTTATTAATATTGCAATTAAAAATATATTGTAAAATAAGTGTGCTTAATTTGGATTAAAAAATATAAATATATATTAATGTCATAAAAAAGTTTATAATTCAGAATAATTCCGTTTTCATTATGATTAATTTTTTTTAACTAAGATTTAGTTCTTCGGCATTTTCTGCCTATTCCACTTATAAGCAGGGTATTTGCCCGTCTAGCCGAGTCTCTGTCTGCTCTGCTTTGCTTACTTGTCATGCATGAGCCTTGTGCACTTTCTTCCCTTTTCTTTTTTTCTGTTTTAATAAACTTCCGCTTTGTGCAAGTTTTATTGAGTCTGCCGCCCGCTGCTGTTCTTGCTGCTGCCGCTGCTGTTTCTGACATGCATTCAATGCGGGCAGACGGACTGGCGGGCAGCGCGGGTGGCGCGGCATGGCTGGGATGCTGCAGCATCTGTGTCAATGTCAACATGGCCGGGACGTGCGAGTTTGTCACTTTTGCAGCGAGTCGCGTGTCTGTATGCGTGTTGTGGCTGGCTTAAACGCAACGCGAAAATCTTTAAACGATGTGTCCAACACTTTGCAAGTGAAATAAATGAAAAGTTTTCAAATTAAAGTTGAACGCTGCGTGAAGAGGCGGACAGTCGAGCAGACAGGCAGACAAACAGATAGACAGAACTGCGAATTGAGCTGTTTTCGTAGCATACTTTTGTGCGCTGGCGACATTTCAGCAATTTTTGAGAGCAAACTGAAAATCGGTCGCTGTGCGAGAACTTGTGTGTGCTTGTGGCTTATGCTCATATCTCGATGCCATGCTGTTGTCTTTATTAATGCCCGGCGGCTAAGCAGGCTGTCGGTTGCGACCCCTGCCCCCCTTCCCCCTGCCCCCTGCCCTATCCCGGCTATCTCTTCCCTCTTGGCTGCGAAAAACACATAAGTAAAATTCGTAATAAACTTGTTCTTCTTCTTTATTGTTCTCTGTCTGTCCGTGTGTACGTATGTGTGTGTCTTTTATTGTTTTATTTATGTGTAGAATTTCATGTTGTATGATTTTTCCTCTGCTGCCCTTCTTACTCTGCTCTCTGTCTCTCCGGTTCGGTTTCTTTGCTTTTATTTGTTAAATTGTGTAGTGAAAAATCGCTCAAGGCCTCAAGGAAAACAGCCACAGAGACTCTGGGTTGTGGGTGTGGTTGTGTGTGTGTGTGTGTGCGTGTGTTTGTGTATGCTGTGTTTGTTATTTTGGGCTTTTCTGCTTGGCTTCGTCTTTGGCTTTATTTTGGTAGCCCAATTTCGGTTGCTCGTAGCGCTCTGCGCCGGGGCCTTGAGCTTAGACCAAAGATATTTTAATAAAAATGTTGACGGTGGTTCTGTGCTCTTCCTCTATCTCTCTTCTTCTCTCTCTCTGTCTCTTGTTATTTAATTCCCTTAGCCCTGCATTTTATTGTCTTGCGCGAAGCCTTAACCCCTTGACGCCGCTGTGGTTTAGTTTTGGGTAAAGCTTTTTCAGAAATTGAAAAACTTTTTCAATAAATGCGCATAAATTGTTGGCCGAGCACTCGGTCTGTATGCATTAGGCCATATTAATTTCATCACCAGCTATTTGGGTTATCATCTATTATTTTTTCTTTGCCTCAGCTGAGCCTAGCCATGCGCCTGCTCATCTTCAGCTCGTCGACGGGGTCGGAGTCGGGGGTCGTAGTTCGGTTATATATGTTCATATATACAATTACATCGACTGCTCGTCGGCCTAGGGCAAATTGCATTTCGGTTAATGATTTTGACAGCTTGACCACTCAGCAACTGGTAGAGGTGTGGCTGGGGGATAGAGCCCGAACATGGGTAGTCGGCTTGTGGGTTTGTGGGCGGAGCCTGGGCACATGTTATGACCACTCATATTTTCTTGTCCAGCTCGTAAAGTGGCACAATGATTTTCTAATAATTTGCCAAATTGCCTTTGCCTGACCATTAAATCTGAGATACGTGTCTCCTTGACATATGTATGTCTGTGTGTGTGTGAGGGGGCGGGGCGCAGAAGCAAAGATGCTCTGCGGTCTGCTCTGTGCAAGCTGATAGCCAGATTATGTACACGCACAAGGACAAGCGCACATAAACACGCACACACAAAGTGCTTGAAATTGTCAGTCTCAGATAGACTGGCACACACACACACACACGCACACACACAGAGTCACCCACGCAGTCACACGCATATAGATGATATTGAGCGAAACTTGAAACCTTGCCAGGCCCCGGAAGGCCAGCGCCCACTGCTGCCATCGTCGCCAAGCAGTTAAAGCCGTCAGTTAAAGTTGGCGCAGCCAAAATCTCCGCCCGGAGCCGGAAAAAGAAAAATATGAGGAAAATCTGGAACTAGTGCAAAATCAATAATTCGCCTGCGTTGCGCTGCGCCGCGTATTTGAAGTGGTTTCCCATTGCAAGCGTTTTTCCGCAGCGCCACGAAAAAAACGTTGAACCAAGAAACCGAAAAAAAAATAAAAAAAATAAACCCAAAAAGAAAAACAAACCTTAAAAAAACACCAACTAAAAGTGCCCTCGATGAATGTGGGTATGAGTGTGAGGTATGTGGGTGTGCGGCGGCTCTGCAGCGTTGACTTGGCTGCTCTGTTGCTCTGGGCCATTGTTCTCTGTTTACGTGCCTTGCACCAGAAAACAATCAAAAACGTTTAAACAAAACAAGTAAAAACAATGCGGGCCAGTCTATAGTATACCCTGTACTACTTAGTACAAAGGCTAGCAAAGATTTCAGAGTTTTTTTTAATTTTTATAAAATGTTTAAAAATATTTTGAAATTGGTTTATAATTTTTTCTTGAAATTATTTGAGTCTTTTTTTCAAATTCTGCGTTAAGTTTTTATATAATTCTTTAATTAAACTAAGTGATTTCAATTTAAAAAAATAAAAAATGTTTTAAAATTTATAAACTAAAAATTATATTAGTTTCTAAAAATAAAAAAAAAAACAATAACTGTAATTGCAATATTTTTCATGTTACTGCACAGTCCCATCTACCCCTTTGCTGCAACTATCAGAACTTCGCGTAGCTTATGAATATATGATTTTTTTTTTGTTTGTTTTCTTAGCTTGTGCCCTGCTCTGCCGCTCCCAGCTGGTTTGTTATTTTGATTGTGGTTGTCAACGGAACTGCGTTTTGTTTTCCTTGCCTTCAATTGCTGTTGTTCTTTTTCCTCCCACTTTCTGCTCTATTTGTGCAAGTTTTGTTTCCCATTTGATTCTACTCCATCGATAAGTTTTGGCTTCCGCTATGATGAACTCTGGCCTCAAGTCGCGTTGTAACTTGCAATTAGCATAGCTGCCGCGGCATTTCAAGTGTTGTTTAATCAGGGAAAGGGAGGGGCAGGCTGACAGGCAGGACAGTAGGGCAGACTGACAGATAAATACACAAAACGAGGCAGGGAGGCAGGCACTTGTCAGTAATACGCGCCATTAACATTAACGCACATTATGCTCAATTTTTCAAGTAGCAAATTATTGCAGTGGAACGTGGGGCGAGGTAACAACAGAGCGTGTACAGGGCCTAGGCCTGAAGGCAGCTGCCTTCGGGCAGACAACAAACTTTAAATATTTACGACGTCATTTCATGGCCCACAAGCGACGTCGCTGAACCCTTAAAACTGCCTGCCTGCCTGCCTGCCTGTTTCTCCCTACGTCCGTGTTCGCATTCGCCTGCCAGACGCAGTTTCGATGATAATTTCCGCAAAAGAAAAAAAAGAGAAAAAAGCGAAAAAAAATATTACACGCATAACTGTCGTATTTTTCGTTTCTGCTCTGCCTCCTGCTCTCTTGTTATTACAGTTATTGTTGTTGTTGCTGCTGCTCCCGTCGCGTTGGCAAAACAAAAATTAGGCCATTAAGGCATTTACCAAATGCGCCGTGTCCTCAACTGCCCCTACCCCTGCTCCGACCCCAGATCAACTTGCAGCAACAACACTCCAACGTGGGATCGACTCCACTCGACTGGGCTCGTTTTTTGGGCGTCTTTTTGTTGAAATTGAAATTAATGTGCCGGAAATCACAAGTTCAACACGCAATGCCAAGCGCTGGCAAGGGTTTGTGCTTTAAGCATTAGCATCATGATATATGCTCGGTAATTTCTGCCTGCCTGCCTGTCTGCTTGTCTGCCGTTGATTGGCCCGGCAATTAGCCTCTCACTCCCTCTCTCCCTTTCTCTGCTTGCAGCCCTTTCTTCAGGCACTCCTTAAGCCGCTCAGAATTTAAGCTTCCTGTTTCCAGTCAGCACACAATAATTGTCAATTTATGGCGCGGCACAGTCCTCAATTGATTTGTCGCCGAAGTAACTAGTAACTGGTAACTGAGCACTTTATTGCTGTTGGAGTCCGACGCAGAAGTTTGTTAAGTGGTCGTAAGTGTTGCCAAAGTTAAGAAAATAATGGCAAGACATTGTGAAATGCGTGTGTTTGACAACTAAATGCAAGATGGCAGTTTGAGGTAGTGGGACAAGTTGATGTTGGAAAGAGTAGAAATACAAGCTGAAGTAGTATTAGAAAACAGAACTAGTGATGGCATTCACATAAATAAGTATTAGTTTATGTGGTAAGAGTAATAGAGAGCTGACAAAAATCGTATAATAGTTCAAATAGTAGTATAGAAATCTATGAAAAAAGTAGAAGAAATTATAGTACCAGTATCCTGATTTGAAATCTTGGTACAGTTTGGGAAATTTTAAGACTAACGCTGGCGCCGAGAAATAATTGCAGGTCTTATACCTTTCGGACAGACCTCGTATATAATTTAAAAATAAATAATAATGGAACGAGATGACAAAGTAGTTTATATATTAACTGAATAAATAATTAAAATGGTAAAATAAAATATTTTAGAATATGTGTAAAAAAGTTGCAGACAAAAAATTGTACCAAAGTAGAAAAAAAAATAAATTTATTAAAATAATAGAGGAGAGACCGTTGAATAAAATATTTATTGGAGTAATTTTAAAATTTTATATTAATACAAGTATTAATATTATTTAGGTAAAATAACAGCAGCAAGTAGTTAGGAGTTTTATTTAGAAGATTTAAAAAAAATATTTGAAATACATTTTAGAATTCAATCTTTAATGAAATAATTATATAACCCTCAGTGCTTTCAGTAGTATTACTTCTTTAAAATAAAAGCTGTAAAATATAAGTATGAAAATCAGTAAATACAGGGCCGATAAGTAACAGTAGAAGTAGTTCAAATTCTTCAGAAATTCTTGCCCGTTTTTTTTTGCTTTATCCCATTTGCGCCATGCTGGCGCACCTTTAAGATGCACTTGCCCCGCCCCCACGCACAGCAAATACGTAGCCCGATCCGACCTTTGCGCTGGAATAGTTAACTGCTCGACGCTTTTGCATACTTTTTAAATGCCTTCGGGCCGGGGCGAACTTATTGCGCAATTTTTCATCTTTTAATGGGAAAACATTTTGTTGGCAAAGAAAAGGAAAGAAGCAAAAGGCAGCCAAGTTTTTAATTTGTTGTGCCGCTTGCCTGGACCCAAGCGCCCACGCGCACATCTGCTAGCCAGTTTGCCTGCTGGCGCCCTCTTCTGCACCTGCCTCACAACCCCCTCCCCCACCTTGCTGCATGTTTTTCTTGATTTTCAGCGTTTATTGTGCGAGCTTTTTCTTTGGCCCGACTCGGCTCGGCTTTCATTATAAGCCATAACCATTTGACCGTGAGGCGCAAAAGTGTCGAAAGTGCACGCAGGCGTGCGCCATTCGGGGCGTGGCGCTCCCTCCTCCCACAAACTTCTGCAACAATGGCGAAAACATTTTGTCGAAGCAAGCGATAAGTTAAGAAAGTTATGTGCCGGCAGAAATACTTCCCACTCGAGCTGATGTATAGTATTAAATTCCGGTTTGGGGAATTTGTGGGCATTTAATTTCGATTTAAATAATAGATTGGAAAACGCCAGCCTAAGCAGCTGCCAGTTATGATGTGGCAAAGTGCATACCCGACATACCCTATCCTCCCATTGGAGCCTGCATAAATAAGCAGCGGCTGGGAGGAGCGAAAACTGCTGACAAAACTTATAAATCCCAGATATCCTGACCTTAATGCTACGCTGAATACCAAATGATGATGCTGCTGGTAGTGTGTGTGGGAATGTGTGCGTGTGTGTGCGAGGTACTGAAAGGCAACGCGTGAATATAAACATAAGTAGCTTCAAGGCAGCTGCAAGAAAAGTGTAGAAAAAATCGATGTCAATGTGCGGGTTATAGCTAACACACACACACACAAACTCATACACATGTACTCTCACTCACACTTGCGGTCGCTGAGGTGTCCTGTAGGTGTCTCCGCCAACATGATGGCAGGTTAACTGTGCGTATACGCAACGCTGCCGAGTGGCTGCTAAATATTTTCAAGGATAACTTGACAAACAAACAAATAGTTCGCTCGAGTGCGAGTGTGAGTGTGAGTGCGAGTGTGTGTGTGTTTGTGTGTGCGTGGGCAACCAAAAACTTTGCGCGCTCGAGCGCTTATTGTTTGCCACTTTCAAGGATTGGCATTTTGTTCGTTTTTTTTTTTGTAGTTTTTCCTTTTCCAACCTTGAAATTGGATACGTCAGTGGGAGGGTGAGACACCCACACACACTCGCAGCACTCACGCTCTCAACTGCTTTGCATATTTTCACTATTTCTCTTAACGGGTCGCCGGGCTACGTGACTTTGCCACAGCTACAGCTTCTAACCCCCAAGCCGCCTACTCACTCGCCTGCTGCCACTTCCACCGGCAGAGCATAAATAAATTATCAATTTATGCTTTATCAACGTAAATGCGCAGCGAAGAGCATTTTAGCCGCAAAATGTTGCCCCCAACATTGTGTAATTCGAGACGCAATGTAATTATTTATGTAGGCTTGCCTTCAGACTCCCCCGCAAAACGATGTTCTCTTTCTATGTATAATGGGATATAGTTTTAGTTTATTGCCTGCGAGTCTGTGTTAGTTAACCGAGAGTGACAGTCCTAACTGCGTGGGCTATGCCAAGTTTATATTTCAACTGTCTGTGTGTCTCGATTGTAAATTTGCAATTATTTAAAGTAAATATTTTTTTACTTGTTTTTTGTTATTGGAAAATATTTAACAAATATTTATTGTATGCCACCTAATTGGAATTTAATTCTAATTTATATTGTGAATGCCTTGAATAATTCATGACTCAATTTATATATATTTTTTCTGAACTCTCTGCTTTTTTGTATATATAAATTTTTGTTTATAAAATCAAGCTCATATTGCAGCTGCTGTAAAATGTTTGGGGCTGCGCGAATTTCGACTTAATAATACACGTAATAATTGCTTACTACTTTTGCTTTTCTTTTATTCTAAAAATATATTTTAGTTCATATTTATTACTGTGCAAATACTATAATTTATTATTATATCATATAAAATTATATTATAAAAAAAAACATGAAAAAATGAATTGAAAAATCAAATGAATATATTATTAATATAAATTTTTTGCTATTGCTCATGCTCATTTAAATGTTCCTGCCATTTATTCGATTTCATTCCGCGCACTCTACCCAATTTCAAATTCACAGAAAATGCTTTTCCAATGCTCTTATCTTGCTGCCAGAAATTTTGTGCTCTTCTTGTGCAACCTCCACGCTCGCAATTCTTTTGCTAGCTTTAAGCAAAGCATTAGAGAAATTTATTTGCCGCTCTCGCACGCTTATCTTCCCCCTTATCTCCCCCTTTTTTTTCTGCCTTTTTCACGCTCTTCTCTGGCATGCTGTCGCTTTTGGCAGTGCAACTGCCGCATTGCAGTCGACTTTTCCGGCTGACTAACTGCAAATAATATGCCTATACAAATGAATACGTACTCGCATGTAAATGCCTATGTACACACACACACACAGACACACACACATATGTGCTTGTATTTGCAGCATATGTGCATTTGTCTCTACTTGCCGGGAGCGCGTGCGAGCTGCTGCCGAACGCCGTCATTTTTATGACATTTCCGATGAATACAAAATGCTTAATTAAATGCCGCTCTCAGCGTTGTTGTTGTAGTTGTTGTTGTTGCTGCTGCTGCTGCTGCTGCTTCGGATGTCGCTTTGTAGACGGGCACAAATTGCCGAGCAATGCCGCTGAATGGATGAGGCAAGCAGCCCCCAAAGTTGCCCCAGCCGGTTGCCGGCATGTGATGACACGCATAATTTATTCAATTTTCGTGTCTGTGTGCGAATGTGTCTCTGTGTGTGTGTATGTGTGTGTGTGTGCGTCGGCATGTGCCGGCTGAGCCTGAGTTAAGGTTTTTCGCATCTCTAATGCTTAAATTACACATTCAAATACACGCCAGCACGCACACACGCGCGCACACATACTCCGCAGTCATGTGCGACATTTGCTGTGCGGTGGGTAGGGCAATGGTGGTGGTGGTGGTGCTGCGCTGGGGATGCCTTTGCCTGCCTACGTTTTGTTTCCCACTTGCGCAAATAATGATCCCCAGACACATCCTCAGCCATTTCTTTGCCCTCGTTTTGCTGCTCCCGCTTGCCGCCAGTGCTGCGTATTTACTGCAAAGATTATTTGCAATGCCTCGTTGCCATTGTGTCGCAGCAGGAAGCGACGCCTAGGGATGGCAGAGAGAGGTATACGTGGGGGTACGTGGTGTCGGCTCATAGTGCGGTCGCTTTGTCTACAACAAATCACTTTGTTGGCGCAACACTTTAATGTCAGGGATTAGGCATTAACGCAAGATTTGCCAGCGTGCGTCCTGTTCTCTTTTATTGTGCGACATTTGCATTGTACCTAGCACCCACACACACACACCCACACGCAGCAGAGTGTGTCTGAGCCTGCCACATAAAATTATTTTAAGTCACGAGCAACTCGAGTGCAAAACTGAAGCAAACTGTAACGCTGTAGAGTTCTACTTGTTCTTGCTCCCGTTTCTTATTTGCCTTACTTTTTGTTGCAGAAGAACAAATGGCACTCGAGTTTCTTACGTTTGGGAATTGTGTGAAATACTACACTCAGCGAAATGAGTGTGGAAATTTAAGTTAGCTGTGGCAAGTTTCTTATGCAAATATTCCTAAAAATTATTTTGTATTTCAGGAAAAATTTTAAAACTGAAATACGAAAAAAATCTATTTTAAATACTACAAATTTGACTTCTATATTATACCCAACCGCATTTTAAACATATGTCCAGTTGCCCGCAAAAGTATGCAACGAAAACTGCCGTGGAATTATTTGCGCGCTCTCAAAAGTATGCAACAGTTAATTTGACAGGACTCGGTCAGAGAAAGCACACTGTAGTTCTGCTCGTTATTTATTTATAAAAATATATGAATATGTAAATAAGTGCAGTTTTCGCTCAGTGCAGCTGCGCAAGTGCACTTCACCTGTCAACAAAAGCATTTGCAAATATTTGTGTCAAAAATCGTGAGCATTTTTGCTGCGTTAACCCAAGCACAAAGCGCTCGACTTGTTTTTACGTCTGCATTGTTGTCAAATCAAATGAATAAAATATTATTTTTGATATATGCTTTTACATCAGTTTCTCGGGGCCCGGCATTAAAACAAATGGGGTTTTGTTCTATTTTTAATAAAAGGCAGAGAAAAATGTGACTAGAGAAATTTGCAATATGCCAGCTTATTCAGCGTGGTGTGGCAGAGAGTCGGGAACTCTTCTTCAGCAGATTCCATGAATTGCTCCATTTGTGCTGTAATTTTGCTGGCTCTGCATATTTCATCAGAGCAACAATAAAAGCTGCCAGTGCGAGTGCCACGCACAGAGGCGGGAAGGCGGACAGTTCTGGCTTTACATACCGTCTCCCTTCTGTGCCCCCGCGATTTGCATTTGAAGTGCTTTTAAAAATGTTCAAAAAGGCAGCTAAAAACCAGCGATCAAAATCTGTGTAATATTTTTTGTTTCGCTGTCGTATTTTTTTTTTTTTTTGTCTTTTTGCGTTTGCAAAAAAAAAAAGAAAGAAGGACGTAGAAAGTGCTTTACAGTGGGGTGGTGGGGCGTGAACTGCAAATTGCGTACGCAAATTGTCTGCTTAAACGGAGCGACTGGAACTGCCTTCATTCTGGCCGAGCTACTGCCTCCCTGCTGCCTCCAATCTCCTTTCTGCCTGCTGCCTCCCGCTTGTCTATTTCGCGCCTGCAAATCGTAAATCAGCGCAGATTATTGTTGCGCTTACACAGTTTCGCCTTCCCCTCTCTTGCCATCAGCTCCCTCCCCCCATTAGCCGACTTGCCGCACAACCATTTGCATTTGTATCTTTCTCCCAGAACGCGTTTTTCAATTTGAAGCAGCTTAAAGCGATGTCGCTTGTCTTGCTGCACGAGCTTCTTCATAAATATGCAAATTGCAGCTGCCTACCCTGGCACACAGACTGACTCCCCCCTCTCTCTCTTCCCCTCTGGCATCCTGTTTGTGTCCCACTTTCCTTTGGACTGGCTTAAAGTAGCTGCGGTTGCTGCCAAAAATAAAAACTGCGAGCAAACCCAAAGAAGATTTGATGCTCTTTGGGTATGGCTTTATGGGGTGTATATCTTTGATTTTGCTAAAATTCGTATTGGGCTTATAGAGTATATTCAATTTTATCATCTAGTAGATAATTCTGATTTTTCTAGCTTTATAATATTAAGCTAGAATTTGCAATACAAAAAAGTTTAGGTTCAAGTAAGCAATTAATCATAAAGCCATACCTTCTATAGACCACAGATAAAATTAAAAAAAAAAGTAGTAATTTTTTAAGGTACATAATAATATGCTGGAATTTGTTTTAGAGAAAAGTTAATGCTTAAATAAGCAGTGAATAATATCGAATTATAGCTATACTAAAGCTATATAAAGCTATACCTTTTAAAGATCACAAATATAATTGCAAAATCTTAAGGTCAAGTGAGAATAGAACCGGAAATATAGAAATTATGGTAATATTGGAGAAAATCTGAGGACTCTCTGAGGAGCTTTTTATGGTTCGATTTTATTGAAATTTTAAGAGTAATAAAAAATAATACATTTAAATAAATTCAATAAATCGAAAACAAGTGGAATATCGTACACGTAGTATAAAGCTATGAAATATAAACCTCTTCCGCTGACACAATATAAATATCAAAAGAACAACAATAAATGTAGTGGAGTGAGGAAGCTACTCCCAGCACTGAGGACAGGTTTGCATTGTGGCCCCACCCCCACGCTGCCGCCTTCTCTGGGGCTTTGAAGCTGCCGCTCTGCCCTAAGTGAAGGGAAATATTTGATTATAGCCGAGCTACCTGCTGATATGGCTGTGCAGTTGTGCGACTGGCTGGTGTATATACCCCACGCTGCACGAGTAACAAGGGCTAACGATTTTGATTGTTATGTGCATATAACTCGACGCTCGGATTGCAGGACGGAGGCGGCGGCAGAAGAGAAGAGGAAGTGGAGGCGGAGGCGAACCGTAAACAATGCGAACTCAAGTGGAGCAGGGGCAACCCCAAAGACCTCGGCTAGACTGTTGCTGCTCTGCTCTTTGTTTGCATGGGAGAGGGGAGTGCCTCAGTGTATGTATAGGGGGAGTGTACTTGCCGGGGCAGGCGGGTAGCACGATTGGCGCACTGCCGCCGCATAACTCATACGCCGTGTTGCGGTCGCTTTAGCTGCTGCTCGAGAGGGCACTCGGCCAGCGCCTTGCAAACTCTAATTGAGCCAGCTGTGAAGTGGGGTGAATTTCCCTCTGAGTGTGCGTGTGTGTGTATGTGTGTGTCGGTGTCGCTGTGTGCGTTATCTTCGCATCTGGGCGTCACCTTTGCCATCATCTAATTAGACACTGTGGTCGCATTAATTGCTTGGACTTTATAACTTTTGCGAGTGGCACCTGCAACTTTTTATTGCCCACAGATAAAAGTCAAATTAGCGTTCGGCTTAATCTACTCACTACTGCCGCACGGTGTCTGCGGATGTAGGTGTAGGCGAGTCTCTATGCCAGTCTACATTAATAAATAATATACCCCAAGGAATTCCATTTGCCTCGTTCGTTTTCTCGTTCGCATTTTTATGCTGGCCAAACTCGCAGAAAAGCAGCTTTGCATGCATAATTTCCATGCGCTCTGCTCCTGCTGCTCCCCTTTGCCATGCATTTCATATGAGAGCGCACAAACAACGCAGAATCAATAAAATTAAATTGAAAATCATAAACTGAATAACAATAACAACAATAAGAACAACAGCAACTAATGCGGCAGCGGCAGCGGCAGCTGCACAAAAACTTTTAAAGCTTTGCGCCTATATGAATCGAAAAACTATGGAGCGAGCGATTGGGAGGGTCGCTCAAAAGGTTTTAGAATAATAAATAGCAGCTTAAAATAATATTTATTTGCTAGAGAGATTGATTTGTTTTTAATTTATATTTAGATTCTTTTGAATTTATATTTATTATTTATATATTTTTTATGTTATTACAAAAAAACATTATTACTACCCGAGAAACAGTTTTGTTTATTGATTTTAATTTATGGAAATATTTATGTTTTATTATATTTATATTTAATATTTAAATCTCCGTTGGAAGGACCAAGTGGAGAAGGACCTTAGTCTACTGGGGATTTCCAACTGGAGGAGGCGCGCGAAGAGCAGAGGCGCCTGGAGGGAGACGCTGAGGTCGGCCAAAACCCGAAATGGGTTGTAGTGCCACCTAATAATAAATGTTTTCTTTATATTGTTTTATGATGTTACATTTAATTAATAATATTATATTACATAATAATTAGTATTATAATAATATATAATGCCAGAAAAATGGATTTGTATCTAGATTCTAATTTATAGAAGTTTTTGCATTATAGTATATTTATATTCATTATTATTACTTATTTTTTATATATACTATATTAATTATTTAATTATAGCTATGTATAGCTTGAGTTTATAAAGCTCAGCTATTACCAGAGTTAGAGACAACAAGGATCCTAGATACCCCTGATGCCCTGTTGTTGTTTACTTCAAGCTAGACTATAATTTTCTTTACTTGTTTGAACCCATCGATCGACCCTCGCATTTGGCACAGCACTTTCTAATTAAATTGCCAGGAAGGAAGGAAGTTTTCACTGCCTACAGCACAGCTGCCAGTTTCCATTGCCATTTCCAACTCAACTCGCCCAACTTTTGTTTCAGTTTTCTGTGCACTTTCCCCTGCAATTGTGCAATGATTTATACACATGTATTTTATGTGTATTTGTGTGTGTGTGTGTGCGTGCGTGCGAGCTTGTGGCCTTGTGTGTGTGGGCATTTATTGCGCTTTAATTAATCAAATTGCACAATTGACAGCCTGTGGCTCTGGCAATGTTGGAAATAAACCAATTTATTGATTGTATACTCTGAGTTATTTGATGTTCGCATTAGTAGGAAGCACAGCGCATGGATTTCGGGAAATAAATCAAATCAGTCATTATGTTCAATCTACATGTGGACTTTAGACGACTATTTCAAATTTCCTTAGTATCATTTTCTAGAGCGCCTTTGTCTTTGGCAAATAGTTTTCATGTATCAATCAATTATGTATGAATATGTCGAATTGTTGTTGGGGGAATTCTAATTGTGAAAAGCATGCAAATTAATGGGGGGATTATTACTAAAAGATGGCAAATCAAATGTGTAAAGTAATTGCAAATTAAATTTAATACATGATTATTAGCTGCAAACTCCAAAATGCTCAGCAATTTGTAGAGTCATTTTATATTGATAATAATAATAATAATAAATATTTCTTGAACATTTTTACCTTTCTATTTTTTGTATAAAAAATAGGAGCCCATACAAATTAAAAAAAAATGTTAGCTACATTTTAAATTATTGTCAAATATTCTTAAAAATCAATGAAAATCAAATTAAAAATTTTAATTAAGCTTTTCTACAAAAAAACATAATGCTATTAAAAATGCCCGAAATATTTACTCCGAGAAATTTTAAAATATTAAATAAACTTTACCAAAGCAAGTAAAACAAATTTGCTACTATGGTTAAGCATGAAGTATTACTCATAATGCAATAATCAGAAAAGGTATTTACTTATTACTTTTTGGATCAACAGCAGGAAAATTGCAAATGCAGAATTAAAAAATCACTTGAGAACTTTTCTAATTTACGCACGAAAGTTTGCAGCGCATTTATAATTATGAAAATAATTTAGCTTGGGCAGCGACTCAGGCTCAGACTCGGAGGCAAACTTAAAATTATCCTGCAATTAAGGCGGCAAAAAATTAAAAATTTTAAAAAAATAGAGGGACAACACAAACAGCGACAGCAGAAGGACAAAAAGAGAGAGGGAGAGTGGGAGTGGGAGGCGAGGACCGCAGTATAGGGAGAGACAGCAGCAAAATGTGCATGAATTAGCGCGATTTACATGAAAATTTCATAAATATGTAAGCGACATGAACGCAGGGGCTGGCTAATAGAGAGGGGGCGTGGCAAGAGCAAAAATTCAAGGTAGGAGTAATCAAAGCAAAAATTACCTAATTAACATAATCCGCAGTGGCCAAATGAGGCGGCGACGCTTGCTGCTGCTGCTGGAAGGCGGAGGCGTGGCAGCGTCGTCCGGTGCCGCGTTGCCGTTGATTAGCGTTGCCTTTGGGCACTCGCTCTGGTTGGTCCTGGTCTGTCTGGTCCGTCTGCGTTGTCGTCCCTGACGTCTAAGCGGCTTTGCGAGCGGCGCCTGTAAATCCTTAGTGATAAGTTGTCCTCGAGCTGGAGTCCCTGCCGCTCTGCTGGCAAGGAGGCTGCTGCTGCTGCTGCTGTGTCCTGCTGGGTCCACTGCGGCTACTCGGCGGCGTCGCGAAGGCAGCCACTGATTAATATGCAGACGTTTAAATTTCGTTTTTGTTCGAGTTTCTTTTTGCTTTTATTTGTTGTTTTGCTTTTTGCTGTGTTTTGCTTTCGTTTGTTTTGCTTTGTTTTCGCTTGGCTTCTTTTGTTTATGCTTTAAGTTTGCAGCACTGAAATTAAATGCAAGCTCAAGTTGAAGTAGAAGCTGCGCGCGTGTGTGTGTGTGCGTGTGTGTGTCGTGCTGACGTGCAACGGAAATGAGCAGGTAGTGCGACAGAGGAAATGAGCTAAGGCGCACGAAGATATGGCAGGCAGTAAAAAAAACTAGCAGCCCGCAAAAGTATGCTACATAAATGTGAATGACTAAACGAAAATAGCGCCAGCTGAGCAGAGCCTGCGCCCCCCCTACTACTGCTGCTGCTCAGGCTTCCTGCGGGGCAATAACAACAAAAGTCACAGCGTGCTCGATGCTGCCAGGCATTGACGCCTCCTTGTCTGCCAGAAAGTTTGACACGAGCAGGCAGCCAGAGGAGCCACAGAGCCGTCAGCGAAGGAGTCTGTGGCACAACAACACACACACACACACACACACACACATTAGCAGCACGAACAACAACAGCAGGTAGCGAGGCAGGCGGAAAGGCAACTGTGGGCAATATTCAACTGTATTTTCATTTACACTTCAAGCCAGAAATTGTCCTTTTAATTGCCTTGAGGCTGTCTAATTGGTTGCGCTTCACTCGCACGCACTCACACAGTCACAGAGTCACACAGTCACAGGCTAACACACACGACTTGGCACGGGCAATCACTTGAGTTGTGTCCGCTTCAGGTTTACAGCTGCACTGCGCGTGTCCTTGGCGTCAATAGATTCAGCACTAGACTGAGCTTAGCGAGCGGCCAGGACATGCTTTTAAGCGACTTCCACTTCGAATTTCGAACTTCGAAAGCGCAACGGCGTCGGCGCGAGAGAGCGGCTCGCTCTCTCGTTCTCATTTCCGCTCTCGAGCCTTGGCTGCTCTCTTGGTGTGTTTGTGTGTTATCACTGTTGTTGTTGCTGTTGTTGTTGCTGTTGGCCTGCTGGCACTCGCTTTGTTATTATTTTGTTCATAGCGCCTGGCGCTGTCATCACCTGTTTGCATCTGTGAGTCCTTGAAACTGCCCCGACTGCCTGCCTGGACGCACCACATGCGGGATTATGTCTTGGCCACAGTTACTCAAGCTGCGGCCCGTTGCGGGTTGTCACTGGGTTCACTGCGACTCGAGTTCAGTTTGCTTCAGTTCGCCGTGAACTTCACTTTGACATAAGGAAATATTTTAGAGCGTTTGCTTAGTTTTTTCTCGTATAATTTTGGTTTTTTTTTATGCTGCTTAAGCTAGCATGCTGCAACAGCTAGACATCTTAGCCTGAATATATATTAATAATACTGCTTGCAATATTTTACAAGTGTTAAAAATTACAATGAAAATGCATAAATTTACAGACAGTTGCTGTGGGTATAGTGATGATTATGATTATGATTATAAATAAATATTTTTAGTTTTTTTCATAATTCTTGCTTTGGTTTAAATGATTAGTTTTAGTTCGGACAGCTTGACAACTTGATACTTCATACTAAATGAAGTTTTCTTTTTACGATCTAAAAGAATATTTACAGATTTATTTAATTAGTTACCTCTCTGCTGTACAGATTCTTCACTTAATAAATAATAATAAAAAAAATGTAATTAGTTTCGTATAATATTTTATTTAAATATTTAAATAAATATTTCCATTAAATTAATTCAAATATACGTTTGTTTTTGGAATGAGAAGTTTATTTACGACAGCTACATCTTAACTTAAAATTTTTGTCGTGACCATAATTTTGTTTTAAATTATTTAGGAATAAAGTTCTCTTTTTTTAAGTGTAGAATTCATGCAACAAAAAATTCAGCTTAAGCACACAATGATGAAAATTCTATAAATATTGGTATTTATTTTATATTTTTATGTTCCATGTAATGGGCTTACAGACATCCAAAGGTCTTTGCAAAACCATGTTGTCTTAGAGGATAATAAGGCAGTAGGCGTCTTGCAAGCCAGCTGGAAAACATTAAAATTTATTTTTCTGTGCTTCAGAGAACCTACTACTGGTTTATTAAAGCTTAATTAATTTTATTATTTTACATATTTTTTTAATACACTTTTATTATGATTTCCGTTTAACTTATGGAACTAAAAGCTGCCAAATGCATGCGACTTCGGACTCAGTTCGTTTGAACCAAATAAGAACAGCAACCGAGCAGCACAGTTGCGACAGCTGGTCTTTCTCTTATGTATGTGAGTGTAGTTTGCATATGTGTGAGTACATGTATGCATAAATTCTGCTCTCTGCCTTTCCGCAAAGGCAAACTGCAGGCGTTGACTTTGTGCTGCCGGCAACAGGCCGCTCGCATTATGTTATAATGTCTCGTTTGTGTCCTCAGCTTCTGCTGTCTGTCTGTCTGTCTGCCTGTCTGTCCCGCTTTGTCGCCCTGCCCCTCCCTGGTCGTGTTTGCTGGGCTGCGTGTTAAACTTCAAATTAATTGCTGCCGAAAAATAGTTATAACCGACGCGTCTGCTATCTGCTGTCTCCTGTCTGCTGTCTGCTGCAGACCGCAAATTCAACAAGGAGCACGTTTGCCACAGGATACAAGAGTGTGCAGCGAGTGCCAGCACATGCACAAGGTCAGGCCAGGTGCGTGTGTCTGTGTGTGTGTGTGTGTGTGTGTGTGTGTGCGGTCTGTGTGTGCCTGCGTGTGTGCATAAAAGTCATTAAGTGTGGCCGGCAAGTGCCCCCACCTGCATACAAAAGCTAAACAACAGCATTGAAGCCGTAACGAGGTTCATGTTTAATGGCCCTGTTGTTCCCTGCGTATCCTGTGTGAAGGCTGCGCCACTGTACCGCTGTACCCCTATACCCCTTCATCGAAAAAGTACATGCAGCGACATGCTGTAGTCCGGCGTAGAGAAGGCCCCACGGTGCCACACACACACACACACACGGAGTCTCGTAGTGCTGTCTACTCATGTTCGTTGTCACCGTTCGCTTTCAGGGCTGCAGCTTGAACCTGACACACAAAATTGTATTTTAATGATGCAGCCAGGCGGCACAGTGGGCTCAAAATGTAAAATGCGAAAGCTTAGAAAATTTGCTTTTTTTTTTTATAAATTATATTATTATAAATTATTTATTATATTAATATATATGAATTACATATTATTATAGAAGTCTGTAGTTGTATTTTAACTCATCAGAAAATTGTTCTTAAATTGCTCTTTTTTTGCCACTGTACTCGCTCGCTAACAAAGCGTAGATACCTGCGCTCTCTCCCTGCCGCAAGATGTTAATAAAGCGACACTCGCTGCAGCTTGCCCCGCCCAGTTGCAGCAACTGCATAATGAAGTTGTAACTCGCACGGTGGCCATTTGCTTTTTTGCCAGGTTCTGCTGCCATTTTGGTAGCCAAAGCCCAATGTCGAACTGCGCATCCTTTGGCATCCGTTGGCAGCGACTTCAGGTGCAGCTGCAGATCCTTTGGCCCTGCGACTTGTGTTGCATTGTCGCTGGCAGTGTTTAGTTCCCTTTGCCGGCAACTGCCTGCCCCGTTTGACCTGGCCCCACAGTCAGATATTTCACTCAAGTGCGCTGCAAAGTGTGCCTGCATATGTGTATGTGTGTGTGTCTATGTGTGCGTGTGTAGCTCGAGTGCACTTGTCTGTGCATTGCTGCAGTCGTAATTATTGTTAATGGCCATTTGCCAAGCGCTTGCTTGTCTGTTGTCCCCGCCGTACGCGCTCAAACACAAATTCATTTGTGTGTGGCTGCACTCCGTGATGATTCACTTTTCACTTTTTAGTCGCAGCGTGTTGCAAGTACAAAGGCGGCACATGTGCTCAATTAACTCGCAGCGGACATGGTGCACTCTTAGACTATATAAAGGAATTTCAAGTGGTTGTTGAATTTAGCAAGGCGAAGTAAATTAAATTAAATTTATTAACTGCATGCGTTTTGGCATTTATTTGATTTAATTTTTAGATAAGCAAATTATTTATTATTCAAGGGAAAAATCGATTTAAACATAGCGCAAACTAATAAAGTTTCCAGCAAAAAATATTTAATCCACATAATTTAATCATACATAATATGTACATACTCACTGAGTTGTGAGGTTGCCGCCAATAAATTAAGCTCAATACTAAAGGAAATAAAAAGTATTGCCTACTTTCCAGCGCGCGATTTATTTGCGTTTTAGTGCGCTCCAAATATAGCATACTTTTCAGCGTAATATAAACTCGTATTAATAAATAACGAAATTGATTTAAATTTAGCTAATATAATTATAGTCGACCTTTCGCATCCTTTCCGTACCTAAATCATCCATTTGCAGACTGACAAATTAATTGACTTGATTTTCGGAATTTCTCCTTTTGCAGTTGAGGCCGAAGCGGATGAGACGCAGGACGATGACGATGGCAATGAGGATCAGGATGAGGATATGACAAACGAGGAGTACGAAGACAAAGGCAAGTGTTGAAATCTAATAGGGAAAAAAAAGAACTCAAACAAGAGATTGAAAATGTTTGTCAACTAATGGCATTTGCCTGTTCTCTGTTTTTCTCTGTCCCCATCGCTTTATCTCTTTCCTGTTTCTAAACAGATAATGGACTGACAGAGAAAACGTTCAAATTCGAGGATTTCGCTCGCAGGTAAATTAGTGCTGGACCTGAAACTGAAACTGAACCGGAATCCGACCCTGATACAGAAAACGGCCCACACACACACAAACACACAGTGGGCCTCGGGGCCCATTCAAACTGAAGTTTGTTCGTTATTTTGGCCACAATTTTATAGCTGTTATTTTTGTTTGTTGGGGTAGGGGAAGGGGAAGGGGCAGGGAGAAAAGTTCTATTGGCATTTCGGTTTTGGCGGTCGTGTTGAAAATTGTAATTGTAATTCTAATTGTAATTTTAATTGAAAGGCAAGCGAAAATGCGGAACGCGGCACCAGGACTTGGCTACTAATTAAGGATTAGCGTCAGAAATTACTTGTGCCAAAAGTTTTATGGTCGCGAACTTGGCGCACAGCACAGCTGTTTCGGCATGCTGTGCGTGGAGGGGTGTGGCGGCGATGGCGATGGCATTTTGCCGCGGGGCGTGGTCTGTTTAAATGGCCGCAACAACAATGAAACGGCGTCGGGGCTTAGACTAATTGTGCTGCTGTGCCTGTGTTTTCGGCAACTTTGCCCGAATCATAATTTGAATTAAATTTTGCATAATTTAATTGGAGTTGAATCTCTTCGTCCACAGATTGCTGCATCCGAAGATCGTGCGCGCCTGCACACTGGTGCTGACGGACTGGACACAGATACCCACAAAGGCGCTGAAAGCGGCTGTTACCATCCTGCATCGCATCGCCTACGGCTGCTCCTG
This sequence comes from Zaprionus bogoriensis, assembly GCA_035046045.1. Lineage (NCBI taxonomy): Eukaryota > Metazoa > Arthropoda > Insecta > Diptera > Drosophilidae > Zaprionus > Zaprionus bogoriensis. Next base: position 4,554,433 of record JAWNOI010000141.1, on the reverse strand, counting down.
TCCGGGCATGCTCTACCAGGTGAGAGCAGCAGCAGCAGCGTATCCTCTTAATGCGACAGCCGCTGTCCGTCTGTCCGCCTGCTGTTTTTAATTCTGTTTTGCCTGCGCACATAAATCAAAGTCAAATGCAAAAAGTACATTGCGGCTTAGCCGGCACCCACCGCTGTCCCCTGCTTCCCAGCTACTCTCTTTGCTTTTTGTATTTTCCTCTGGTTTTATTTTTATGGTAATTTGTACAAATTAAGCGAACCTTTTTATTTTTTCTTTCTATTTCATTCTTGTTTTTTTTTCTTTTGTTTTTTTTTTTTTTTTTTTTTTTGTGGCAACCACAAACGATATTTACTGCGCGCTCTTTATATTTTTTCAACGAGTTGCGCGCTCTTCATTTGCCCCTGCCTGCCAGCCAGCCTCCAGCCTGCAGTTGTTTGTCCCATTTTTAGTCCTTCTGCTGTCAGCTGGAATTTGAACTTTTTAAGCCTTTTACGCGCTGCCTTGAGCCGCAGAGTTCTGCTCGGGTTTTACTTTTTAACTGCTGCGGGAGCGGAGCAGCAGGGGGGCGCATGGCTGGATCCCGACATTCAAATATGCCTGCTGCTCGGTTAGGGTATGCGAGTAGCTCACAGGCATTTGGTTAGGCTGGGCACAGCAGGCAGAATAGTTATAGGCTATGCATACTTTTAGCTAGTCTAATAATAATAAAAAAAAAAACATAGTGAAGTCTATAAATTTTAATATTTTAATATTAATATATTTTTAATATTTTATATCTTTAATCATTTTATAAATTTTTAAATGTGTTTTCCGATCAGCTGAGGTATATTTATTCTCCCTAATCTGTATTTATTTAGTCCGAAAAAATGCAAGAATTTAAAATTTCTTAGAGTAGTGCATCAAAGCAGAGTCTAAATATTTTTAAAGTATTTTGTATGCATTTTTTTAGTTCATAGACTTTTAGATATGTTTCGAAATTTAAATAATTTAAAAATTTGCACTTTTTGAAAATTACTGAATTTCTCCGTTGCACTTAAGTATTGCTTGCCTTAAGATAAAAACAGGATCAGGAAAATAGGCAAAATATCTGCAATATTTATGCGGAGTATACCCCGCCAGATAGAGTATAACTCAGGCTCAATTTGCTAACGGTTGCTTTCACTTTTTGTTTGAGATATTTTATGCGCGTCTTTTGTGCGCATTTGCTGGTGCTTCTTCTCCTGCTGCTGCTGCTGCTGCTGTCGCTGCTGCTTTTCACGGCTGGCAATTAAACTTTTCTGTGAGCCGAGTTCATAAATCACATTCAGCGGCAGGCAGCGCGGCAAATGCTGCTGCCAACATTTGGTAACTTTAGCCCGAATTTGTTAGACAAAATGCCCGATCGAAGAAGCGAAAGAATAAAATAAAAATCAAGCAGAAAATGGTGGTCCCTGCCAGACATATGAGTAGCGTCCAAAGTATCCACTAACCAGACAGGCAGCAGCAGGGGCAGTGAGAGCAGGAGCAGGAGCAGTCTGGGCAGCTGACTGATAGATAGCCAGACAGCCGGAGCTGCTAGACAGCTTCATGTAAGCCAGCTCAGTGTCTGTCCAGCGCTTATCAGAAGAGAGAGAGACAGATACAGAGAGAGACAGAGAGTGGGGCTTAGTCACCCCGAGCAAAACAAAAGTAGCATCATATGCAAAGTCAAAACCACTAATGGGTCTGCGCAATCATAGGATAAATTAAATTCCAAATACGTACGACACAGCCAGCAGCAAGGACAACGATACACAAAATGCCAGGCGCACAGTGGAGCAAAGTGTGTGTGCAAATGGAGCACTTTGAGTTTGGCGCTGCGCAACATCAACTTGCGCCACTGTGCCAGCAGCTGTGAGACGAGCATTTATAAAGTTTTGCCGACTGCAAATGATATCTTGCTTTGGCAGCAGCCGGGCGAACCGCAGGCGACAGTAGGCGGGTGGTTGACCACCACAGTGGGTGGGTGGGTTTGGTGTGCTTGCCTTGTGGCTAGCTGTGTGTCTTTGTCGGCACTTTTCATTTGAATATGAATATATATGAAGTGGCATTTTCTCATGCCATGCTCTTTCCTCCCGCTCCCGCTCCGCCAGGCCAAGCTGTTTCGCATCTTTCAACAAGTACTGAGCGTGGAACGTGACGCCCATCAGGAGGAGCTGCGCCGTCTGGGCATCTATGTGCTGCGCAAATTTGTCGAAGTGGCGCCGTCTAATCCAAAAATCTATGCAGAGTTATTATTTTACAAGGGAATCCGGGAGGCCAACGAGCTGGAGACGGGCTATTGTGATGCCTACGAGACGTAAGTACTATGAGAGGGAGAGAGTAAGAGAGAGAGAGTGCTGTCACTTTGGGGTTAAAGGACCATCAGCACAATGGGCACATGATTGACTGAGCCCGTTGACCAGCGCGCTGTCTGCGCCTTTTGCCTTCGGCTTGATAAATGATGCTGCTCTGCCTTGCCCTACCTCTCTGCCTACCCTCTCCCTCTTGCCCTCTCCCAACTGTCATTTCAATTCCCATTGCTATTGTTTTGCAGCGGCACCAAGGGCGCCTGGAGCGAGGAGCAGGAGACCGAGCTGCGCTTCCTGTTCGAGGAGAACCAGCGCAATCCGGAGACCGATAAGGGTAACTATAGACTATAGACTTGAAATTAAAATCCAATTGACGCTAAATGCGAGACGCTTGCAGATGTGATTGATTGGATTCTGGACAATTTGGTGGACAAGACACGCACGCGCCGTGGACTGCTCAAGAAGCTGAAGGACATGGGGCTGCTCTTCAAGGCGCCCACAAAGCGCTCCACCAAGTCGGCGCTGGCCGGCAAGAATCTCTGGCCAGCCGAAGAGGATGAGGAGCTGAGCAGCCTGTACGATCAGCATCGCTTGGAGCCAGGTACGAGTGCGGAGCTGGCAATTTTTTTTTTTTTTTTTTTTTTTTTATATTATTTCCTCTTGCTCGGCAGATTGCCTGGCGCGCATTGTGGCCGAGTTCGAGGAGCGCCGCAGCAAGCAGCAGATCATCAAACGCATGTTGCAGCTGCATCTGATAGCCGACAAATCGGAGATTCTGCCCGTCAAGGCGAGCAAAGGCAGGGGCAAACAGAAACAACAGCAGCAGGATGAGTCGGCGGGTGAGGAGCAGGAGGATTATATGGAGGAGCCGCGATTTGAATCAATGTCGGCGGCGGCGTCCGCGGCGTCTAGGCAACCGAAGGGCAAAGCCAAAATCAAAGCCAGAGCGAAGCCCAAGCCCCGGCAGCAGGTGCGCACACCGCTGGATGTGGGCACAGTGCGAGCACTGATTGCCCAGGTGAATGTGGAGCCACTACAGCAGGCTGTCGACTGGCTGAAGGAGAGTCTGGAGGACGCTAGCGCGGATACCGAGGAGGCGGCCGAGGATGATGATGGTGTGCCGCTGCTGCCGTTGCTCGAGGTGCAAAAAGACGCCATGGAGCAGCAGGATTTCCAGAAGCTGCTGCTGGCATTGGGCATGCAACCGCCCATTGTGGGCATGGAGAGCTATTGGCGTATACCAATCTATCTGAATGCGGCCGACCTAAAGCTGCGAGCGCGCATTCTCAACGGCGAGGAGGTGCAACAGGAGGAGGAAGAGGATGAGGAGGAGGAGGAAGATGAGCAGCAGGAGCAAGACGAAGAGCAGGACGAGGAAGAGGAGGAGCAAGAAGAGCAGGCGGAGCAGGAGGAAGAGGAGGAGGAGGACTATCTGGACAAGCACAGCAGGCAGCGGAAGCAGGCGGCGACTGGTAATATAACGGCTGAGCAGCAGCGCAAGCTGGACAGCATCATGTACAGCAAGAGCGACGACGAGGCGGAACAGCGTGCGCCTTTGACAAAGGCCAAGGACAAGGGAAAGGGCGATGGGAAAGGCAAAAGCAAAGCCAAAACCAAAGCCGAGCACAAGGACAAGGGCAGGGGAAAGCGTAAGCTGCAACAAAAGGACTCAGACGTTGAGCAGGAGCAGGAGGAGGAGGAGGAGGAGGATGTGCAGGAAGTCAATGAAATAGCGCGCAAATTGGCACGCAAAAAACGAAAGCCCGATGTGTCCAGCAGCGAGGAGGAAGAGCCGCAGGAGCAGCAGCAGTCCGAGCGGGAGCCCGCAGTCAAGCCCAACACGGATGATTTATTTGAACAATTGAAAGCTAAACGCGCCACTAAAATCAAATTGAATGATATGGTGCTGACTGATGCTGAGCGAGGAGCTGCAGAGGAGCAGCAGGCTGAGGCCGAGACCGAGGATGATGCATTTAACTTCAACTCGGAGGACTATCGCGCCAGACTACTGGAGCTAGAGGATGAGGAGGAGGAGCAGCAGCAGCTGGAAGAGGAGGAGAAAGAGAATGCCACATTGCATGCGAATAACACAATCAAGACATCCTCGTTGTCGTCGCGCACACGTCGTGCTAATGTAATTGACTCGGATAGCGACAACGAGGAGGAGCCTGCGACTGGCGCCATGCCCCCAGCCAAGGCAAACAAACGCCCACGCAGCGACAATGAACAGGGCTCCGCTGTGGATGAGCATGAGGATGACGAGGACGAGGACGAGGATATCAACTTTCTGGCACGCAAAAAGCCGGACACCTCCGAGCCGGCAAAGCGACGGCGCGTCGCTGTCATCGACGATGACGAGGACGATGAGGCGGACTTCTAGTTTATAATCTATATGTGAATTTTGATTTTACTAAAGCTTGAATAAAGATGATTTTTAAAAATAGATAATGGGGTGCTAATTGAAATTAAATGGCAACTAACTAGATTTATTTAGGGAAAATGAACTGAGCTTTTTCATAGAATTTAAAATTGTTTATCACGTTTATTGTGTACACTCTGCTTGGTGGCAATATTTTGGGATCAGTCTGTTCTAAAAACTTCTATTCAATTAATAATTATAATAATAATTATAATAATTAAAATTAAAATTAAAATAGAAATAAATTGAGTTTCTTTAGGGAAAATAAACTGAGCTTTTCTATGGATTTAAAGTTGTTTATCACGTTTATTGGGTACACTCTGCTTGGTGGCAATATTTTAGAATCAGTCTTGTCTAAAAATTTCTTTTCAATCAATAATTATAATAATATGGTAGATAATGAGATATTAAATAGGAGTTAATTAAAATTAAATATTAAATATTAAATATTTTATGGATTTTAAAATTATTTTGCACGATTATATTGCCATGTTTATGCGAATAATAATTATAATAATTTTTGAAAAGGAACAGTTGAGTTTGTCTAGAAAAAAAAAATTATGTTTTTTTTTTACAGTATATCAGACATTTGTATCCTGAAGCTCATTTCTTCCGATTTTTGTAAATTCTATTCAAGTAACAAAAATTCAAGTGCTTAACAAATATTATATTTAAAAAAACAAAGAATATATAATTTAATGTAAATAAAATGGGAACTCTATGAGCGACTCTATAGAATGGCAATACTTTCTATAGCTTAAAATTCTTCTCCATTACTTGCCTTTGTTCTCGAGCTTGAAATGCAAGCAGTCATCCCAAAAGTCTTCTAGCCTAATTCTGGAGCAGGTTACACCATGTAAATCAAGTGTCAGCCCAGCGAGATGACATAGTGTTAACTAACGACTTATAAAACCCAAACACGTTCACTTGCCATGAATGAAACACACTAATTTCCATTCAGGGTTGAGACGAGCGCAGAGATCTGGCCAAATGCTGGGTGAGACGCCTTATGAAATGCATCAGGAGATGTGAAACTGCATCCAGGTACTTTGTGGCAGGCAACAAAAGTCAGCTGCCGGCGGACTGCGGTGCCAAATGTCTGCCGAGCTGAAGTGGGTGCGGCCTGCTCTCCGCCTTCCACACACACAAACACACACACGCACTCTCTCTCTCTCTCTGTTTTGCTCTCCCACTCTCAGTCTTTAGCACTGCTGTGGAATGTGACTTGTGCCTGGCAATTTGTGCTGGGCCATTGTTATGGAGCCCATTGCGTAGCCCCCATCCTGTTACGCTTGCTATTGTGTTTGTGTATCTGTGAGTGTGCGTGTGTGTGTGTGTGTCTGCTAATTTGGTGGCTTTTGTTGATGCCACATCCATTGTTGTTATTGTGTTGCAATTGCAGCAGCTGCAGCAACAGCAGCGGCAGTGGCAGCAGTTGCCTTGCATTTCATCCATTTCTGGTCATGTCCGTGCATGTCCGCCTGAGCCCTGAGCAAGTGCACAAAAATACAGCTCAACGTTGGAAATTTCCTCTGGCTTTGCACCAACACATGCAGGGCGAGACGTCATTGTGCCGGCTTTGAAATTGCACTCCAACCCGACTGAACCGGACTGCAGGTCATGCCCCACGGCCCGTGCCTCATCTTCCGCCCATTCCTGCAGCCTAATGCATTGCATTCCTATAAAGTGTGTGTGTGTGTGTGTGTGTGTGTGTGTGAGTATGTGTCACTGTGTATGTTTGCACCGCATTCCTTAAGCGGCTCCCGGCAAACTGCATAGAGCAATGTCCAGAGAAATGTTTCTCTTTCCGTAAGTCTCGCCACAGAATGTCAGAATCATCTTCAATTGATTTTGAGGTTTTCTCTCATTTCTTTTTTTTTTGACAATTTTGTACAGCAATTTCGGGTTGGCTTTGTGTTAGAACACATATGAAATTCTAATGAGTCAATCATATTTTGATTGACAGTCAGCTAAGAAAATTCTTGTAGTTGAAATTCGTAGAACAACAGCAAAAGAATGCTATAAATTTTGATACAATGTGCAATGTGCTCGTTGTACTCGTTGAAAAAAAAAAATAAAATAAATAAAATATTTTTTGGGACAATTGAAAATGAATTCTGAAAAATGTTAAACTTTCATAAAATATGAAAATTTAAAATATATAATTTTTTTTATAAAAAAAACAAAGCTGGAGAAGCTTGTGGAATCGTTGAAAAGTAATATTTTTTTTAGTTAACTAAGTAATTTTTTTTTATAAAAAAACAAAGCTGAATAATTATTATTTTTTTTAAAATGAAATAACATTTTTGAAAAATCTTTGTTAATTGCAAAATATTTTAACTCAAACGTGACAGAATTGCGTGAAAACGTTGAGTACAATGTGAATAATTTTTTATAATTTTTTTTGATTAATTTATAATTATAAGGTTTAATTATAATAAATTTAATTACACTTTTAACAACACAAAAATGATGAAATGCAACGGAAGAGCAGCGCATATCTGTCATGTTTTGCCTTTGCTTGAGAGGTCCAGGTCTTTGCCGCTGTCATACGCTGCGTATGCGTAATGAAGTGCAGATTTAAGGTTAAGTAAGTGCAGTATTCATAAAGTGGTTGCTGCTGCTGTCGTTGTTGTTGTTGTTGCTGCTGCTGTTCATCAGCTGCGGTACGACGTCAGCTATCACCTGTCATATGTCTCCCGCTTATCGCCGGGCTTAAGCGCGCTACACCGACAACGTGTAACTGGGAGTTGAAATGAAAAAGGCGACGCCAGCCACGCCCATAATGCACAGGCACTTTATTAATTTCAAGATGGCGCGCACTCAATTTAAAGCGAACTGAGGAGTGTAAGGGGACGGGGAGGAGTAGGAAGAAAGAGCTCATAATTTATTTCATTAATTTAATCAACCTCGACGCACATGTCAACTGCAGGCGGGCGCCGTGCTTAGCTGCCACACCTACAACAAAAAGAACTTAATGTTTAAAATCGCTTAATAGATCGTAAATTATGCTGAGCAGGGGCCGTCGGGGGAGTGCATGGGTAGGGGAAGGCGACTGCTTCAAAAGGCGCGCTGGATTTGAAGTTGACGCGCAGCGCGATTATCCTGAGCGGCGCTCGTCTTTTTTTCTACACTCAGTTCATTAGGGACATAAGCATGTCTGGGCATGTCGGCGCATGTCAGCTCGTGCGTGTGTCGCTGCATGTGTACAATAAACTGTAACTGCTTTCATTAGGCCAGCAAACGAGGGCCCCCCAACTTGGCAAAAGAGTTATAGCCGGGCTTTTCACACGATCTTAACGCGCATTTTCCATCATTAGAACAAAGGACGGCAGTTAGCAATGGCAAACAGCGAAAGGATTAACCTAATCTCGGGACTATAAAAGCAACTTTATGCCCACCCACACACACGCATAGACACACGCACACACACACACACACACACACGGGCACTCAGCGAGATTGTGCTGAAAAAATATGTGATTTTTCATCATAAAGAACGAGGATGAGGACAATCACATATGCAGATGATGGCGCAGTTTGATGAGTTTGTCTTTGTCTCCATTTGTGTGTGTTTCCCAGTGTGTCTGTGTGTGTGTGTGTGCATGTGTGTGTGTGACTGTGTGCCAGCGGCACATGTTTTTCTAACAATCACACAGTGTTTATACAACAGAACTTTTACACGCAGGCTCTGTGCCAGGGCAGAGCTTAAATTGAAGCCGATTTGGGCAAAGACAAAAAGCGTCTTTGACGTGTGATAAACACAGGACACCAGGGCAAAGGGGGCTGCAGAGGGGTGTAGGGGCTTGAGGAGTGCGAAGACAGAAAGAAAAACACTTGGGCAGAAAAACTTTGCTGACTTTGTCTGTCGAGCAGCGGGGCATAATGTTTGAGTGAGAGTCTTTCTCTCTGTGTGTATGTGAGTGGCAGTATGTGTGCGTGTGTGTGACAAAAACAGTTCAGTGTCCCCGGCTGGGCTTTGGGGAAATCAAAGCAAAAACAACGAGGATATCTTTGAAGTGTTTTGCCGCTCCTCAAATCCGAGTTAACTTGTCGACCTACTTAAAAAAACATACGCTACACACACACACACGCACACACTCTCACACACACGCATACTTGCGCGCATACTAAGCGTGGATTTGACTTAATTAAAACTTCTGTGACTTAATGCTGTATTTGAGTACTTGCCAAAGTTGCCGACGTGATTTGAAATTATTCGAAAAATTCTTGGTACATTTTATTTAAATTTTTAAATTTATGGCATTATAAAATTTGATTTTTTATATTAAATAAAAATAAAATTATAAAATTTTATTTTTTATATTAAATAAAAATAAATTTATAAAATTTAATTTTTTACATTAAATAAAATAAAATTATTAACTTTAATTTTGTACAATAAATTTATGGTATTTTTGTAGCAGAACATAAATTCACAATGGACTCATCAAACTTTTTGATTTGATTTGACTTAATTAAAACTTCTGTGACTTAATGCTGTATTTGAGTACTTGCCAAAGTTGCCGACGTGATTTGAAATTATTCGAAAAATTCTTGGTACATTTTATTTAAATTTTTAAATTTATGGCATTATAAAATTTAATTTTTTATATTGAATAAAAATAAAATTTGATTTTTTACATTAAATAAAAATAAAATTATAAAATTTAATTCTTTATATTAAATAAAATAAAATTATTAAATTTAATTTTTTACAATAAATAAAAATATGTTTATGGTATTTTTGTAACACAACAATAATTCACAATGGCCTCATCAAACTTTTTGTTTCATTTTCCAGCTCAACTTTTTGACACACATTCGTTTTGGACCTTGCCTCGTGCCACACCTAAAAACAAAGTGAGTTATGGCCAGTGTAGTTGTAGTCTGGAAGGCCTGCAGAGGGAAGGGTGGCAGGCAGAAAAATGACAAACCCCCCCAACGGCCTAGAATGACAATTTGAAACCGGGTTTTGTAACGCCCAATAGACCTAACTCGCCGCTCGAAACTCGTTTGAAGCGGCTTATGAAACATTTTGTGGACGTTTCTCGTTTAAGCCCTGATGAGGGTTGTTTTTTGCTTCGCTTCCAGCCCGAACTTGACTAATTGGTATTGCTCTTGTTGTTGTTGTATCAGTTCTTATCGTTGTTGTTGCTGCTGCTGCTGCACTACTCACTGTTGGTTGTGTTGGGGGATTAGCCTGCGCCATAATTAGCCAAATGGCTGCCAAGTTTGCAGCTTCGTTTTGTTTTTCTTCTTGTTGTGCTTGTGGCATGCAACTTTTGTGGGCGCTACGAGAGGCGCATAAATTATCGCTCATATGATTTAGCATAGTCGCATCTTTTGATTTTGTGCCAAATATTTTACATTTAAGACGCCATAAATAAATCGCGCCTGCCCAGGCCCGTTCAGCGCCTTTGGCCAATTAAAGCATGAATTATAAGCCCGAACAAATCGCAGGCGGGTGGAGGCAGAGCAAAAACTCACTGGAAACCGAGACGTAGCTAAGCCATAAATCTGCTGCCTCTGTCTGGGCATAGTCGAAGCCAAATGCGGATTCTAATGTCGGAGCACAATTTCGCAGATTTGCTGCGAAACTTTTGTCTTGGTTGCGCGGTTTCTGGCAAGCTTAGGAAACACAGGCAAAAAAAAAATACCCAATGAATATGAGCGAGAGAGCTATAGAGAGCTCCGGCTGCAAATTGTTAACAGGCATCAAGCCAATAAAAAGGCTGGTCATAAATAACTTTAACAAATTGCAACTGTAAATACCGTAATGCAGCTCAAGAGCCGCAATGCATGGCCATGGCTGGCAGTGGGCGTGGCAGTCGCATCAGCTGCTTGTGGGCGTCAACCTGGGCATGGCCATTGGCGCCCATTATTTATACACGGGCAATTTTCACGCGCTTTTTTTCCCGCTCCCATGCCCGAAGCAGGCAGGAAAGTGGAAAAAAAACACAATCGAGAATAACTGTATGCAAAATTCAAGCCTCAGTGATTTTTATTTATGAGCGTAATTTCTGGCACGAACTGCGAAGGGAGCGGCTGGGGGGAAGGTAGTTCTGTCGACTGCACTGGACGAGCGCGCGAGTCGAAGCGCATTAACAGATCCAGAGCGGAGTCCAGGGCGGGACTATAAACCAAAATTACTGCGGCGCCATCAGCGTCTGCTTTTTGTTTGCCTTCGCAGGCTTATTTATTAAATTGATGGCAAATGCAATTGCAGAGAGACGGCCAGACGAACAGGCAGACGGGCAGGCAGACAGACAGGCAGACAGACAGACAGTCACAGCAGGTGTCTGCCGCGCGCAAACAATGCACATTGCGATGCCCAAAGCTGTGAGTGAGAGCAAAAATCAAGAGACCGAAAAAAAAGAGAGAGAGAGAACACAGACGATTAAATAAATATGCAATACATTCTCATAGTTAAAATACTGTCGATAATTATAGCAGCAATAATAGTTAATATAATAATAATAATAAATTATGATAAGGTTTTTACTGAGAGAACTGGCAGTATTTAATGAAAGAGCTGCGATCTGGCTGCTTTTACAAGGCTAGTATTTTTTTTTCTTATTTATACAAAAAGCTTAACAAATAAATAGAGAAATCGAAGAATATGCTGGGACCGTAAAGCATTAGCTTTTTGAACAGCTAAGAAAAATATCACTGATTTTTTTCCAATAAATTTGTATGCCTTTTATTTGCATTTTAACTCATTAACTCTGCATCTGCTGCAAATTAAAAAAATTCCAACCAAATTAAAAAAAAAAAGATAGTAATCTGAAGGATATTCCCCGCAACTCCATTATCAATCGATCAGAGTTAATGCTCTCATTGTTTCATACAGCTATATTCATTCGATTCAATCATATTCCGCAATTTCATCACGAGTCTAGACTCAGGCATATTTTTTTCGCCCAAAGTTTGCTGTGATTGATGTGCCACACATGACGTGACAGAGTTGCGGGAGTACCGGAGTATCTGCTGCTCCATCTCTCGACTGAAGCTAATACCCTGCACTGGCGACAATCGTAAGTGGCTTAAACATTTCTCAATGGCACTCGCAGTATATAAATCAGTTTCATTTCGGTTGCTTTTGCGGGCAACCGGATCTGATAAGTTATGTAGCACCTGCTTGGCATGCAAACGAGCATTAAGCACTAAACAAATGTGAAAAAAACGGCATGTATATAGGCAAAGAGAGAGGGTGGGAGAAAGCGAGAGGGGGAATGTGAATACTTTTTGCGCGCGCCCAAAAGTATGCAGCGTTTATTTGTATTCACCTTTTGGGCTGAGCAAAATATGTCTGCCATTTTGTTTGCCATTTTTAATGTGTTTTTCTTTGCCACTGCTCGAAAGAGCAGGCTTACACAGGGGGCGTGTGATTTCCGGGGGCGTTACGTGGCTGCTGCCAACGCTTCGTTTTGTTTTTATACCATGCATGCACTGCAGAATGTTATTAGCTCTGTGAAAATATACCTAGAGGGCGGATTGATATCGATATTTTTAAAAATTAAATAATAAGCAAAACTTACAAGTTAATATATACCTATGCAGCCAATGACTACGCTATAATTGCAATTCAAACGAACAAAAAAATAGCAAAACGTAATAGGAAAGTCATTGAAATTGCTTAAAAAAAATTTTTAACCGGGTGAAAGGCATACAACAGTCGAGCCATTCGAAGCACCTTCTTTTTTTTACTTGTTTTATTATTGTTCGCAATGTGTGCGTGAGTTTACGCTTTATATCCGAATGCTACGTGGCCGTAGGTTTACTTTTATAATCTACACCAGGGCCGGGCTGGGCCAGTGCCAGATCCTGATCCAGAGCTCGAGTCGCAGCCGGGCCGCTTTGTGGTAAATTTGCAAAATGCGTGCACAGACTAACGGTACATGCGATGCGAGAATTTTTACCGTTACCCAGAGAATTTCGACACAAATTCTTGTTTCCTCTTGCATCACTCTTCGCTTCTCGTTTCGCGTTTTTTTTTTTTTTTTCCTTCAGCTGAATTTTGATTTTTGTGGTCGCAGCGTAAAAAATGCACGCTTGACATCAAGCGGCAAACATTCATGGAAATCGCATCAGCAGGGCCGCAGCGTTCAGTACTATTCCACGCTGTCGTTGCTGGAAAATCAATTACAAATGTAAAAAACTGCAAAGGGACAGGCGCTGCTTGACACTGCATTGAAATCTGGCCATTGGGTATTCTAATCCTCTTACCACGCGCCGGCAAATTCATTTTTAACGCACGATTCCCTGCAGCGCGCCTCGCCTTGCCCCGCCTCTAATTGCCCACACGCTCGACTTTAAAGCCCGCCGACAATATCTAATTTATTTATATGCCGAATTTAACGCCAACAAATCGATGCTGAAGGGCGTGTATATACGAGAAAAATTCGGGGAAAGTTGGTTAAGCTAATCAACTGGCCAGCATATAACGAGGGTTGAGCTGCGATACAAGGAATGCTGGAGAAAAAGAGCTAAATGCAGATAAAGAAATAGAGAGAGAGAGAGAGAGACGAAGAAGGGCAGCTTAACGCTGGGGCCAACGAGTCGCCGGATAACAAGATTAAAAACCTTTCAGTGTCAGAAATTGAATTCAAATTCGGCACACAGAAGTATGCGAAGAATTGAGCTCGACTCGTGGCAGCAGCATGACAAATCGAAGCGAGTTGTAGACTGCAATACAATACGGCCTCGGCATACGTATGTGGTGAAAGTGCGCGAGTGTGGGCGGGGAGCTCAAGTGGAGTGCGGAGTAAATACCACTTAGAAGTCAAGCAGTCGACAGTCGTCGGAGACGTGCCAGACAGCGGCAGAGCTGGAGCCGGCGAGGCTCGTGGAACTTCGCATATAACTCATACGCCTAGTTGTGCCTGCTACGCATTGTACTTTGCCTCACAGCCTGGGGGTTCGGGCCGGGTCCCGTGCCTTAGTCGAATTTCAACTTTTTAAGTATTATTACATTCCTTTACCCTTTTCAAACGAATTTGTCTGCGTAGTTTGTATATTTCCTACTCTTTTTTCCTGCCCTTTGCTCAAGCTATTATTATTGACTTTTTTTTTTTTTGGCATTGGCTGTTGCCGTTCTCAAGTGCACGTGCCATACACACGACATACACGCCATACACACACTCACATACACATACTATACACCTCTGTCCCGTTACCCGCCCCTGGCCTGTCTGACTTCAGTTGGCGACTTGCCTGCCAGTTTAGTCTAGTCGGGGAGCATGTGATGAAGCGCAACTTCGAATCTTTTCATCTCCAGCTCTGCCACTTTACTTATTTAGATGCTGCTGCTGGCAGGCAGCATGTGGCGCGCCTCCATTTACCGTTCATATTTGCACATTAGATTATTGCATGCCTAAGCATATCCTCGAAAAATGCAGTCGACAACGCCAGCAACTGCCGCCGCTTCTCCTTTCCCTTGGCCCGTGCACTCGAGACTTGCACAAACATTTGCCAGCCCCTTTGCAGCTGTTGCTGTTGTTGTTGTTGTTGTTGCTCTGCTCTGAACTCTGAACGGAAACATCAAATAAATATTATGCTCTCCACTGACATATTTCTTTCTCATACATATTTGACATTTCTATTTGCCTTCGCCTGCGTGTTTGTTCCTGAGCTTAGCTCAAGCTTTACTGCTATCATCCTCCTTGCCTCAGATTGTCTGTGACAAAGGTGTTGACCAGCTGTGTGTGTGTGTGTGTCCAAGTGTTGTTGTGCAATTGAAAGTCAAGTGCTTATCATTCGAGAGCTCAACTCGCAGGCAAATAAATAACTCTCACGAAGCGCATAAATATTTATTACACTGTTGCGTAATCTATGCAAATACAACAGGCGCTCCCTACAGCTTGGGCTGTGTCCTGTAATCGGGCAGATCCGTATGGCAGAGGAGGGAGCAGGTTCAACTAAAGCACAGCTGCCATAAGCCTCATAGTGAGCTTAATTAGGATTAAGGCTTTGTGTTGCATATGCCGCATTTTAAATACGTTTGCCACAAAAACAGAGCAGAAACAATAAAAACAAAAACTACAGCAACAACACACAGTAGTATTATTTACATACGTAAAGCAAAATTAAGCCGCTTAAATTTTGGAATAATATTATGATTATGTGCTATATTTTTTTTTTGACTAAATATTATTGCTAAAAATGGGAAATGTTTCAATTATTGTATGTGAGTTAAACATTTCAGTGAAAAAATTTAAATATTCAAAAAGAGCCTATTATTATTTTTTTTTTTTTGCTAAATATCATTGCATTAAAAAAATGTTTCATATATTGTATGCGAGTTTAAAATTTTAGTAGAAAATTTAAATTTTGCGGAAAATAATAGAGAATTTAATTTTTATATATTTAAGTATACGTATATTCATTTATGCTGATATTGGCATTACCAAGCGAATCGATCTGCTCACCAATTACTTAGTTTCTACTAAAGTTCGAGCTTTTTCCTAGATTCAGATTAGTTTTTATTTTTTTATGTCATGATGAATTTTAAAAAAAAAAAAAAAATTATTTTGTTATTTTTGACAATAAGTTATAGTGTGAAAATATATAAATATAGGTATATGTGTTCGAAATCGTGCAACTTGTTATCAGCTACCATATTTCTCAGTTGCGTCTGCTATCCTACATCCGCTCCTACTTACTTATTAATTTTTTAATACTCTGCTATTTTACATAGCTGCGACAATCTTAGTTTCAATGCTCGTTGATCTACTGAACTGATTCCATTACACAGTCAATTCAACTACTCAGTGCAATCTGTGGAGAAACTTAAAGCAGGCAACTTATGCAGCTGCTGTTGCCGAGCACTGAGAAATGTCTTTGATTGTGCAGAGAAATGACATCATAAGGAATTCAAAATGCTGCTATGTGTGTGAAGAGAAAAGGTAGCAGAAAACATTTTTGTCATACTCGCACAACAACATTAATATTTGAAATGAACAAAGGACTAAGTAAAGTCATAACATGAGCAACTTTAGAAGCAGGCGAAGGAGACGACAACAAAACTGTACAAATAAATCAGAATAATGCGGTCTAAGTGCACAGCTTTCATGTGAGTGCATGGATACCCTTGCAGGTAGTGCAGGTCTAGCAGCAAAGTTAAGTCCTTGAGAAGCGTAATATAAATGAAAAAGTTTATGTAAGCATTTATAAATATAACCATGCACACTTTGTTAAGTAAACAGAACATTTATTTTAATTCTTAAAAATAATTTTAATATGAAGTTGAGTCTAGAATTTCTTTCAAATATTGGATTCGCATAAAAAAAAAATTAATTAATAAACAAAAGAGAGAAATAAAAATTACAAAGAGAGCGAAAAAGTTAAAAACTTTTTAGTTTTTGTGATATTTTTTATAGAAATAAAATTTAGAATTTTATATTAATTATGTTAAAATTAATAGAAATAGTTTTGGAAGCTGTTCAGTAAAGTTTTTTGCGTAGCTTTGAATTTTAACCACATATATTTTACAGTGTATAATTACAGTACTATTGTCTGCATTCTGAGTATGAAAATAATGCCTATTTTTACCCTCAGAATTTTCAAAAATTCCTACAACATTTTGTTTCTTTTTTTCTGTGTGTGTGTGTGTGTTTATGCATGTATTTCCACTTTTTTTCTGCTTAGCTGATGAAAAACGCATTTTGTGGGCACACAGACTTAATAGCGCATTGTCTGTGCTGGTGTGTGTGCGTGGCCGTGTAATATTTCAAGTACAAGTGCGCAGTTGAACTCCAGCCCAAATACACGTATGCGGCATGTGCGTGTGTGTGTGTGTGTTGGTGTCTGCGTGAGTTGCTTGTATTGTTGTTGATGTGATAAACGCGCCTAGAATTATAATTAAAGCAAATCTTTGACTGCCTGCCGTCGCACACATGTGTGAGTGTGTCTGCGGGGGAGTGAGAGAGAGAGGGAGACTGTTGCTTGTCGCGTTTTCCCTATCTCTCTCTCTCTTTTTTTCTCTCTCGCTTGTGCGGCAGTTTTTCGCATTTTACGTGCTTTCATTAAAAATGAAAACATTGCGCCGTCTTCGACTTGAGTTTGCACTCTTCCCTCTCCATGCTTCCCTCTCTCACTCCGTGCCTCTGTCACTCTCTCTCACTTCCGCCCATTCTAAGCAGACTATAAATGTTTCCCCACACACACACGCACATCCGCACGTGTGAGCCAACTGCCCCTCTGTGCGTGTGTGTGTGCGAAACGTTTCGAGGGGCAAGTTGGCGCTGCCTCGGCCTCTGCTTCAGCCTCTGCCCGGTGTTGCCCTTGTAATCTTGGTAATAACCACAAAAATTATTATTGTTGTTGTTGTTGCTGCTGCTGCTGCGGCTGCTGTTGTTATTGTTGTAAGTGCCAATATTGTCATTAGAGTGGCTTGTTACGCACAAAGCCGCAGCAGCGACGCAGCGCCGCGACGCGGCGCGTTGCCAGCAACAAAATGCGGCAACATCTTGCGGCATTTTTCGCTTTGACGTCTTTTGTTTTCGTGTAAGCGACACGTTTACGCTTACTTTCGCTTTCGCCCCCCTCACACTTCTTCCTCTGCTTGCGTATTCTCCCCTGTTGCTAACTAACTGCATCATTATTTCCATCCTTACTTTGTTCATTAAACGAACATGAAACGTTAATTTAATAAAGTCGAATTCGGTCCGCCCGGCTGTGGTTCCTCGTCTCGTGCCCCTGCCCCTGCCCCCGCCCTTGTGCGTGTCTCTGCGGCGCCTCTAATTGAGCCCCGCTAAGAGCAGAAGCCAGTGCGAGGCTTTGATGTATTCAAATGTGGCTCGACAGACATGCGACTATTGTTTGCCGCGGGCGAGCCGCGCTTTAATCATTGCTCAAGTAGATTGACAACTGTAAATAAGGAAAGCTTCTTAAAGGTACTGGAAGTATAACTAAAAGGAATGCAATGGAAGGTAATTTTAGTATTATAATATTTTTAAAATTTCTTTGGAAGACGTCTTTATTTATATTTATATATTTTCTATAATATTATTATTTTTTAAATAATATAAAACGAGTTAAGAATTTAATATATTTCAAAATGTATAAAAATTTCTTTAAAAATATACTAAAGCTGGCATTAATTTTAAAATCGATTACATGCATTTTAGCATGCGGTTTGTATGGGAAATATTTGGGCTATCATTAAAAATATATTTAATTATATTTTACAATTATAACTGCACAGTTGAAACTTTGTGCATATATTCTTTTTTTTTTATTTACTATTTATTTATTATATATTTATTATTCATTTATTTTTTATTTATTATCATTATTATATCTATTATCTACTTATTATTTATTTATTATTATTTATAAAATTAATTACAAAAAATAAAAAAATACATTAACAATAAAAAATATTTACACACAATTTGAATATTTAAAGATTTTCAGTAAAAATTCACTCCAGCAACGACTAAATTTTAATAGGTATTTCTTTGATCAATTTTATTTCTTAAAATTATTCAATATCAGTCAGAAAAGCATTTTTCAATAGTTAATTTTAAAATGTTTAAGATTTCGATCTTTATTTATTGAGGAAAACTTTAAGTTTTGGCCTCGGTTCAAAGAACTCTGTGCTGACTTTGTGCAGTTTCAGTCTTAGTTTGCAGCCCATTTTACACCTTTGGTCTAACTTTTTTATTAAACCATAAAAGGCAATTTAAGCAGCCAGTTGCAGCACACGCACACATGCACACACACACATTCGCACACACTGCAGTAAACTAAAATTGCATAATCACCCAGCGTTGCGCTGCGCTGTGCTGCTCCAAGTGGTCGTTAAGCTCTCGCCGGCAGTTGCAGCAACCCTTTCAGCCGCCTTAACCCCTGCGCTGCCGCAGGCGCACTGCTTGCAGCTCAGCGTAAGCGTAAAGTTTTCGCCACACACGTGGCAACAAAGTTCGACGGTTACTAAGCCAAACTGTTGGCACTTTTATTAGCATAAATATTTGTTAAATCCAACAACAACAACAGCAACAACACCAAGAACAACAACAACAACGGCAGCTGCTACAACAACAATAACATTCATGCGAAAAGTTTTAAGCGTTTTCATTGGAAATGATTTAACAAAAATGTGGTTGTAGTGTGGTGGGGGCGTGGCAGCAGCCCTTGAACAACCCCCAAAGGCAGAGCCACGTAATGTGTTTCATTAAATCGAAGCAGCTACCCCTCGTACCCCCACCCCCTGCTCGCTCATCCTACCCCGCTCTGACTTGAGGCTTCTCTGTCAGCGCAGGTTGCTCCGGGTATGCCATGCCCCCGCCCCCTCCTGCTGTAGAGGTTAAATTGAAGAAATGTGTTCTAATTAGCCACACACACGGGCTGCTCTTATGCCAGTCGTACAGCCCCACAACCCCTCACAACTCTTCCCTCCCCTCACAGAGTTGTGGCAAAGTTTGCGATGCCCCCGAAAACTTGTTGTTAAAGTCGCATTAGCCCGTTTAAGCCAGCGCCGCGTACAGGGCTAATGAGCTGCAGTCCGCGATTTGAGAGCACTGAAATTTATTGTTCACTTGGCCAGGGCTGGAGCTGGGCCCAGGGCTGGAATGGCTTTTAAAGCTCGCGCATAATTGGCAACTATTTAAATGCCGGAGTTGAGACGGCAGAAAGGGCCTGCACAGGCCTCCTTTAAGGCCTCCCCCAAGTTTGACCTTTTCTCGATTCCCTTTTGCTTATCGCGTTTGCCTTCGTCTCGCGTTGTTGCCGCGGCTTTCAGCGCGAAAAGTGAGCAGCGAGAATGCCGGTAGTTAAATTTGCCGCGGACTATTTGGCTTGACTATTGATGTGCGCGCATTAAAAAACAATTTTTATGCACAGCAACAACATCCGCCGGACAACTTAACGATGTACCCCCCACCCCCACCCGAACGCTGCCCCCTTCCACTGCAACATGGACTGGCAACAATGAAGCCTTAAGTGGACTTTTATTGACTTTTAGTCAAAACGAATTTCGACAATTTATCGAACACACTTCGCCGCGTGTTCATTATGCAAAGACGATGATGATGATGATCAGCGCGTGGACAAGCGGCAGCAGCAGCCGTAGCAGCAGCCGCAGCAGCAGCAGCCTGATAATGATGATTGTGTTGACGAGCAACCGGCACGTCCGGGTGGGCGTGTCGCCCTGACTGTCATTCGCCTAGCTCATCAATTTCGCATTCGACTTGGAATGGACGCCATTGCGTAGTCAACTGTTGATACAGTTATTTTGCCCAGCATTAAACTGTATTCGAAAAAAAACAAACAGAGTTTTTTTCTCCTGTAATTTGCTGCGAGGCAAAAACTATTGATTGCAGTGTAGCTGTAGAGGAAAAAATAATAAAAGTAAATAAATAACAATTTTTTCTCTATTTTCGCAGTTTTCAATTAAGTGTTAAATAAATATACTTTGGCAATTTTGTGGTGTTTCAAAAATATTTCTCCAGTCAAAAAAGTATACATTTATAAATTTAAATTTATTTATACTCAACTGCAATATATATAAAATACACCATAAATAATATCAATTGTGAAGCGCTATTATATAACTTAAATTTTTTACTATTCATAATTTTGTATTTTTTTATACTCATTTTATTTTTGTTTAACTAATTATATATTTATAAATTTAAATTTATTTATATTCAATTAAGATATATTTTTAATACACCATAAATAATATCAATTGTGAAGCGCTATTATGTAACTTACATTTTTTTATTAATAATAAATTTGTAATTTTTTTTCATACTAATTTAATTTTTTTTTAACTTTTAATTGCATTCAAATTTTATGGTATGAAGCTATATGCCTCTCTCTCTTTTGGCTTATATTACTTCTTTGCGCTTCTACATCTTATATATCTCTATCTCCCATTCTTACCCATTTTCTCTCTCTCTCTTCCCTGCCTGCCACGTTGTATCGCATAACCGTTACTAAACTCAGTTAGCCAAGAGTTTTCCACTCTCTGCGCTCCACTTTTCCTGTGAACAATTGCAGCAATTAAGCGCAGTAAAATGTTTATCCAGTGACTGAAAGATAGGCGAAGGCAGACACTGATAGACATTTTTGTCAGTGCGACAGTTGTGTCTGTCTGTCGGTCTGTCTGTCTGCCTGTGGATTGCTTTTCATGCAGCTCGTAAACAATAACAAATCAAATTGGCGGTAGACAGGAAGAGCCCAGGCGGATGCTAAGTGTGAAGCAGGCAACTGCAGCATATCAAGTAGCAACCACAGCAGCAGCAGCAGCAACAACAATGACAACAACAACAACAGCTGCAACTTCTACTATAGCAGCAGCCGCAGCCGCAGCAAAAACAACAGCCTAAATTACTTTGCCTCCGTTTGAGCATTCAAATTTAATGGCATTGTCACAGTGTGTGTGTGGGTTTGTGTGTGTTTGTGGCCGCTTGTGTGCGGTGCCTTGCAAACATTGAATACCTTAATATCCTGCTGCTAGGCGTTCGTCTTACCGAGAAATATTTGAACTGCAGCCAACTGAGCTGCAGTCGCTGCAAATACTTCTCACTTAAGCTTAGGAATTTTATTTACTACTTATGGTATATTAAAAATGTGTTTGTTCATTTACCAAAATTTTAAAAATGTAATTATTTAAATTTTATTTTTCTTACTTTCATGAATTTTAAGTAATATTAAAAATTAATAAAAAAAATATCATATTAGAAAATACGTAAGTAAATTGAGAGTGTTAAATAAAAATATAGAAAAAATTTTGTTATACTTGGAATAACTATATTAAAAATTTGTTTGCTCATTTACAAAAATGTAAAATTTAATAATTGATATTTTTTTCTCACTTTTTTTGATTGTAAGTAATATTAAACATTTTTTTTTAAATAATACACATATTAGAAAATACATAAATAACTAAATAAATAAATAAAAAAATTTTGTTAAACTTGGAATACATAAATAGAGAATCTACTTTTATAAGAATTAAATTATTTAATATTGCTTACTGAAGTCTGCAAGTTTATATTTGTAGACTATATTTAGTAGTTTTATCTTATAAAAGTTTATAATATTTAATTTCCAATCTATTTGGAGCTCTTTTAAAGTATTCACTTGCGCTCAAAGAGACTTCCCCGAGTGCCAATTAGTTCGGAGAACGTATTAAAAACCCGACTGAATATTTTTTTTCTTTCAGTCTGATCATATTAACTTACCTGCTATATCCTTCGAAGTTATGTATTAAACTTAAAACGAAGTTATGCACTCTTCATCCCATTATTTCTGTGTGCCACAGACAAGCCAGGATGTTGTCGATGCTGCTGCTGCACTTGTCGTTGTTGTTGTTGTTGTTGTTGCTTTCGCTGCTACTGATGCTGATGCAGTAAATATGAGATACTGTTAGCACGGAATGCATGACAACACTTTATTACAGCCGCCAGACAAAGGGCGGAAAGCCAGAGGACGCGCATCTGACAGGCGACTCTACTTGACTCTACTCGACTCCGCCTGCTGCCCGCCCTCAGCTCGAGTGCCTACTTTTTGCTCTTCACGAGATTTATGCAGTGCCACGCCCAGTCTCCGGCAACGTCTCCGCCTGAGTCTCACGCGAAATTGCCAAAGTCTGCAAAGGGTTCTCATAAGGAAGGAACTCAGGTTTAGCTTATTCATTTCGAATGCTCATAACTAATACGCCTCGTGGGACTGCACTCGCAGTCAGTTTTTGTTCAGTACGTGCTGCATTTTCCCCAGCTCCAAGCGCGCCACCTTTGAGCCGTGAAAGGTCCGACCAGCTTTGCAACTGGCCACGGCCTGCTTTGACCTCTGACATTAGGCAGGCTTTAGAAATGCCATTCAAAGCGATTTGTTTGCCCACACAAAGCTGCGTCCCTGAACTTTTTCCAGCTAAAATGTCAAGGTCAGCAGAGTAGGTGGAGAAGGCAGTTAGGCTTAATTTTAAACAGCCCTGATTAAAAACGCTTTGAGGGGCAAGTTCACCTGCAGTAAATTATTTATAGGGTGTAGAAGATGGAAGCGATGAGGCACGGCACTGAGACTGCAGTTGATATATGGTTGGAGCATATACCTTACTGACAGACTGAGAGGGAACTGAAAGAGAACTAGGAGGGAACTGTTAGAAGACTGAGAGGGAACTGATAGGGACTGAGTGTTACCGAGCGAGGGGAGAACATCACACGAGGCTGGCGCCAGCATCGATGGCGTTTAATGAGTTGGGTTCAGCCATGTCTGCGAACATAATTGAATAATAAAATGCGTCAATGTTTGCCCAAATGCATGTGAGGGCGGTACGTTCTCCTATCTCGCACTTCCCTCCACAAACGTCACTGCTGTTGTCCGCTAATAATCAAAATGGACGCTGGAACCGTTATAAATGCTGGCGTCACAAAACTTTGCCAATGGACATAATACGACGTCGCCATCATCATCATCATCATCATCATCATCATCATTGTCGTCGCGGTTGTTGTTGTCGCACAAGAAGAAAGCAAAGTTGGCGCATGAAGCCAGAGCAACAACAAAAACAGGGGAAAACAGGAGAAGAAAGTACGGCGAGCGTGGAAAAGTTGTGGAAAGTCCATTAAATACATAAACCTGCCACGAAATGTTCATGGAAAGCGCATAAAGAAACTTTGTAGTCCCCGCCTCGCGCTCAATGGAAAATAGAAAATGCTGAAACTATTTATGCGCACCATATGTGACCCGCACACACACACACTCACACACAGAGACACTAACACACTCGCACATAGGGTGCTGCTGGACATCGTGTTGGGCGTAATAACTTGATTTGTTCACAATGCGGGCGAGGGTAAATGGGGCGAAATTGCCGCAGATGCAGCAGAAAAAGGGCATGCCCCGCATCGAAGTCAGCAAAACTGCGATACAACAACAATAAGAACAAAAAGAGCAGGGGGAGGAGCAGCATCAACAAGAGCTACAGCTACAGCGGCGAGCACAATGAGAGCGCACAGTTTGATTGTCCAGTCAGCGTCAGTTTCTGGCTTATTTATGACTTCCTTGGCCAGAAATGTGAAAAACAATTTCTGCTCTTGCCAATAAAGCAGAAATTGATGCACATAAAAAGTACGCAAAGCATAGAATATGGGCGGTGCTAGCCACGCCCCTCACGAAAATGAATGTCTGCTTAGCATTGCGCTTTGAATTGAATTTACTTAGACTTTGTTCAATTCAAAAAAAGTTATTAAGCATTTGAATAAGATATACCACATTTATACTAACACATTTATATAGTCTTGTTACTTGATAGTATTAAGTAACAATTAATTGTTAAATTAATATTAATTGTGTAAAATCATGGCAATTAAAAAATAATGTAGTCAAGCGCACTAGACTGTGAGATACTTAGTACCGTAATTCAAAGCAACGCAACTTCCTTTCTCGTATTGGGCTTAGCGTAAAACTCGCATGAAACCATGAATTTCTTTTGAAGAATTTATTAATAAATCTTAGTTAATTTTTAATTATTTATAAAATAATTTTTCCAGCAATTCTTTTATGGTTGCTAAAAAAACTGAACAAAATGATTATATCTATGCGCTCTACAAAATAGCTTAAAATAATTATAAAAATCTAAGGAGCTTTTATTTTAATACTTCCGCATTTCAATTATTTTATATCATATTTTAAATTTTTTTATGTTTCCCAAGCATCCGAGCATAATGATTATGTTTATGCGCTTTTTACAATATTTATTCAAAATAATTGTAAAAATCAAAGGAAACAAAATGCAATGCTTTATCAGTTTTTTTTTTATTACTTCTGCATTAAAATAATTTTACATCATATTTTATATATTTAAGATGACCTTGAAATACCATGCAGTTATAGCCGTATATAAGTTAAGCAGCCAAGCATTGAGAGTTATTAAAATAAAATCGAATGAAGGCGAATTTTTATTGGTTCCTCGAGCTGCCGAATAAATTGGGAAAACGCCGGAGTTGATGACGCGTTTTTGATGGGCCGCCATTAGGAGGCCTTCATTAGGGCGGTACGAGGGCTGAGTTGGTAGTAAAACAAGGCACATTTAACAAACGTTTAGGCTGTCAGTGGAAGTAGTGGAAGTGGTGAGGCGCACAAGGCTGGAATCAAAGTCGTGGCTGGAGTCAGAGTCGCTCTACTGCCCAGTAGTCAATTGCCTGGCAATTTAAGTGTCAAGCAGAGTGGGGTGTGAGTGCGAGAAGACGAAGAGACGAGAAGGCATGATGTGTGGGAGCTGGGAGGTAGATGCGAATGGGGGGCTTCGAGCAGCCCTCAAAGTTGCTCGGCAATGTGACGCGCATGTGAT
Organism: Zaprionus bogoriensis; assembly: GCA_035046045.1. Lineage (NCBI taxonomy): Eukaryota > Metazoa > Arthropoda > Insecta > Diptera > Drosophilidae > Zaprionus > Zaprionus bogoriensis. The sequence continues at coordinate 4,529,409 of JAWNOI010000141.1, read as the reverse complement.
GAGACTCAGACAGCGGGAATCCTTTTGAGTGATTTCCCAGAATTAATGCGCAAACTTTGCTCATGACTTCTGAGTTGCTGCTGCTGCCTGTACAGGGGTGTGTGTGTGTGTATGCTTGTGTGTGACAATCTTTTTATCCGTCTAACAGCTGAGAAAACAACGGGCAGGATTATACTGTTTGACTAACAGATACCCGGTACATAACTCAATTGGAAATATGTCAGTACAATCTAAAAATGATTCTATGAAATTAAATATATAATATAAAATATTAAATACCCTGTAAACGCAGCTATCATACAATAGTTAATATAAAACTCTGTCGCGTCGTCTTCTGCGAGTCAAGCGAGTGCTTAAATTTTATGCTAATCGTCGTCGCCATTAAAGATTAATCATTGTGCACACATATAAGTTATATATGTGTGTGTGTCTATGTTTCACTGTATTATTTATTTTAGCACCACTAAAATATTTATATCCACATGCTTCTCGCAGTCTGGCCAATGGCTATAAATTTCCACAGCAAAGCAATTAAAATTTGCATAAATTTCGAATATATATTTACATAAGCGATAAATATCGCATATTCGCCTAAAACTAAATAACGTAAAAAACAGCGGTTAGAACTGCAGAGTGTGCTAAGTGGGGGTGCACTTGAAGCACTGCAGTACAAACAACATGTGAAACATGACAGCGCGAGATGACAGATGAACGGAACGCCAGGAACTGTTAAAGCCTTACGAGCGGCGCCCGCTTGTGGGTAGAATGAAAAATTACGCATACGCCACATGTGGCACTTGATGCATCAAGTTTCAAGTGCTCTCTGTCACAGAAATGGCAAAGTTTCGTAACAGCAAGCATGCCAGATAATTACCAGAGAGAAAAAGCAAAATCAAAAGCGGGCAATACAAAGAGCAGGACCCACTAAAGTCGTAGTAGGGGGAGTGACACTACACAATTTTAAGATGTGCTGTTTGAAAATTGAAAAGCTCTTTGGAATTTAAAATTAAATCAATGCTACAGTATTTTATACAATTTGTATAATATATCAATATTCCTTTATATTATATAATATTTCTAAATAAATAAATATAAATATATTTTTGTTCAATATTCTATTTTAAGCCCATTATTAAAAACTCAAACTTTTTAGCAACTGTAAACTTAAATTATATATAGATAAGAAACTGTTTTACAATTTGCTATAATATTTAAGTATTTTATATTTACATATATACCTTTATATTTATTTTATTTGATATGTGCCCACAAATATACATACTTTATAAATTTGCATTGGTGCTCAGTTTCATATCAACATTCAAATTCTAGTTTGATTATCTGCCTTCGGCTATGAGCTGTTTATTTTTGAATAGGTCTTTTATGGATGGGGGGAGGCCCCCCGCCTGTGCCCGTATTTGCTTAGGATCTGCCGACATCTGAGCTCTTATCCCTTTTGCGCATAATTTCGCGCCTAATCTGCTGTGATTTATTCATGGACTCGACTCTGCTCTTGCGCCATTAGTTTTGCGCTTGTTTGCGAGCTCTGACGATTTGGAAGCGGTTGCACATTGGCAGCCAACGGGGCGTGGCCCGCACTCAAATTAATATTCATAATTATGGAGAGGCTGCGGCGTGCCGCGACAATTTTGCATTTATTTGACGCGCGCTCACTCGCACTCTTTCCGTCTCCCTCTCTCCAGCTGCAGATTGCAGTTGCCCTGGCTAAATGCAGTGTGTTTTATATTCATAATGGAAATTTTTTGCTTGCATACGTGAGCGTGTGTTTGTATGTGTGCGCATACATATAGCCGGCAAACATAATGCACAACAATAAATTTATTCAACACATGCCAAGCCAGGTCAGTGGGCGGAGGGAGGCGTTGAGGCATGGCGGCGAGGGGCAGCAACTCCCGGAGACACTTGAAGCCTTTTTGCCGCTGCCTTGGGGCATGATTTATGCTCGGGTCTTAAATTACACTCGCCGCGTACTTGCTGATATTGCACTTCCTGCCGTTGATGACGTTGCGGACACACACACACACACACACACACACATAAGCACAGCGAGTGTCAAGTACTTCGGCCAAGCATAAACAGTTAGTTTGGCTTTTAAAGCCACGTCTCTCGCCAAATCACTTCAGTTCTGCCCCCCTTAGGGTGTCTGCTCTCGCCACTGTCAGCACTCGACTCGACTCTCCCCTCTGGCCCCTCGCACCGCTTCCGTATCAATAATCAGCTGCCACACAAATGCTTTGTATTGATAGTACAACTAATTAGCATGTGAGTTAATTATTTCCAATTCGAATGTTGAGCACGCCCCGCCCATTACGCTATGGATGTGCGGGTGGGCCGGTGTGTGCGGGCTGTGTGTGTGTGTGCCTAATATAGAGTGTGTATTGATTAGATTGTGCTGTGCAAATAACTGTATTACACATAAATTAAATGATTTTGCACGTTTCTGAAATGGAGCCGGACCGAGCTGTTGCAATGGGAATGGATCGAAGGGAAAGTCTGATAAGCGAGCGCTACGCATGGAAGCGAGGCAGGACAGCAAATGTGGAGTGTATTAAGCCCTATAATACCCATACATTTAATTTAATTTTAATGCTTATATACTATAATTAATAAATAACCTCACATTATTTTAATTAAAATAAGTTACTTTTGCATGACAAATCCAAAAAACTTCCAAACGATTTTATCCAAAAAAGTGCCGGAAATATCTAAAAACTAAAATCAAAATATATTTATTAAAATTTATTAATGAATAAAATATTATTTCAAATGGAAGTGTTTTGAGTATTCGAAAAGTTAGGAGTGTAATATAACTAATGCTCCCCGGATTTGTTTTATTATTTTTTGGCAAAAGAATTTTTAACAATAATTACTGAACCTGATTGGAATTTTATAATCAATTTTAATATGACCAAAATAATAATGTTAAAAAAATGGAAAATAATATTATTTTTGACACTTTCTCTGACAGTTTACATACAAACTCATACTCCTTACGAGAATTTATATTTCCAATTTATTTCTTATTATGTTTATATCCCAATAATCTGCAATAATCAATTAGCAACTTTCCTCCGTAATTATGAACGAATCCAATTGCCTTTTGCTCATTCGCCTGGGCAGATACCACGCTCGATACGAGCCTGGAAGTTAGTTATGCTCGAGCTGCCAAATACCACTTAAGCTGTCAACACTCTGGTGAATAAAACTCCCCGGCTGCCACCCCTCCCCAGAGGGTGGTTTACGCACGCTCGCACCACCAAGCCCCCCTGCCGATCTACCACAGAGACATTAGTGTCTATCCGCACCTTAAATACCCAAATCAAAAATAAATGGTAAACACTGTGGAAATGTGGACAACTGAGAGAAGTGGGGAGAGTCGAGAGAATGAAAATGTCCAACAAAGTCAACCTGCGGCCCCAAAAACGAGGCGGCGACTCTATCGAAAAATGCTGATGATATGATATTTAGAATATTTTTTCCGGGTAGCCACTGCCTGTATGTGTGTGTGTGTGTGAGCACGTGCATGTGTTTGTATCCGGAATTGTTGTGCTTTATGCGTTCGCCCCGACAAGCTGAAAAATTCCTGCCGAGCACAGCAAATATTTATTTAATGCCTTTTGAGCAGACAGCAGCGATAGATGCCCAGCGATAGCCCAATGGACAAGGGTCGGCGGTCCGAACATGCAAAGGACAAAGGGCGATGAGCTGCACCAGTTCTAGCGCCAATAATAGGCACTGCCAGCACTACAGCCAAAACTTTAGGAAATACTATAGTTCCAGCCTCAGGCACAACTCTAGTTTCAGTTGCTGCTCTAGTTGCCCTAGCAATTTGCGCTGTGCTGTACTTGTGTTCGGGGTATTGGTGTGTTGTTGGGTGTGTGGCTACACTGTTGTTTATTCGTTCATTTCTGCGGCTAACTGGAACCACCTGGATCCATCATTGTTTGCCCGCTCGTCTGCTGACTAAGCCACGGGATCTGCAGCAGGGCGGCAAAGGCGTGCACCTGGCAGACAGACTAGTCTGGCTTGTGTGGGCGTGCCGTCTATTGTGTGTCTAGTTTTAAGTGCTGCACGAGAATAAATCACATTCCTTGGCTCCTTGTCCGTCTATTGCCAGTGTGAAAATGCCTGCGCCTAAGAGTATGCTATAAAATATTTTCACCTGTGCAGGGCGGGGCGGTGCGGCTGCTGTGCTGCAGCGTGGCGTGACGCGGCCACAAATTGCTGGCCAGCAAATGGCCAAGTTGAAGGCGTTAATATTTCATTGCCCACAAGGCTTCATTAGCATTAACAAGCGCCACGCTTGTCAATGTGCCACGCCCCAGCACATGGGTGTACAAGCTGCAGGAATATTAATGTGCAGGTTAACCAAGTCATGTGTGTGTGTGTGAGAGAGTGTGGAAGTGAGTGTGTTTGCTCACAAACCTGATTACAAAACTCATAAAGTCGCCATGAAATTCAAACAATGCGTTACGTGCATCGAATGCCAACAGCCCGTTGGCAACCGGGCCAGAACGGGCGGCCTGTGCAAGGCAGGGCTGGGCCGGGCCTGGCGAAGGGTCCTTTCTACTCTCTACTTTCTCTCAATTCTCCATTCTCCACGTCTCTCGCCCTTGCATAAACAACGTTTTCCTTTTCGTTTGCCTTTGACCCAAACGAGTTAAAAGTTGCCTCTGCACATGCAGGAAGCGATGCTGGGAGGGAGCCCATGTGCGACGTGTGAAGGTATTTCGCCTTATTACATTTTCATTATAGCATGGGACCAGACAGATTTACAATACAGCGGCTTAAATAAATATATTTAAATATGTAAGGGAAATATTAAAGAATACTTAAAATAAAAACTATCAATTTAACAGAACATAACTTTTTCCATAAATATAGGAAGCAACCATTAGAGAACAATAAAAACCCCTTTAATTAAAATAATAAATAAATTGACCAAAAAATAAATTAATTGAGAAAATAAAATTTGAATTAAAAAAATATTACTGTTCCTTCTGTTTCTTTTTAGAAAAGAATATATGAATAACTACAACTAAATGCTGACATAAAAAACATTTTAATAAATATAAAAATATAAGCAGTTTTAAAAAAATCCTAAAAACTAATATTTAAGAACAATAAAATTTAATTAAATATTTATAATATTTGAAAAAATTAAACTGCCGCGTTAATTTATGATCAGCCTTAAATGAAATTCAAATTAAATTTCAGAGCGTCAGAAAGTTAAATAAAATTCGAATAAAGCCAAACGTAAATAAAACAAAAAGCGAAATACGAATTGGGAAATAAGAAATCAAACAAGCATTTCGCTTGCCCGCAAGTTGGCACAAGTTTTCTCCAACGGGGTATTTGAGTTTGGGCCAGCAAAAGTTGGCGCAAACAAATACACGATAAATAAGCAGCTCGCCAGGCCCGCCAACCCGCCGTCGGCCGCTCCGGTGTGGACGCAACGATTTGTCAAAAGCGGTTTTGCACTTGTGGATTATGAATACTTTGCTTAAATTTAGCTGACAGCAGAAAATTATTACACAATGATTAATATTTATTTGCCCGGCCGAGTCCAAGTCCGAGTCCCATCCCGAGTACTTGTCCCTTTTTCTGGAGTGACAACGTGCTGAAGGTTTTCTTTTCCGCCAAGCTACTTTCTTGCGCTCCTCAAAAGGCATTTAATTTAGATTTATGCGCTGCACGGCTCTCTGACAGCCTGGCAGCCAGGACGAAGCATAAACACAGCTTGTCGAGTGAAATTATGATATCGCCAGGGCCCAGAGTCCAGAGCAGCGTCTCTGCTCCAGTCCAGAGTGGAGTCTCTGGCGGTCTGTTTGCTCGACCGCTGATAACTTATCGAACAATAAAGTAGCCTTAGGCATTCGCAGAGCTGACAGCTGGACGGGAATAAGTCGACACAGGGCAAACAAGGATATGCGCAAATAAAATAGCAATAAATCAAAACGACTCGTCGATCCGGCCATGCGGCCCCAGCGATTAAGGCCTCATAGTTGTGATTTCTCAGTGCTCAGTGCTCGACGCTGAGCCGTCAAGTCTCCTGATTCACGATTTCGGAGCTAATGGTAAATACAATATAAATTGTCTTGGGGTCGAAAGTGATTTTGATTGTTATTTGACTCAACTCGACTCGACTTGCTGCTCATCTCATCCCGCCTCTTCTCTCTCCTAGCGGTTGCTAGGTAATTTTCAATTTATGCAGTCGTCGGTCGCTCGCGAATGACTTCGGCTATTTATGTATTACTTTCCATCGGCCTCGTAATTTATGCCAATTGTCCGTCGAGCTGCATGCATGACAACCGAAATCAATGCACCGGAAGTGGCCTCTACTTCCTGCCACTGCCCGCCCCTGCCCACTGCCAATGTCAATAAAGAAACTTCATTATAAATTACCCGCCTGACAGTTGCGCGAGGTAGTGGGAGTGGCAGTGGCAATAGGAGAGGGAAAGGGAGCTGAGCTTAAGGAAAAAGCATTTCCCTGCTTGGCTTTTGTTATGCCGCCGCGACCGAAGCTTTTGCCCACACCGGAGATTGTTTTCAATCTGCTTAAGCGTCCACGCAAAGTCCCAAACGAAACCAGAGACAGGAGGGCAACAGAGATGAGTTGCCAACCGGGGAGCAGGATGAAGTCAGAGCGCTTCTCTGGCCCGGGGCAATCAGGCGTGCAACCAGCTATTTTGTATGATGCAGCTCTGTCCCTTTTCCTCAGCCCGCCCACTGCGCCCCCTTGCTCTGAGAGCGATTGAAAATTGAAAATGATTGCTGTGTTTAAAATGTTACGTAATTGTGCAGAAGTGAGTGCAGCACTTGGTACTACTCTCTTCTTAGTTCGCTGTTAGCTGTAGTGCTGGCAAGACATCGATATTAAAATACTTCGATATAATCGATGCTTAAGTGATACGCAACAAAGAAACCATCGATGTTTTTCTTTTCAATCAGTTTAAAAATTTTTAGTGAGATAAAAGAAAAGGCAGAGGCGCTTCTAGTTTTGACTGCTGGACTTGTTCAATATTCTATAATAATATTATAGAATATTTTTAATATTATTTATATTACTCCCGCTTTGCTGTACTCGTTCTTTCTGTTCCCAGCTTACTGCGCTCAGTACTTTTAGAGCTACGTAAAACTTATGCCCTTTTTCAAAGATGACCATAAACTTATCCTTGTTAGTTTACGGACTTAATGCGAGGGATTTTGTCGTAAGCCGTAAGCAGCAACAGTTATCGGCGTACAGTAGACACTCAATAAAGAATAACTAAAACTAGAATCAATTTAAAATATTTAATTGATAAATACATATACATTTTATAATATTAAAATGAGCTTAATAATATAATAATATTTAAATTAGTATTTCGTATTACAATTCAACACTTTACCTGCTATTCAATCACTTTCGTTTCACTACTGTCAGCGCCCACTGTGCTGCAGTTGAAGTGCCTGCAATTAGATGGAATTATTTGCATTCAATCATAATCATGTGCACTTCCATAAGCCTCTGAGTCGACGTGGCTCATTAGGCATCGAGTGGCAACAATGTGTAGTCGTTGCAAGTGGCAGGCGTCGTGTGGGCGAGAGCAGAAACGGGCAGGCGCAGGCGGAGACGGAGGACTGCCCTGGACAACAGGCGCGTTTTATGGCGGCACTTTAAAATATATTACAAAATGCTGAAGCGTCGAAATGTTCAACAGGAGGCGCAGTTGGCTGCTTTATTGGCACCAGCCTCCAGTTCCAGCTGGGGGCAGCCAATCGAGCTGCGGGTTGCTGCGCACAGTGGACATTAGGCGGGGAGTTTTCTTTCTATATTTCCCAACCATTGAGTCATAATGGTATATTGCGTTTGTATAAATACAGGCAAGTTATCTGGCGTTAAAAGCACTTCAATAAGTGACAAAAAACAAACCGTGTTAAAAAATTTTATTTTATTTTCCTGGGTTAATTGAAGTATTTTTCGCTAATATTGTAAAATTGAACAGCTACAAAATTAAAATTTTGCAGAAATGTAGCCAAATAGATTATGCACCTACGCCATGACTTGCAGTCCGAACGTATAAGAGGCACAGAAGATATTCAACAATAACTTTGTATCTGGAAAGGTATTTGAAAGTTAAGTGCGCTGGACTATCGCAATTTTTGAAGGGTGGGCAGCGCCCATTGACGACAGCGGGCAGCAGACCAGAGGCCCAGTTGCTGCGAGCATTATGGCTCAGTTTGTACATGATATGGCGTCATTAAATACACATTACCAGGCCAGAACGGGCACGGGGGCAGGGGGCGTGGCGATAAAGGCAAGCGGGCAGCAACAATAAGCAGCAACAGTCGGCGAGTCAAGCGAGCAGCATGGCTATTAAAAGGCAGCAGAGAAGACACACACATACACACACACACACACACACAGGCAGACAGACATATAGCAAATTACAGGGGGGAGGAGCACGGCATATAGCGCTATAGCGTTATATCGCTCCCAATGCCCGATGCCGTTCGATGGCCCGTGTTGAGTTTCAATTGTGCTCGTAAACGTGGCTCCAAATTGGCTCGCAGCGAATAATTCATATAAAACACTTTCGCACCGTGCCGCCTCGCCATTAGCATCCTGCTGTCTGTGTGGTAGGTAAGTGTGTATGTGTGTGTGTGTGTGCGCGCCTCCCACTCGGTTACGCCCCGTGTAACCCCACGATTGCATTTACAGCAAATTATTTATGGCTGCGGCAGACACGAACAGGAAGCGAACACGCGCTGCCAACTTCACGTCTATCAATATTTCATGAAACTCTGTCTGCAGGACGAAGCAGCGCGCGATGCGCTCCGCCACGAACTGCGGCAGCTCCCGTCGGGCAGCAGCACAAGGGTATCGCTATCAGGCTCTCAGTCGGTCTGTCAGCCTCACAGTATGTCCCTGGCCGCCTGCCTGGCTGTGTGGCTGCCTGCCTGCCTGCCTGTCGATATCCGGTTAGATGAGTATCTAAATTGCCTTTACTGTTGATGAATTAGCGCTGGCTGCCGGCTGCCGACTGCCGGCACCGTCTCGATGTGCGAGGAACTGTTGCTGAGGTTGAGGTTGATGCGGAGACTCAAACTGAAGCTGAAACTGAGTCCGGGCTGCCTGTTCCCCTTAGATAAGTGCCATCAATGGCCAGTGGCAAGAAGGGAAATTCCAATTTGCCTGCTGTGTAGATTTACTCCCTCTCTCCTCTCTCTGTCTCTCTCCTGCTCTACCACCCGCTCTGCCCGTCTATTGTTCTCACCTACTCTCTCGTTGCCTTTAAACCTCTATAGGCATTATAATATATTAAAATATAATTCAATCTTGTAATATTTTTCAAACTATATTCTACATTTTTGTAAGGGAATACCTCTATTTTACAACCACACTCTATTGATCGTGTTGCTCAAGATCCTAATTATCACTTAGTTATAATTTTGTATATCATATGCAGTAAAATTATCAATTACTTCACGAGTATTGTCAGCCAATGATTTATCGATAACATAATAAATAAATAAAATAAAATACACTTTACTCTCTTTAACACTTTTATCTTCAATTATTTGAAAAAATTAAAATGAACATTTACATTTATTGACTTTAACAATTTTTGAACATTTTACGAAATTTTAGTATGGGAATACCTCTAGTGTAAATTTTCACACTTTTGCTTGCTTCATCTAAAATTTATTTTTTATCGTGTCAAGTGCAGTGAAATTAATAATTACTTTTCGATAGCTGTAAGTCGATAACTTATCGATAACATGCTGTCAACTCTCTCATACTAAGCTGCACAAAAAAATTAGAATAAACTTATCCATTTATTTACCTTCACATTTTTTGAACGTTTTATTTATTTTCAAAACATTTTCCAAATTTTAGTCAGGGAATGCCCTCATTTTAGTAATGCACTCTTTTAACCATGTTGTCCAAAAAGGAAATTGTCGCAATCATTTTATTAGTCATAGTGGTACGTTGGCATCGACAAGTCGAGTCGATAACTTATCGATAACTTGCAGCTGTTGTGCATACTGAACGCAGCGGTCTTCGCCAACACCGTGCCGACAACGTCGAAGTACGAGCAGCTGCTGCTGCAATCGGTCTGCACGAGCACCGCCTACATCTGCATGATCTACGCACTGAGCACCTGGTTGTACCACTCGAACTACTCGGAGCCCCGACAGCACATACGCATCGTGGTGGGTAGGCATTCCGCCGGCGTGTCTCCATTTAGAGTATGCACTCCCACTCCCATGACTCTGTCTGCCCTCAGTTCCTGGTCGTGTTGCTTCTGTTGATCGTCGCGCAGATTGTCGCACTCATCTTCATCTTGGTCGCCCAACACAACAGCAACGTGGGCGATATTGTCGATGACCATGGCTTGCTCAGCGACTTCGAGTCGGCCTGCAACATCGTCTTGATTGTGGTCACCGTCATCACGATTCTGCTGCTGATCGTTGTCTTTGTCTACATCTGCATCATCACCCACGAGAAGCAGCAGGAATACGAGAGACGGCGCGAGTGAGCGCAACTGCTCTGCATCGCTGTATCCCCCTGTCTTGTGTATGTCTGTGTGTATCACCTTATCCCCCGGGATTGTATTAAATTCGCATTCGCAATTCATGCCAAAATATTATTCTGTGTCGTCGCAATGTGTCGACGTCGCGGCGACGTTCCGGCCATAATATAAATATTATACTTATGCTTACGAGTATATGGTGCAGACAATGACACGAGTGGAGACGCCGCCAGGTGCTGCTGATAAAGGAAAACCAGCGAGGGCTGCTCCTCAGGTACACTCACACACATACTCATACACACTCACACTCAAGTCTGACTGCATTCTGCATAATGAAACTGGCAGACAGTGCAATTTTGCCAGCCAGACGTAACGAGGTTAAAGAAGAAATTCTTAAAGAAACTTTGCAGGCAGAAATGAAAGCGAGAGAGAGAGAGTAGTAAAAAAGAAAAGAGATGCACTGATGCTGAGGTTGTCCAATTAAGAGAAACGCTCGAGTATAGCCCTCGCATTGCGTACACTGCCAGGGGGGGTAGGCCTGGGGCTGCCGGCTAGGCTAGGGTAGAGGTGTGGCACCATCAAAAAGTGACATTTGGCAGCGGCCGGGCTTACAGTTAAATTTCCAGTTAAGTTATTGCCGCGCCGCGCCGGAAAACTCACTCGAAAGTAATTTCAAATTTAATTGCGTATAATTTAGAACGACGAAATGTTTGCGTGCGCTTAATTAACTGAAAAATAAAAATAAAATAAAGCAAAACAAGAAAATGGCAGTTTGCTCGCGGACTAGACGAATCTAGTATACCCTTTACTTATGGAAAATCTAAAGCAACAACGAAAACAATTCGCAATAAATTCTAAATAATTTAAAAAAAATTATGAAGTTTGTATACAACCAAAATAAAAAATTACGGCCAAAAATCGAAAAAAAAAAATACACAAATGCATTAAGTGTAATATTTTCTTCAGAAACATAAAAAAAAAAATTTCAAACATATTAAAAAGCATTTTAATATATTTTTTGTTTTAAAATATTTGAAAAAATCAATTATAGAATTTAAAACAATTACAGTTTATTAAATAAGCATATTTTACATTAAAAACATATACGGTTTTAATAAGCTAAAAACGAATAAAATTTGTTGTTTGCTTTTTTAAATACAATTTTTTTAATATATTCAAAAATTTTGCCTATTATTGTTTTTAGCATATTCTGACTCAGTCCAAGTACCCTTCCATAGAGTATTTTACGCAGTAGAGTCCCAACTGTAATGCCAATGATGGCGCCAGCAAATGGACGGAAATGAGCAGCAGCAACAACAATTGCAAAATGTTTAATGTTAAATGCCAACTAATTAAATTTCGGGCATGCCATGACAGTCGATTCGGATACGGAATCGGAGCCGGAGCTGGAGCCGGTGCTGGAGCCGGAACCGGGGAGTGGGCAAACTGGAGAACCGGAGACTTCATTGGACATTGAGCAGAATTTATTGTTGCATTTAATGACCAGCACATGCGGTTCTCCTCACTCATTGTTGTTTTTGCTGTTGTTGTTGTTGTTGTTTGCTAGTGCGCTCGGCGCTTTTATTGCGTATACGCAGTGTATTACGAGGCAGATGTTATTTGTATGCAAATAACGAGGCGAGCTGGTTAGAACGTCAGTTCGCCTGATCCAAATGAACCACAAATGGTTCGGACTGTAGTCCGCTGTAGCCAGCACAGGCTAACGAAGCCAATAAATGGCGCTGACACGCAACTCTTAAAGCTCTGCTCGGGCTTCACGTGTGCTCGTTTGCCAGCACAACTGATAAGCTGTTAAACTGATAATATATTTAATAGTGCTGCGCAGGCATTAACACGTCATAATCACTAGCATGTTGAATGCAATGAAATGAATGCGTATAATTGAATTTAATTAAAAATGTGCGCGAGATTCTACGATTCGCACGCATCTCTGCCGACTGCGATAATTTTGACCAAGTAAATTATATAGGCTTGCCTGCGCATTTGTAACAATTTACCAGAGGGAGAAAGAAAGAGAGAGTGAGAGAGAGAGCAGAGCAGAGCAGAGCTTCCTTTATATTTATTTTAATTGTGTAAAAAGAGCAGGAATTATGGGTCAATTAAGTAAAACATGCCACGTTGCGCTGTCGAGGTTTTCGATTGAACCAGGCCAATTCACAGTATGCACACACAGCTGTCAAGGACAGCACACACACGCACACACACACACACGCACGCACGCACACACAGCGCTATGCAAAAGGTCAACTGCTGCGTCAGATGAGAATGCAAAATGAATCTGTGGCCATCAGCGAATTGCACTGGTTCATTGTTCGCATAAATTATGCCGCCATATGTCAGACACTGTCCGTGTACGTGTCCGCATCACTGCCGCCGCCTCCGCCTGCCTGCTCAGATTTTTCGCCATTTTCGCCCCGACTTTGGGACTGTCAAGTGCCCGTGTGTAGGTTGCAATTTACGAGCCCGACGCTGGCTGCCGCCTGCCGGCTATAACAACTCGCGTCTAATTGCCCCTGGCATAACGCCAACTGCCAGACATAAATATATTTGAGAGACCTTCCCACCTCCTGCTGCTCGCTCTTTCCCTTCCAGACTAAAGTTTAACAGTCGCATCACAAAAAGAGACAGTGAGTGAGGGCGGGGCAGGGCGAGGAAGCTGCAACAAAGTTGAGTTTAATGCAATCTGCTGCAGCCATCAATCAAACTGCTGTCAATCACAGGCAGACGCCATGCAATGTCTGTGGATAATTTGCAGGCAAAGCTCGGGCTGAGCTTCTGCACAAGAAATCGGAAAAGGAAGCAGATTTCTTGCTGAATTCTTTTGCTTTCCCATTTTTTTTCTCTTCTGGGATTTTGATGCGTATCTTTTTCACTCAACAATCATCTTATTGAATTATTCTTTAATGCGACTTAACTTGAAGTATTGCTTTCTGTTTTTAAAATAAATCTGAATATTTTTGAGATCTTAGTAAGTTTTTTTGGAGGAAACTTTACAACTCTACAGCTATATATATATTTTCTTTGCTTCATTTATTTCTTCTCTCTTCTGTCTCTCCCTCTCTGCTACTTTTTGAATCTTTCTACAATATTTATTTTCTAAAAACTTCAGTTTCGTTTTGTAAACTTGTAAAAATGCCAAATAACAATAAAAGAAGCCCAGCAGCAGCAGCAGCGAATAGGAAAAGCAAAGACTCTTACCACGAGGAGCTGAAAAGTGTTATGGACTTTCTTAATAGCATATTTGATCTAATGGATACAGTCAAAGGGAAAGGTTGGTCGAGTGTTTAATGAAGTGATGTTGCCACTGTTTAAGATTTGATTTATAGTCGATTCCCGGTCGTGTCCCAAAATCACGCTACAGCATCGCCTCGCAGCGAATCCCGCTCTATCCGTCTACATCTGCAAGCTCTGCGCCGATCTCGTGCGTGGCGGGGTAGTCACGATTTGTGGACATCTGTACTGTTGGACCTGCTTGTGGCCGCAACTGCACAGGCAGTTGCCATCGCCGCGCTGCCCGCGCTGTTTGACTTCGCTGATTCTACACGAAGACCTGATACCATTTCTGGGCGAGGGACCCTATGAGAACGCGGACGGGAGCAATGTGTTGGCTCAGCCCGGCGATGTGCAGCGTCCCTCGGGACTGTACCTACTGAAGGAGCAGTTTCCCCATTGGTTTTCCATATTCCCCGATGAGGGCTTGGAAAAAAAGTACGAGCGAAATTTGCTCGCGGTCGACACTGAAATCAGCATGGATTGCGGCGTGGTATCCTGTTTGATTCGGGCCTTCCAATTTTTGCAGTACTTTATTCTGTTTCTTATGTTCGCGTTGGGCGCTTTCCAACTGGAGTTCTAGTGTTTTGACAACTTTTGCTTTATTTTGATGAATTTCTGTTTTAAAATATTAATTTAGTGCAAGTCGAAGCTTATCATGATTTTTTCCATGAAATTCCGACCTATATTTCTGCTTTTACACTCACTTTTCGGGCTTGCCAGATTCATGCAGTTCTCTTGAACCAGAAGAAATGCAGTTGTCTTGAGTGCGAGTAAGTTATGAGGCATCAATAAGGACACTTGGTGCGGGCATTAATAATCGATTATGCTCTCGATTGGCATTTGGTGGCGGACAATTGAGATGCGGCTCAAGGAGGACTCCGGCACGGCGATAACTCAATCAGCTCGTTGCATTAAATGGCCTTCCGTATCCTGCACGGGCAATATTTATCATTAATTAAAAGAATACCATGAAATCCTCGGCTCGAGCCGGCCAGGAAGCGAGCATGCATCCGGCGATGCTGCATTATTATTGCAGCTTAAGCGATGCATGCGTGTGCGCGTGTGAGAGTGTTTGTGTATGTGTGCAAGGTCTTATGGATGGAATGTATTATCTGCCTTCGACTTCGTCTCTCTCTCTCTTTCTGCCAGCGCCTCTTAAATGGCATTTAATTTAATTGCAACTTAAATTCTCCTTCTGCGCTGGCATAAGCCTGGGTGGAATCTATTCAAAAAAAAAAAAAAAAACAGAATTTGCTTGGTACGTCGCGAACTCTGATTTCTAATGCCGAATCTGCAATTAAAACTTTCATTTGCAGTAAATGTGAAGCCAGACGCCAGACGTTGCAACATCATTAAAATCTTCCGCCCGGTGGCACAACAAAGCGCCAGCAAATTGCTGACGTCCTCCCAGCGGCAGGCTGCCTGTTTCGAGTTGCATATTCCGATCTGGTTGCTTTTCCAGCTCCTTGCGGCTCAAGTTATGCACTCGGGCAACGTGACGTATGCGTAATTACAGGTTCAGCTACCGCCATGTGCGGCCCTGCACAATCGACAAGAAAACTATCATTGGCCATCTTGCCGCAAGCTGTCGCTGTTGCACCCCCTTTCCCATCTCCTCTAGTCGGTCCCCCTACCATGCTCAGAGTCATCGCCAGCTGCAGCAATTTTCATTATAATTATAGTATCTGTCGCCATTTGAAAATGCATTGGGACGAGGGACACGTGCAGGGACGGGGGAAGGGCGAGCAAATCGGTGTTCGGTCCGTAAATGTTGCCTTTATGCATTACATAATTACAGTTGTGTTTGCACTGCGGCGTGCAACCACCGGGGGCAGTTAGCTTGGGCACTTACCACCGATGATGATGATGAGCTATTGTCTGGGGCGCCCAGGGAGCATAATTAGATTCCGGCTAGGCGAACTTGAAGAGGGGGATTTAATGAACGTAAAGGGAATACATATTTGTATAAATTGTAGTTGTAAGAATAAAACTTGAAAGTGCATAGAGTATGGAGAATTATAATTCTTTCAATTTATTTCGAAATTAAAATAGCAAGCAATTAAAAACTAATTATTTCTTAATTTTGGTTTCATCATTGTTTTTATTGTATTTTTTTTTTTTAATATTTATTTTATTTTTTTTAATATTTTTTTATGTGTACTTATTTATTTATTTTTTTTTAATTTTTAAATATTTTTTTTATAAACATATATATTTTTTTTTTAAATACAGATGCAAACAATATTTTATTTCCAGCTTAAAATTAAATTTAATAAAAGTTAACAAATACTTATTTAGTTTTTATGATTATGATTATTATTCATGTATTAATGTCATAATTTATTCTCATTAATAAACTAAAGAAGAGTATACAATTGCCTACTTAAGTTTAATTAACAACAAATATTAAAAAAATGCCTATAGCTCATAGCACATTCAAAAGAAGCTGTAAAATAAATTTCTCATAATTCTAATATGTTCCTATGCGCATACAAACTTCGCTATCTTCCACTTCTTCCGTTGGCACGTTAAAGTTTCAATCGAAAACAAAAATTGTGCAAAGTATTTTTGGCAAACTCTTAAGAATCGCAATAGACAAAATAAATTGGCAGAGTTTCAGCTGTTACATCCGTGCTTCAAACCATAAAACCAGTGTGCCCCTTCACTCCCCTGCTCTCTCGCTCCCTCTCTCTGCCACCACAAAGTTTTCTTGCCCTATAGACTGTCACATTTGTGCAAATAGCATGCACTATGCACGTTTCCGCTTCCGGTTTTCGGGCTTTGCAGGCGTTGCAATTGTCGCTTGTTTCTGTTGCAGCTGCCAGCGACGCCGTCTGCATGTGGGCGTCTCTCTGTGTGCGTGTGTGTGTGTGCTTGTATATGTCTACATTGCGTATACGTTATGCATAAGTAATGGCTGCTCAGTATATTGTTTAATTTATCAAGCATGAATTATTTATGTCTGTCGATATGTGCAGACAGCACTTGCCCTGGCCCTGGCAGCGAACAAACTAAGTTTATGCTCGAAATCAAATTTATAATCCTGCCTGTCATTTGGCCAGAATAGATGGCGACTGCAGGCAGTCTGGCTCATGCCCGAGCTATTGCCACCGACTTGTTGCAAATTCAATTGCTGCAGGTGTGCCAGGTGCTAAGTGCTTTAATTTCGATTTGCTCGGCTTGATTAATTTACACATTGAAATGTGCACGAGCATAAAACAAATGTGGCTAACGAGCAGCCGCAGGAGTCTATAAACTTTCAGCTTGATAATTGCGAGCGTTCGTGTGGTGGAAGAGGATGGGCAGGGGGACAGAGTCAAGAGCAAGCAAAACTTGTAAGTTGAAAGAGCAAAAAAGCGAGCGCCTGCAGCAGGAGGTGAGTGCAATAGATTGTGTCGACACACAATGCACGTCTGAGCAAGAAAATACAAAAGAATTGTACCACACAATGCATGCTCACATATACACACACATATGCACACTCACACACACACACACACACAGCGTACACACTTGTATTTGCCTGGCAGAACTAACGAGTTGCGGCCGAGTATATCATTCAAAGAGCAGAGCAGAGCAGCGCTGAGCTGAGCACACGAGCAGCCACCTTGCGGCTGGCTCACACCTCCGGCGCGCTCACTTTAAGCCATATTGTGTACAGATAACGTGTCTATTCAGACGAGAACTGATATGACGACAAAAACAGATGCAAAATTCAGCAGAGTGCCTGACGAGGACTCCATCCAACAAGTTGACTAAAAAAGCAGAAGCTGGAGCGAAACAAAAAAACTGTTGCATACTTTTATGCGCCCGGCGAGAGTGAAGGGTTGGCAGTGCACAACTTGGACAGAGGCAGACAGGCAGACAGCCGGGCACAACAGACAAGAGACAGGCTCTAAAGGGGCAACACTGGGGCAGCGTCAAAGTCGCTGCAACTTGACGCTTATCACCGCAAAAGTTTCTGCCACTTTGGAGACTTTGACTCTGGCGCTGACAGCGCTCAAACTTTACAGTCAACCGAAACACCCCACCCACCCAACGCCCCCTCGAATTGAGCTCAAAAAAATCAAAATGAAATCGCAGCATTAAATTTTGTAAATAGTTTGGCAACTGACTTTCGCAACTTCAATTGGCAATGCTGCTGCTGCTGCTGCTGCTAATTACAAGGGCCAAAAGTCAGACACAACACGGCGTATGCGTCATGCGGGCCAAGCTGGCGCTGTTGCAACTTTAAGCGAGAGGCAATTAGCTGCCACTCAACGCTCGACGCATTATCCAATTAAAACTGCCAGCCAATAGCCCCGGCCTGTGGCAGACACAAACACACGTACACACGCACACACACATACAGACGCATACAATGCATTGCTTGAGGTTGACAGGACCCTTGGCCAAGGCCAAAACCCATTTTGGCCATTCACAGCATGCATTAGCCATGCCAATGACTCTGTCACAGGTCGTAATGCAATGTCAGGCAGGCAGACAGAAGCACAGACGGGCAGACAAACGGACAGACGGGCAGGCGAACAGAGAGACCGCCAGCCGCAGGCAGACAATTGGAGCCGCAAAGTAAGCAAGGATAACAACAAAGATAAATACAAACAAACAAACAAACATATACATAAACATTTTTGCAAAAATCAAAAATGGAAGGCGAAGGCGCTCTTTTTGTATACCCAGTGCTGGAAATTTTACGCTGTGGGGCATACCTACTACAAGTAACATATAAAAAAATACTATAAAACTTAAAAAAAAACCTGTTAAAATTAAAAAAAAAAATTAAAATATATTGTTGAACTGTTGGAAATATACAATAAATTTTTTTTTTATTATTTAATTTTTATAAAAAAAGTTTTGAGTAGAACATAAACATAATATAATTATATATAATACATAATGAAGTAAAACTTATAAAATAAATTCTTAAATTTTTATGAATTCCTAAATACTAAAAAAAAAAAATAGGAAAATATTTCTGAAAAAATTCTCTGTTTATTAACAAAATTTAAAATAATAAAGCAACTGCCTTTCAGCAAAATTTCTTTCACTTTTAGCAACTCAAAGAGCAATCGATTTTTGCTGCCCGCACAGTACTTGTCACTCAACATCAGAAATGGCAGCTCAAGCAGCACTCAATGCTAATTTAAATTTTCACAATTTTTTCAGTTTTCCCCCACGCTGCTGAAATTACTGAAAATTGCTGCAGGTTTCACTCTCTTTTTTCGCACCTGCTGCGAGTGTTTTTCTTTCGCTTGACCTTTGACACGCTCACGTGCTTTAATGGCCAACGAGCTGCTTGCAACTTTTTGGGTCACATTTTCTGTTGGCTTTCCCCGGCATTTAAATCACGTGGCCGCCCCTCCCAGAGGCCCTCATGCAGCTTCTTGTCTCTGCCCCCGGGGGAGTCTGCTAGAGCCATTTAACATTTAATCCATCAAAATGCTTGTCGATTTCAAGGGAAAGAAATGTGTTTTAACGAGTCTACTAGAACGGAAAACAAATAGAAAAATAAAGACAAGGCGACTGCAGCGAAAGAAAAAGAACAGACAGCCAAACAGACAGACGGACAGGCAGACAGACGGGCAGGGCAGACAGACAGATAGGACTTACTGCTTGTCTGTCCGGGGACATCGATGCTTGAACACATTTTCATTATTTTTTGGTTCCCCAGAGAGACGCAGCAGCTCGCTGTTTTTCCTTCTCTCATTTCCATTCTCTCGATTGTTGTTGTTGTTGCTGTTTTTGCTTCTGCCCGAAAACGTTATAAATCTGCGCGTAATTGTGTAAAGTTCTCGACAGGCGCGTTGCCTTTTTTCGGGCTAAATTGGATTATAATTTATTTTAATTGGCAAAAGGCAAATGCAACGCCAAAGCAAACTCGTGAAGAAGTCAAAACAAACAAACCGACGAACAGTCGCCGGGCTCAAAGGAATGTTGGAATGTCTGGCAAGGCTTCGCTTCGCTTCCACCCTCCCCCGGCCGTCTATCAGGTTGCATATGCCAGACGTGGTCCAAATGAGAATTGGCCATCAAATTACGCAGCTCTGATGCGGCTTTCATTAGTCTAATTGTAACTCTTGGCGGGGCGTGTGGCCCACGAAGTCGTTAAGCGAGCCTGCCTGAACCAGCCTGAACCTGCCTGAACCCTTCGTGATTAGCCATACCTTCTGGCCAGGCCAGCACTGAGAAGGCCCACACGAAACGATGCGTGACAGTGTTAAATTGTAAGTCATCCAGCCAATGCGACTGTGTGTGTGTGTGTGTGTGTGAGTGTGTGTCTTTGTGTACTCGTGTGGCTTTTAATTAGAGGCAACAAAAGAGGCTACACCTTTCCAGGCCCAGAGCACACACATTAACAAATGAACGGCATCTAAAATGGCCCCCAAGTTGGCAGAATGTGAATGCGAATGCCCAAAAGCCTCTGCACATGTTTGCTGATGTTGTTGTTGCTGCTGCTGCTGTAGTTGTTGCTGTTGTTGTTTGGAGCCAACTTGGCCAAATTAGGCAACTATGCTGCTTTGACTTAATACTGGCTGAGGCCCCCGAGTAAACAGGCCCGCAAAGTTTCCTTTTGCCAGCTCAACTGAAACTTTGGCTGACTTTGCCCTGTGACCCTTGTACTCGGATGATTTGTGAGCTCGAGTACATTAACCAAATTTATAGTACATGAGTCCAAATTAGTTGGCAGTCCATGAAACAATGGAGATTTATGCTATAAACTAGGCACGATTCCTACGATATGTGAAATAGAGCAGCGCATACATATGTATTATCTTTAAGTATGATATTTTTGCTTAATCACTCTCAATGGAAATTTATTTATATTATTTTAATAAATTTAAATTCTATTTATTTATCAATTATTTTAATAAATTTAAATTAAATTTATTTATAAATCATTTTAATAGAGCAGTGCTATCATATTAAGCGATGACTTGAGTTTTCCCTCATCTTAATACAATATTCAATTTGCTGTCTCCAATTTCCTGTCACTGCCCTCAACACTTTCGCTCCGCGCCAGTGTAATCAATTAAGGTTTTCACAGCCATATGCTACGAATACTTATAGTTAACATATGCGACCCGCACGCCCAGAGGGCGTATACCCACGCCTTGCCGCTCGCATTTCCATAATTTTATGCACCCTTCAAACTAATTCCAGACAATTCCCAGCCAAGCCAAGGGAATGCCCGGCTGCCGTTTGTTCCCCTGCTTTCACTCTCCTTCTATATGTTTTGCTTTTTTTTTGAGTTTGTAAATTTTTTTTTGGGGTCGCCAGTGTGCGAAGTGACCCTGGCCAGAGTCCGGCGAACCCGGCTAATAATTCACAGTTGAAATTGAGATATGCGTGTTCGTGCTTGAATTTAAGCTGACATTTAAATGTCTATTATGGAAGAGTTGGCACAGTTGCGACTTGGAATGGGATTAATTGCGAGAGTGGCGAATAATGTGTAATATATGCAAATGTGGGGGTAGAGGATAGAGGGAAAAAAGGGCTAGGGTTATCTGTTGAGTGGTGGTCAGTGCAGCTCTCAGCACTGGCCAAGAATATTATTATACTAACATGGAGGTCTCAAACTCTAGGTTAGTCTTGGGCATACCGCAGGATCTAAGATACTTTAATCTCAAACTGAGATAAAAATTCCATGTTATGGAAAATATATTGTTTTTCATTTTATTTAATTTTTTATTTCTGAAATATTCTGCAGCAGAGGCCCTAATGTAGTAAACCTATTTGGACATAAAAAAAAAACTAACTCTCACTACTTTTAATTTGTCTGGCATTGATCCAGGCTGCAAAACAGATATATGCGCAGAGTAGGTTCAAAGTAGTAGAGGTCTTTCTCTCAGCAGCCATATACGAAATGTATTAGTCTTAAATTTATTTTCAGATGAAATTATTTATCTCATTACAGGATATCTTCACACCTTCCCTTTTTCTTGCTTTTCTGCAACTTTTCTCAGCTTGGCCAACTCGCAGATTCTGTTCAAATTTCATGCCATAAATTATTGAAGTTGCCATTAAAAATTACAAACGTTGACAGCGTCACGTATGCCACATGTGTGCGTGTGTGCGTATTATTTATTTACTTGTTATATGGCAATGCGTCGGCTGCGTATTTATTCTGTCAGACAAATATTTGCAATTATATATAATATTTATCAAAGGCAGCGCGTCGCGCGATAATTGTTTGCACTCGCTCCGCGCGCACGACTCACAACTGAAATCGCAGAATCGCGAAATCGTAAAAATATATGTACATAAAAATGCAAATACAAAAATCTGTTAAAATACCTGTCTGCAATGTTGATGTGTCTAGATTATTGTTGCTGTGTGTGTGCGCTTGTTTCGCATACATTTGCATTTTCCAGTAGATTTTCCCCAAGGTTCAAGTCAGAAGAGATGAAAACGCACGGCAAATTGATTGCTTTACGGCTCATTTTGCTACTCCCTCACAGCTCATGGCGCACAGCTCGTTAACAAATTTATTTCAGCTCACCTTGCGCCATATAAATATAAACGACTATGTCCTGCATGGCGATAAGGCCAGAGAGAGCAGAGAGCGAGCAGTATGCATGACCGCGATGTCTATTTGCCGCGACAGTCTCTGTTTCCGCCTGTCGCCTGTCAGTCTGTCGGTCTGATAAGCGTGAAGGCTTCGTGTGCAGTTTGCATACCCTGTAATGTAAATGGGCAAGCAGGGGGATGGCAATAAACTGAAATTGTTGGTGTTGACGCGGAGGTTGGACTCTTTAACACATTCAAGCAACAAATATTTCCAAAAATAAATAAATAAATTACTAACAATATAAGCAATGTTTTATTATTATTTATTAGCTTAAATAGTTATCAACTCTCAAAACTCACTTTAATTAATGTAGAAATTGTATCAAAGATTATAAAAATTTTTTCACAAAATTCCTTTATAAATTGTTTAGACTGGATGCTGTTACTATTATGGTAAATATTTATAATTAATAAATATTTGCATAAAATATTTTCCATAAAATTCAAGCGTCAATATTCATCTAATAAAATCGGCTAAAAATTTCTATTGAATTTGTAATAAAAATGTATTTTATTTTAAATATATTTTAAGCCAATAGAAAATATTTTGCAATATTTTCCACAAATTTGTTATTACTGGATTTTTTAAATATTTCAGTTACAGTATTTCCAATGCTTTAGCTATACAGATACTTTAATGGTACAAATAGAATGCGGATTATGTATTTATTGCAACAGTGCCAGTCGCTGCGTGCGGCGTAAATTGATTTTGTGTGATATAAAACCAAACATTTGACGCCTTTTCAAATGCCCGGCTTTTATGTCCGGGCCACGAGAGCTGCCCCCACTTAGCCCTTCTCCACCTGCTCCTGCTGAGTTGCAAGTAATGCCGCGCCCCTGTGTATGAAGTGTTCGAGGCATCGGCGAGGCAACGGGGGTCGTTGCGTGCGCTGCGCCATTAATTGCAACGCTGTAAACACTTCTGCCATGCCCCGCACGCCGCGCACACTTTGTAGTTGGATTTCAATTGCAAAACACACGCACGGTTGGCCTTTTTTCAAGGGTCTACAGTGGGGTGCAGGAGTGTTGTAGGATTGGGCGTGGGAAGGGGGTCCAAATTAGTTCACAAGTTCTTTTTGTGCGGTTGCACCCCAAAAGTAAATGTGCGATGTGCGCTCGCAACACGCCCCAAACAACGCCGTGTTCAACGAGGCAGTGGCGCGCACAAAGGGGGAGCTAATTGAAGCGGGAGTGCAACTTAAACATGCCGTGAGTTTGGAGAAGTTCGCAAAAGAGGTAAGAAAGTAAACAGGAAAAAAAAGTAAAGTTTAAATTACAATTATTTCTTAAATAAAAATTTTTATAAATAATTTTTAAATTTATTTATACTATTTTCTTGAATTTTTACATATATAAAAAGAAATTAAAAATCAAAATATTATGGGTTATCTCAGGTATACTATAATAAAATTTTCCATTTTAATTATATTTTTATTTAAATTACTTTATTTTAAAATTAATTAATTTAATTTCAAGATTCCGAGAAGCTCAAGTTCACACCCTCTGCTTCCATTGGCCTACGCCCCTGCACTGAGCTGGGCCCATCGCATGTGCTGCTTGCAAAAATGATTTAATGGCCATAATGTTAGTTGAATGGTTAATTCACTTACGCTTCTGGCCAGCCCTCGCCTCCGGCTGGAACACTCCGGGGAGCTATCGTCGGAACATATGTCTGACAACGGTCGAGCTGCACACGAGCTGAGCTTGCCTGCCTACGGCTCGCATGTGTAATTATTGTTTAGATTTAACTCACATCTTGACCCCCCCTACCCACTCCCACTCTCCTTGCATACAGCTGGCCATAATGTGTTTATAACGTTTGAGTAATGTGCGAGTCGTTAGTGCTTGCTCGGGGACTGCTGCGAGTGCTGCGAGTACTCCTTGATTTGCTGCTCTTGTGTTTTTAATTATATGCGAGAGCCCGCTGCAGCTATCTCCAGAGGCAGCTGTGGATCACTTGGCCACGCCCAAGCAGCTGCCAGCAGCTTTCAAAGTTCACGCATGTGTGTGTGTGTGTGTGTGTGTTTTGGGGGGTTGGCAATAAAAACTTTTTCATTAGTGTGCTGCATTAGTGGCCAAAGAAACCCATCAAGTTGCCAAAATGGGCAGCACTGGCAGCAGCTCAGCTGCTGGGTATCACCTCGAGGGGAAGAATTTAAAGTCGGCCAACGAAAGTGACAATTGACAAGGCGCAAGTGTGTCTGTATGTGTGCGCGTATATGTGCGCCCGCGTGTCTTATTGTAGCTGTAAATGCTGATGTACCAAACGCGACCTGCATGATAAATAATCTAATGCACATAAATACTTTATGCGGCGCTACGTGAGACGGAAAAGCGGGGAAATCTTTGAGCACGAAAAACATTTGAGATTCCGCTTTTATAGCCCGCATTTGCTTATTAAGAAATGAGCCCAGAAGCACATTAAAATGTGACTCCGAAAACTTTCATTTGAGCACATAAAAAAAAAATTTGCGAAGTGAGATGAAAGCGAGGGAAGATAATTGTAAGTAAATACTGTGGGATGCATAAAGCTAAATACTATTTGGATTGACTAAATAAAATAAAATAAAATAAAATAAAATAAAATAAAATACATAAAAATAAATAAAATAAAAATAAAAAATAATTACAAATGCTGCCGTCGCTTTAAAAAGTAAAGGAAATGCCTTTGGGTAAGTCCGAAAAAGTATTTTCTTATTGATTTTATGACTTCAAAATTTACCGTATCATAAGCCATAAATAAAGCTGTATTTTTAACCATATCTTTAGCTTTCTTAAAAATAAAAGAGCACTTCTCCAGACTGGCCAAAGAGAGAGAGAGAGAGAGAGCTGCAAGTGAGGCAGTAAAGAAATTCGATTTTTTTTGTTATAAAAAATACAAATGTAAAAAAATTTTGAAAATATTTTTGTAAGCTCTCACAAAGCTGTAATAAATTGATTAACTAAATATAAAATATATTTATTCAGGTTGAATCATAAAAGCATTTATGCTGCTGCGCAAGTGCTAAAAACTTTATTGACATCTTGCGTATTAAAACTTATACGCGCACCTTGAGCACACACTTTCTCCGTATCCGCATCCGCATCCGTATGTGTATCTGCATGCCGTACATATGTATAAATAATATTGTCAGCCTGCTGTGTAGCTAAATAAGGCTTTTATTGGCCGCCATTTGCATGCGCACTCGCTTTTCTTTTATTGAATTTTAAGCAGCTGCCGCTCAAGTTGACAACAATTGCTCTGCAAGCGAGTGTATGTGTGTGTGTGCCAGTGTGTGTATCTGTGTGCCTCTGTATGGCCTTGCGTGTGCGGCAGCTGCACGAAATGGTTGCAATATAAAAATTTGCACAGCAAATTGAGAAATAATGCAAATATTAAAAGCAATAAACTTGCCTTTGCCTGCAAAATGAAAATTGCCAACGTTGTTGTTGCTGCTGTTGTTGTTGTTGTTGCTATTTTCGTTCCATTGTAAATGTTGGTAAATTATTGTTTTCCATTTTTAAATTGACAAGTCCATCAATGGTTGCAGCGGATGCGGATGTGGGGGCCGGATGAGCACAATTAGCATATGGGAAAGATGAAGGCGCATCCGTTGCCGGCGCCGCTTCAAATTAATTACGCCAATGCACATGCAACAACAACGCCAACAGCAGCAACAACACCAACAACAGCAATTAGTGAGAGAAGAAGAATGACAAGGCACACTTGCGTCACTTTGCCACACACACAGACACACACACACTCACAGACACAAGCGCGCACACAGCCAAAGCCGGAGCAATGGGAGCGCAAAAGTTTTGCTTTGCCCGGAGCCAAAATGTTGCGTGTTGTTGCCCCATGTTGGGGCAACATCCGCTGCAGACTTGCCTCGGCTGTTAAATCACACCAGCCACAGCAGCGGCAACAACAATGGAGCCTTGCAAATGATTGTATCAGTCGGTTATAGCCAAAGTGAAATGCAATTATTTACTGCTCAACAAGTTTGCCACAATGTTGATACCCTCAATTGGCAGTGGATGGTCCTGCGGGCCGGGGCTAAGCAGTTGACACCATCTAACAGCTGACAGCATTAGCAATTGTGCAGCAAGCAGTCAGATAAACACAATTAATACTCGAGTAGTTGCAACTGGCTGCAAATTCCACTTGACGGCAACATTTCAAGTTATTTCGAGTTTCAATTAATTAATTAATTAAGGCCACGTCGTTGTTATGGCCAACAGACTGCTTATCTCTGGTCGAGAAGGCAGCATTATTTACCAATAAGTATATTGGTTTAAATAATGTTGATTGCTTACAGAGTCTCTTTGTTTAGGGATTTAATCGAATTTCGAAATTAATGCTACAGAAAACTATTTAATCGCTATCATCTTGGGAGTGGGCTGACAAGAAGGCGCTTCAGGCGATATGCGAAGAGCTTGAGAACAATGTGAGTGTATAAATTTATATTGTCATATAATTTATTGTTGCTGTGTTTATTTGTTAATATATTGTAAAAGTTCAATGCTTAGTTAAAAAGACTAAAAAGAATAAATAAAGTTGCATGCTTTCAGTCTGGCTGCAAAATTGCTGCAAGGCGAAAGAAAAATAATGTTGCATACTTCTAGGGTGTGAATTTAAGTTACGCTTGCATACCAAAATACAAGAGCTGCATACTTACAGCTCATGTTCAAAATAAATTATTTTATATGAGTACAGCATCAAGTAACTTGCTTCTAAGTACTTCTTTTTAGATGAACGAAACTACGCAATGTACGCTTTAAAGTTATTCACACAATCACAGCTGAAATCGCTTTAAAATCAATGCAAATTCCAACCCATTTCCGTTTTCCGTAACTCCTTCGAGCAAGCAATAAAAAGAACTCACTACACTGCTCCGTTCTAATTGAGTTTTGCTGTAAAAGTCAAACGAGAGTGGACATCAATTTTTGAGAACTCTGCTCACAGTTGAGAGCAAATCGTTGTTGACTCGCAAATTCGTAGAGTTGCCTCTAATTGATTGCGAGCAGCGCTACAGTTCGACCAGTTTGGGGATGACAGATCTTTATCTGCTTTATATAGCTTTACATAACTGCAAATGGCAGACAACATTCATAAATCGCCCGAATTAACACACGACAAATGCGATTACGTGCGGTGCCTACTGATGATGAATGATTGTGGAGGGGACACCACAGAGCCAGAGAGAGATAGACAGAGTGAGTGAGAGACAGAGAGAGAGGGAGAAGCAGAGGTACAGTGCTGCTTATAAAATTGAGCAAATAGATGGACACAAATTCTGTGGCCGGGCTTTCATTAGATACAATAATAGTGTTGATTGACGCACTGATTGGCCCACACACACACACACACGCACAGACACTTCCTGGTCTGACCAAATTATGTAAATATGATGAATTTCAGATTGAAAATCAAGCCGGAGGAAACTTTGCGCTATATTGGATTGGGTCAGGTACCCATTTTCCAGGCCGTAGCTTATTGTGCAATTTTCTGGGTCATGAAGTTGACTTTTTGAATTCGGTGCTCGTATTTCGTACCGTTTTCTTTGGGGTTTTTGTGTTTGATTTAACGATAGATCGATGTGAAGCATGTGCGAGTGTGTGAATGCCTGTGTGTGCTCTCCATTTGCATTTTTATATGATTTGTGGCAGCAGCAGCTAGGGGATAACAGGCCACACATACTAAGTAAAATACTTACAAAGCGAAAAACCACTAAAAGATTTATGCCGAGTTCCTTTTGGGACGCAAAACGAATTTCGCCTTTAACTTCGTTTGCGTATACATTTTATGCGTGCGATGCGATCTTACAGTACGTAAAGGCTTTAACACAAAGGGAATAAATATTAAAAAAAAATACAAAAAGTGTGGCAAATACTCAAGATTAACTTTCTACGATTTTTCTCTAACATTTCAGACCCTTGGCCAGCTGTGCTACTTTGAGTCTATAAAGTCTGGCAGCTAAACAAATCTTTACACGACATGCTTATAGCGGCCCTTAAATCGTAGGTATTAGTCGCGTCTAGCCGTGTTGCTAAAAGCTTCCAAAAATAGAAATAGTATGTCTGTTTGTCTAGCACAGGCGATAAGGTACACACTCTCGCTTTTCCTATTACACCATTCGACGTAATGGCAGGCATATCAGGCCTCATTATATACGCTGCTTAGCCCCTTAACACCCCACCATAAAGATATGCAAAGAGTTTGTGTTATCGTTTCTTGTTCTTATTATTCTCTGACGCTGGCTCTTTAGTCATCTCGATCGCATGATGAGATTTTTCGAAAGAAAATGCCTCTACGTAAATGGCACGCTTATCACAGAAGTCGTGTTGAATTGTTTTATGGCCCTAATTATGACTACAATCAACTTGCTTTATGTAGCAAAATATTTGCCGAGTAGGAAAAAAAAGAATATAATATTTAATAAATTGTTTACTCCAGTAATTTATTTCCTATTGCATTTAAAAGCGCATATTGATGGGTTAGAGCTTCCTAAAAATAACGACTATAAATTCCAGACCAAATAAAGCGCATTAAAAATACTTTTCAGTCTTGATGTACTTGATGTATAGCTGAATTACATGAGCTCAAATAAGTTTTTTTAATTCAACTAGGGAATGACTTAATTTTTCGGAATTTCATAAGGTCGAGTAGTTGCCATTGCAAGATGTTTAAAGCATTTTCCCAAGCACTTTTCCAATTAGTCGCAGCTCAGCAATTTGGAAAGAGCGCAAAGCACTCTGAAAATAAACAAAGTAGAGCTTAATAAATAAACGAGTTGCATGCAAAACTTCATATCACGCTTCGTCTGCGCAATCCCTAACAAGGGCGCTACGAGAGGGTACTACCACTGCACCGGGCTCTGGGTAATTTTCAGCTTATGCTGCCCTTCGGTTTCCATTTCACGGCCAACGGCGACGGCCATAGAAAACTCCGGCTTTGGCACAAACCTTCGATATTATTCGCAAAATGCTTTTTCGGTTTGATTTCATCGTTAACACGCTTCCCACTCTCTCGGCCACACGTAGTTCTGGTTTCTGCCTCTCGCTCTTTTGATTTTTCATTTCGTTTTCGCTTATTGCCAACAATTTGCGTTTTGTTGTTGTTGTGGGGTTTCCCATTTCTAATTTCGTGTGCGAGGACTTCGCTTTTCGCACGAAATAGTTTTGGCTGCAGTTGCCTGCAGTGTGTGTGCGTGTGTGTGTGTGTGTGCGTATGCAGGGAGAAGGTGAATCAGCAAATG
Source organism: Zaprionus bogoriensis (assembly GCA_035046045.1). Lineage (NCBI taxonomy): Eukaryota > Metazoa > Arthropoda > Insecta > Diptera > Drosophilidae > Zaprionus > Zaprionus bogoriensis. The sequence continues at coordinate 4,499,768 of JAWNOI010000141.1, read as the reverse complement.
TGTATGTGTGTGTCTGTGTGATATCTTTACATGTACAATAAAAGCTTCAGTGAAATTGAAAAACTTTTTCAATATATACTTTTTCTTCCCTCATCCCATCCCGCTCGACGTGCATTCGCACTCGCATATAAATATATATTTTATATTGTTTCATTTCAATGCTTTTCACTTCTTCGCAAATGCAAATGTGCGGATATCTGGGGGCGTGGCACTGGCATTTATGATTTCCCAGTGCACAGTATAGCCGGCAAATGGCCCAAAGCGCAGCGATGGCGAAATTGGAATCAGCTTGCAGAAGGAATTTCTGATTACTCTAATATATATTCTATATTTTATGCAAACATAAGCAGTTGTATGTTTATTTATAAATTTATTTAAATTATTTTTAACATATTTATATTTTATATATTTATATTTTATGCAAACATAAGCAGTTGTATTTATATTTATATTTATATAAATTTAGTTTTATTTATTTTATTTATATATTTTTAAATTTATTTAAACTAGTTTTACACTTTTATTTATTTATTTTTTTTTATTTTTTTAAAGTTATATTACAAATTCCTAGCACTTTTACTAAGCCACACAATTCAGTTCAAGCAGAGCACTGCACAGCACATCGCCTATAGATGACTCTTCAGATCCTTGCGAGAAAGCTGAGCGTAGATGGTGCCGTGTGGCTTGTCGACGGGTATGAAAACCTCGTTGTTCTCCCCGGGCACCAGCTGCTGGAACGGCTTCGTGTCGAAGTTGAAGTAATGCTTGTTGGGCATAGTCATCGCAATGACGGCCACCTGGGGCAGCTGGTCGAGCACCTGCTTCTCGCTCAGGTAGAGCGTGTGCTGCACCGAGGGCGAGGGAATGCCCACACTGGGATCGCCGGCAAAGTTCTGCAGTATTATATCCCTGACTGTCTCCCAGGCCTGCACGAAATTCACGGACTCCACGTCCGAGTACTGCCACGAGCTCTCCACCACTGTGCTGAAGATGCGATCGTGCTGATCGGCCAGCGTGCGATATTCATCGTCAATGAAGTTGACAAACGATGATTGTGTGGTCTTCAGCACGCGCAGTCCCTTGATGCCGCTGATGACGACGGGCTTGCGGTCTGTGCGCTTGAGTATAACATCGCAGTAATGCTGTGCCGTGGGCGTAAAGACGAAGGCGTGGTTATGCAGCCTGCTGCTGTGTGCACTGCCCTCGGGCTGGGCGATACGTTGCCAGGGATACGCCTCGACATGCACATGGGCTTCCTCGACGTGCGTGTACTTGTTGAGGAAGTGCTTGGCCAGCAGCAGGGCGAACTTCTCGGGGCTCTCGATGCCGTACTTCTTGGCGAGCAGATACACCGTGTTCTTCTGCGAGTCGGTGGCCACAATGTCCGAGTTGTTGCCCTGGAAGTAGTCCTTGTTGCTGTACAGCTTGAGGTGGGTGCCCACCTCGTACTCCTGGATGCTGTGCACCGGCCCCTTGCGGTTCACATGCATCACCTTGACGGCATCCTTGCCATATCCCTTGTCGGTGATCTCGTACAGCTGCGAGTGCTCCGACGCCGGCTGCTGTCTCCTGCCTGCCGTGTTGCGCAATGGTGTAGCGAGCATTCTGATGCGAAAGTGATTCTATGACTAGTTCCGCAAAATGGCCGGAGACGTCTTTTATGCCACGAATCCAACCCGAGCAGATAACCAGAAATCGCTTATACAATCGGCAGCAGACTTTGCCTTCACCTTGAGCCATGTCCGCTGCCAATCTGCGTAGATAGCGCATCTTTAGTCATTGCGGCTTACGTTTATTATTTTGCACGGCCTGAGCATCGTGGTGGGAGTGTCATGGGATTTGAGACCATCATTTCCCTGAAAATTAATTCGGTTATCTTGTTGTCGTTCAGTCGAGTGTGTGTGGATATAGATATCACTTGATACCCCATGGCGAAAGTACATTTATTGTTACCAACTGGCTTATGTGCATTTCTGCACGTTCTCTGCGTGTGAAATATATTTGGTAAATAAATATTTTTTTTTTTATAAATATTTTTCTTATGCTTCTTTTGGCAATCAAAAGAGGCTTATTATAATTTATTGATTGCAATACCCAATAAAGTTGATTAATATTATTATTAATATTTAATAATATTTGATATTTTATCTACGTGTTGATTTTCGATTGAGCAAAGCTGTGCATAATTTACAAATTAATTTTATTGTTTTATTGGTGAACGGTATTATTTTTTAACAAAAGCTTTAATCGTTAATCGCAACGAGCGCCAACATAAAATAAACTTTCAACTTTAATACTCTGATATTTTGCTGCAAGCTTCAACAATGAAATGCATATTTTTTATTTATAATAATTAAATCGGAGCTTAATTGAAATTGTCAATTTCATTGTTTTAACAATGACTACGCTCCAAGGAGCTAAGGGAAATTTTGTATTTATTCCCAGCACACAAAAGTATGCAACACTTTTTGAGCTGCAATTTGAAGCTACGCAATGCTTGCGCTTTTCGGAGCAAACAATTACTTTTCTGCTATTAAGCAAATATATAATGCTGCAGAATTGCTTGTAAAAATAAGAGAATATTCTAGAATTTTTGTTCTTTTGTCTTTTTGAGAGCTTTTGCCCAAAACGATTTGATAATCGTTATATGCGACTTGGCACAGCCGCAGTGCCACTTCAAGCCAAAATGCCAAGCACGCAGATACCCTGCATTATTAAGTTTTAATATATGCTAGAAGCATTTTCATTTTCGAATTTAATACGACTTAAATTTAATTTAAAATAATGTGCTTTCTCACTTTCCGGATTTTCAGATTCAAAATGTTCTTAATTTATTTTAATTATTTCCTGCAGAAAACCCCCGATTTTAGCGCTGCTCGCGCAACAAGGCGCCACAGTCCCAAAAGATGGAAAATTTAAAGAAAAAAGGAATAAAATTAATGCGCTGATATTCATAAGCCCCGTTTATGCGGGCCAACGGCTTTCGGTATCCTTTGTCTGCGTGGCTTAACGCGAGTTGGCAACTCTCTCAGGCGGCTGGGGCTCTGCTTAATTGCCGAGGATTGTTAAATTTTATTTCCCTCGCTGTCAGCGGATGGAACTCATTCACGCATAAGCTCAAACATTGCATCTACCCGCGCGACAGCTGCAGCAAATTGACATTTGTATTAAGCGAATGTGCCGAGTCGGACAGTCGGACAGCCGGACAGCCGGACATCCGAATAAGAATAAGAATCAGTGGCAGCAGCAGCTTCAGCTCGAGCATCTTGGTGTGACAGTAAACGACACTTTGTCGGGCACAGTGCGCGTCATAATTTAATGTATGGCCCCGGCCGTGTATAAATAAAAGTCGAGCGGGTACGCTGGCAGTTCATTTCACGCTGCCAGCTTCTGTGAGTGGCCGAGATGATGAAGTGCGTACGTACAGCTCTACAGTCTACAAAAGTTACGTTTGGTCCGACAAAATTATACAACTCCTTTGTATGTTTTATAGCTGTCATATGTGCGAGTGTTTGTGTGTAGCGATAAGGCAGTTGACAGAATTGCCGGCCTATCTTAATTTCGTGTCAGACACAAGCATGGACACCCATTGTGTGTGTGTGTGTGTGAGTGTGTTTGAATTTATAGCCATTTATGAGTGCGATATGTGAAAGTGTCAGACATGGGGGACAGCTAACACGCAGATAAGTCGCACAGTTTGAATAAAAAGAAACAAAAGTCAGCCCAACCCTTACCCATACATATACACTCCAATACACTCTCCAGAGCACTGCACACTCAGCGAGCAAAAATGCATAACTCAACGACCTTGAACAGGTGCAAGGCGATGCCCGATGCCCGATGGTACTCCCAGCCACCCATACGAAGTGTACACAGCAGAGCATCGGCCAGTTGATTCACTCATTCAGTCGGGCATAAAGGACGCTGAGGACATTAAGCCCATTAGCTACATCCACTCGACTCGAGCCCGAACTATTGTGCACTGCTCAAGTGTCATTATTGTTATCGTGTTTCGTGTACACATCCGCATTAATTGTTCCTGCAGCCGAAGCTCATCATGACGTTCGGCGGCGAGCACAAAGCAAGTCTCTGATTCCGGCACTTCCGGCCGCTGCTGTTATCAGCCGTCCTCTCTCGCTCTCTCTCTCTCTCTCTGTAGGTGATTCAGCAGCTACTCAGCAGACGCCCTTACTCTCACGCATGCGCTGTGCAAATGTGTGTGTGTCTGTGTGAATTTTGTGGTTTACACGATGAACAAGAAAGTTCAGAAACAAATGCTAAAATATAATTTCCCCACATAACTTGCTTAATTTCTATAATTTAATATAAAAAGTCTTAATATTAAAAAAAATAAGATAAAGTTTCCAAGGCAATTAATAAAAATAATAAATAATAAACAATGCACAAGTTCGAATAAATTGTTGGATTTGCTTGTATCTGTTTCAAATTTATTTATTAACTCACTTTGAGCCTTGTCGGTTAACATGTAAATTAATAAATAAATTAGAAACTTGCAGCTATTTATTTTTTTTTTTTATTATATTTAATTTTTTTATATTTCGTATTTCATATTTATATATTTTTTTTAATTATTTATATTTTCTTTATTATTTTTCCTTTGTACTAAAGCAGACTCAGAAATAAAATCGATATCCCCATTTAAAACACCCTTTTTTATTTAGTTTCCAAAGTTAATAAAATAAGAAACATAATCTAGATATGGCTGCTGATTTCCTTGCGGGTCAGCTGAGCATAGACAATGCCATAGGGCTTGTCGGCGGGCTGGAAGACATCGTTGTTCTCGCCAGGCGCTATTTGCTGGAAGGGCTTCGTGTCGAAGTTGTAGTAATGCTTGTTGGGCAGCGTCATCGCAATGACGGCCACCTGGGGCACCTCGTCGAGCACCTTCTTCTCGCACAGATAGACGGTACGCTGGGTCGAGGTCGAGAGTGAGCCCTCGGTAGCGTCGCCGGCAAATGTCTGCTGCACAATGTTTGTGACCTGCTCCCAGACCTTGGAGAAATCAACGTTCGTAATATCCGAATACTGCCACGAGCCCTCGGCAATGGTGCTCAGAATGCGATCGTACAGTTGGGGTGTGGTGACGTATTCGTCTTGGATGAAGTTTATGAACGAAGACTTCGTGGTCTTCAGCACGCGCAGGCCCTTGAAGCCGCTGATGACTGTGGGCTTGGAGTCTGTGTAAAAGCAATAAGTTTGAGCTCTATTCAAAATCTCTCCATATCGAACTCACCTTGACGCTTCAGTATGACGTCGCAGTAGTGCAGCGCTGTGGGCGTAAATACGAAGGCGTGGTTGTGCAGCTGATAGTTCTCACTGGACTTGCCGCCACTGGCGTCTCCCTTCTCCTGGCGAATGCGTTGCCATGGATATGTCTCGACGTGCACCGAGGTCTCCTCCAGATGCGCATACTTCTCGAGCAATGTTTTGGCCACGAAAACGGCGAACTTTTCGGGTCCCTCGATGCCATGGTTCTTCGCGAGCAGAAAGATCATATTCCTAATGGCGTCGCTGTCGATGATGTCGTAGTTATCGCCCGACAAGTACTCCCGGTTACCCTTCAGCTTCATGTGCGTGGAAATCTCGAACTCCTGAATGGTGTGGTAAGGTCCCTGCCGATTGATATGCATCAGCTTGACCGACTCCTTGCCATATCCCTTGTTGGTCAGCTCATATGGCTGCGATGGGTCAGCTGCCTCCGAGGAGGTCGAGTTGCTGCTCTTTGGCTGACGAAGCGGTACGGCGATCATGTTGACGAGAAATGTTCCGAAAATGAACCGAACACGAGCCTTTTATGCTGCAGCACATGTTGCGTAATCAGAGCGCTATGTTTATACTTCTCTCTCTCTCTCACTAGATAATCTTTTTTTGCTCTTTTATCTCGGCTTTACGTTATGTAGAGCAGAGAAGTAAACGCACCCCCTGTTTCCGAGCAACAATTATCTGTCATATCTGAATCTCAAGAGCAGCAACATGCGGTACAACCAGCATTAAGATAATGTGTCTTATATGATTTATAAAGTAGATCTTCAAACATAGCAGATAGGCCACAGACCTATACAAACAGTACAGAAGGCAACTGGGTATGGGATTTTCGCACCTTCTGAAGAGTCTGGTATGTATAACACCTTCAGACTGCACCACCATAAATCAGACATTAATTAAATATTATTTCTCAAAGTATCCGATCAGGAGTCAAAAAATATCAGTTGACTTTGATATATTGCTACTCAGTCAATAAGACGAATAACTTATCTTTATTACTCATAAAAAGAAATAAATATATAAAATATATTTTTTTTAAATTATTATTTTTAAAGTTAATCTCAATAATATTTGTATTTAGAAACATAAAAGACTGATCTGACTGATCATCTATTAGTTGGGTGAAGCTGTCATTTAAGTTACAGCAAATTAATTTAAAAACAAAAAAATTTTAAATTGTTTAAAAAATAAATAGTATATTATTTTAGTAAGGTTAACGGGGTTACCTAGCCACCCCTTTATGGCCTTTATATCCTAACATTATGCTCTATTGGGCTCGCCCGCTAGCCTTAGAGCATAGCTTTATTTATTATAATACCTTATTTAAAAAAAATAATTGGAAAGTAAAAAATATATAAGTCACCCCAAAAGTATGCCTCACTTTATTAGTTGAAATTGAAGCGAATGTGAAATTGGGAACATAATACTTTTTGCCCACAGTAGTACACCAAGACTTGCGATCGTTTGGCTTATACTTAATTTACCACATAGTCGACATTAATTGAATATCAATTAAATAATTCTCCCCAAGTAAGAACTACAATTGGCATAAAATATATCATCTTGCTGTTTTTATTTGATGGAACACAATACTATACACGATAACTAGTCGATAGAAGGCAGCGATAATGGGCAATTTTGACATTCATCTCCATTTCAGATACAAACATTTGATACAAACATTCGGAAGGGTTCGATTGATGAACTATGTATATAATATGTATATGCATTTACGATCTAATGATTCCTGCTGTTATCAGATGTTATCAGTACGATATAAATAATTTGTAAAATATATACGATGTTATGTTATTCCAAAGTTACAGATACACACACAGATGCTCGCACTCTTCATATGGCAATTCGTTTATGGGATGCTTAAATAGGAGCCTAGTATTTGCTATGGGCGAGCGTAGGAGAAGCAGTAGCATGAGGCGTGAGACAGCAGGTGGCAGGATCCTGGTTGCTGGCATCGAGAATCGATAATGGTGCTAATGACACTACATAGTAGTTATTACTGCGCGGTGAGCTAATACATTCAGCGGCATGTGGGTGGGTTGGGGGCGCTTGGTTTCACTGCTGGCTGTGGGCCATTCCGGACCAAGCTCTAGCCACGCCATGTCAACAGGCTCCAGCCACGCGTCGGCTTCTGTGTGGCCACCTCAACGACCGCCTGCTGCTCCAGCTGCACCACAGCCGGCTGATCCTTTGCGTTCTGCTCTATAAAGGTGCGTAGTATGGTGTGCTTCTGTACGGACTTCTCGAACTCCGCTGCGCTGGGGCGATACGCCTCGAGCTTGTGCTTGTAGCGGCCAGGCTGCTGATTGTTCTCCATGGTGAAGGTTTGGCTGCCGCCGCGTGTCTTGCTGCCAAACGAGCTGCCGCCGGTCGGCGTCGCTGCGGGCGCTGCTGCTGCTGCTGCTGGTGCTGCCTGTGAGGGGGATTTGGGGGAGGGATATTGGTTGGAGGGATTATTGTGGTTGCGGTTGTGTGTGTTGGCCTTGTTGTTAATGTTGTTATTTTTGTTGTTGTTATTGGTGTTGGAGTTGCTGTTGCTAGCGGAGTTGTGGCTGTACTCATACGTTTCGATTGTATTGCTGCCGTAGACACTGTTAGCCGTCAATGCTGGAGAGGCGCCAGGCGCCGCGCAGAGGCCCTGATAGCGGGACGAGGGCTTCATGCCGTACGTAGCGCACGAGGGCTTGCCGACCTCGTAGGGATTGTAGCCGACAACGTTGCCACTAAGAGAGAGAGAGAGAGAGAGAGAGAGTTATAGTTAGACAGCTGCTTTCTCAGCCTAATCAAAGCTCTATGACTTACCCAGGGCCATAGTTGCAGACGTAGAGCTTGTTGTACTTGATGTTGTCCTTGTACTCGGCAAAGCCGCAGCCCACCAGGCTCGTCTCGCCCCACACCAGCTGGGAGTAGTGTCCCGTCTTGGGGGACCACGCGTCGCCGAAGGAGTACTTCTGCACCTCGTTGAACCAGTTCTGGATGCGTGAGGGAAAGTCACCATCGTCGGGATCCAGCGGAGCTGTGCTCCAGATAACAGCCAGATTCTGACCCATGGTGAAGCGATCTGAAGAGTGCGAGAAAAATACAAATCTATAAGTACTCGTTCTGTGGAGCTCGCGCTCAGGTCTTGGGATCGATGAGTGGGATGCGCTAAGCATGCGGGTTAGTATTAGTGTTTTATAGCGGGTCAATGGCCAGATGATATATACGATATATACATGATCGCAGATACTTAAACGCTAGAACATGCAAACCTCGAGCCCCGTAGCTGCCGCTTGTCGTAGTGCCGGCATTGGGTATGGTGAATGGTGTAGGGATTGGGGGGGAGTAGTGTGCTGGGTGCTGGCTACTGCTCTCCGATTGGGAGTTCAGAGTGATTCAACTTACTTATTGTGCGGTGCGGATCGTGCCGGAACTGACAGTTGTCGGCCCACTGCTGGGCACGGGCGGCCAGCTCATCGTCCCAGACAATCTCGCGCATGTTCTCGGCGCCGGGCTGGCCCGGATAGCGTCCGGTGGCCACGAGTTGCCTCAGGCGATTGTGTTCCTGCAAGATGATTGATCTCTCCTCGCTGCTGATGCCCGATGCTGAAATGATTAGGTCGAAATTAGCATAAAATATAATATAATATCAGAATATGCAGATGAGGCCAGTCTGAGTGCGAGTGCGAATCCGAGTGCCCCATGCGACATCATTTCTATTTATATATTTCCTATCAAAATTGAAATGCTCAAAATACTAACTTAGGTTTCATTCGTTGCGTGTCGCGAGCGGGCTTAATGATGCTTTCAGTGGGTCCCCGCCAGCCCCAAAAACTTTCGGGAGAGCCGGTTTCTTTTTTTTCTTTGTTTTTGTTTTTCACTCATTGGCCATTGCTGTCGAAATTTCATTCAAATCTCAGGTTGATTTATATTTAAAGAAATTTCATCGGACTTTAACGAATTATCGAAATTTACATTTTTTTTTTTTTTTTAATTTTTATTTTTATAGTTTTCGTTTGCCGATCAGAGCTGCGAGCTTTATATAAGAAGTACACGTGTAGGCTCGAGCTTCCAGCTGAAGTTATATAAATAGAAGCCTGTGACAGTGCCCAACTCTGAACTAATGCCAGATTTCTAGTTGACTTTCTTTGGGCAAATGTCAACCGGTTTCAAATAGAACACGAATCCGCATCCGAATCCGAATTTCAATTCGCGCTGTCCATAAACAATCGCGAACAAAGCGGCGCGTGCTGCTCAAAGGCGTCAATTAGAAGCGCAACGTTTGTCCATTAGCTAATTCCATTTTATCGCTTAGCTGCTGGCCGAGCAGGCGCCTGACTCACGACTCGCGCTGCTGTGACGTGTGTCACAGGCAGACAAGTTGGTGCGCAAGCGAACGCCAACGAGATCGACGCATAGCTGAGTGCAGGGTGTTAATTGGCCGTTGCACTTGCTGAACAACTGTACGAGCCTGATCGCCTGATCGACTGATCGAGCTGCAACTGGCTGCAGTAACTCAAGGAAGAAGGAGAGAGCTAGCGATGGTACTATCGCAAGTTATCGATAGTTGAAATTTGCCAAATCAAGATTTAAGTCAAAATCAAGTAAAAATCAAAAAATATTAATAATAACAAAATAAAAAATAAATAAGAAAAAATAAAAAACAAAAAAAAAAATAAAAAAAAAAATAAATAAATAAAAAAATAAAAATTGACAAGGCATAAGTCCTGGCTAACATAATTATTAAAAGTTACCCCATGCATTATCAAGTGCACATACTATCGAATACTATCGGCCACAGGGCACATCGCTCTTCCTGTGCTGTGCTGTTGGAGGGCGTGTCGCGCTGCTCTGCTTTGTGCTGCCGCATTTCATTTAAATAATTACGCGCGCTTAATAATTTTTAATAATTATAATAATGGCCCCAGCGATGGGCGCTGATTGCGCTGCGTGAGACGTGACAGCGTTTAAATCGGCTGCGCTGAGTCCTCTGTTGCCACATCTACCCTCCCCCCCCTGCTGCTAGCTTGCATGCTGCAGTGCCTGACCATGGATCGGTCAAGTGCAGTCTTGCAGCAAGTCGAAACGAGACAAGACGAGACGCTGCGACGTCTGATCCCAGCTCAAATCTGGGTCTAGATGTCAATAGATCGCTGGGCTTAGCTGCGAGACGGTCTCCAGCTGAGTTTCGTACGGTTTATTTCGTCGTCTCGGTGCTGTGGGGCCTTACTCGTCTCTTTGTCAAGGTTAAAGCCACAACTAAAAATAGCAGTGAGCGAGCGAGCGAGCGAGCGGGCGAGCGAGTGATCGAGCGGCTCTGCAGAACCCGTCAGCATCGTCAGCGTCGTCGAGCTTTAAACTCAACCGCAGCTGTCAAATTAAAAGACGTGTTAGTCTTATGCTATACAAACAGTTCGGATAGTACATTTACATAAATATCGGTTCGCAGCATTGGCCCCAGCAAACCGGTAGGCAGATCAACACCGGACACACCGGACATCGATCCGATCTGATGCGATGCGATGCGATGCGATGCGATCGCAACTCGCGCTGTGGCCATATAAGTTTGCCTTAAGTCAATACGCATCAATCAGCAGATGCATCGGCGCTATGCAAATGATTTCGTGAACTAACTTCGCTGACAAATTGCACATAAAGCTGTCGATCAGTTTCCGCAACGGAAAGTGCCGGACGGCCGATCGCGATAATGCTGACAACGCAGCGTCAGCAGAAAAGCAAGCGAGAAAACGAAAGACTTAAGCGGCAAACTTGCGAGCGAGCGAGCATCTGCCGCCAAATGCCAGCAGTATGTTAACAAGTGCTTAACTGCACTTGCCGGACAGAACGGACAGAGCGGACTGACTGACAGTCGGACGGAGCGAGCAGGCGTTGACTTCACCTTGAACGGCAAGTTGCGCCCGGTTAACCTGCAACACGTAGCGTCTGGCTGGCAAGTCCCCAGTCCCGAGACCACGGACCCTCTGCTGCATTTAGTTCGAGTTAATTCGCATAGTTATGCTTCAAGTTGGCCGCAGCATGTTTTGTTTCATTTATCATTTACTGATTATCACCCCGGTGTACAAGCAGCAGTTGTTGTTGCTGTTGTTGTCGCTGCGCATCTACATATTTAATTACATTATTAGCACGACGCGCTTTTGATTGATGCCGCAGCGTCAGCAAAACGTTTCGTCCGCAAAACGTTGCTCTGCTTCTCTCTCTCTAGATATTATCAGGGAAATTGATTTCGATTTCGCATACGATCTATATCTATAAACATAGCTTCAAGCTAAAGCTACACCCAGAATTTCGGTAAATCCGATTTGCTATTCAGTTCTTTCGCGTAAAAGCAATCATTAATCAAAACGCGCACGCGCACTATAAAACTGATTTTTTTTTTTTTTTTTGGTATTTATTTTACCAATTTCGGCAAACAAACAACTCGGAATTTCAAAACAAACTACAACAACAACAAGCGCAGAGGAAGAATAAATTTTGGCGCCGGCGTGTGCAGAACACAAAGACTGGCAGCGAGCAGCCAAATTGCTTAGCAATCGTTGGGGGTTCCATGTCGTCGCTGGTCCACTTAAGTCTGTCTGCGATCTCGTGCTCGATCTCCAGCTCGATCTCCAGCTCTATTACGCCTCTAATTATCGCCGCCAGAGGTCGCGCAGGCGCAGGCGCAGGTTCAACGAGCTGCGCCCGGGGGCAAATTCACTTTTCAACAGCTCGAACAACACGTTTATGGTAGGTACATATGTTCTGCTTTGTTATGGCCGTGTTATTGTTATTGTTATATGTTAATTATCGCAAATCGGCCTGTCAAATTATTTCAAATATAAGGCTCGTTTCGGGCGAGTTGACTGGCCTCTGAATCGGAATCGCTCAATCGAGGCGTGTGTGGGGGCCTGAACGGGGGCCGCTGTCCAGAAATGGGACTTCACATATGTTTTTATGAAAAACAAAATTCCTCTGCTCCGATCCCCTCACGCAGACGCCCCTGCCCGTGGCAGTTATATTTAGTTTTCGTTATATTTTAATGATTATATAAACTGGAAACTCGAACCGGTTGCCGTTAGTCCGCCTTTAGTTTGTCGCTTCCCCTTGACACTTAATTAGACAATTTATGTAATGAGCTGCTCTCGCCTCGCTTTGCGGTCAAATCATAAAAACTGGCGCTGCTAATCAATTTGTCTCCTTGCTAACGTGGACAAGTTCTCGCGCACACCTCGCTGCCGCGTCACAGTGTGTCGCACTGCGTGTGGCATTCGCCTGGGCTGTGGCTTTCGCTCGTCGCAAAAACTAAACAAAACACTGAGCTGGGCAAATATTTGCACAAATTCTACTCAGACTCAAGGCTCGAACACTTTGTTTTTATGCTTTTCTCAGTTTTTTTTTTGTATTTTTTTCTTTAATTTTAATTGATTCGTTTCATTCATAAAAAACGATTATTAGAAAACGTGCGCGAAATTAACTCGAGAAGAGCAAAGCAAAACGCCCTAATTGGCATGCACAGCGAGTAGGCGGGGTCTGGGGCTTATGCTACTTTTTTCTGAATGCCCCAAATCCGAATGGAATTCAAATGGAATTGGGGCTGGTCAAGTGAGTGAGTGTACTCGTTAATATACTCGTAAATACTTGTGAATACAGGCATGACTATGCCTGAATTTACTTGTAAATGGACTGCTGAATACATTTTTTAGTATACTAATGAATACACCCGTGAATACAACCATGAATACACTCATAAATACAGCCTTACATACACTACTGAATACACCTGGAAATACAATCATGTATACACTTGTGAATACAGCCCTAAATACACTCATGAATACACTCATGAATACACCCGTGAATACACTCGTGCGACAACTGTACAATACACTGACTATGCTCAAAATTACTATCATCAATTAAACCGTCGCAATGGCACTGTGAATACACTCATAAATACACTCGTGAGTACCTACCGATCAGTTTTCCATGGCAGGCGAATGCCACTCCGCAGGAGATCAGCACAAGAGCCAGAGGAAGAAGCGCACTTTGCTGCATCATTTTGATTATTTGTTAATATTTTGAATCACTTTTCACTTTGTTAGGCACTTTTTGATTGGATTAATATTTATTTTATTTATTTAATTAATTTATTCTTGAATATTTTTTAACTTAAGCTCTTCATGGACGACAGCTTAGTTAGTTGCTAATGCGGACACTTTGCGTTCAATTTGAATTCTGAATTTCGGATTAATTTTGTTTTGCCACAATGCGAGACACTGTTCAGGCTGAGCAGGGTAGCGGGTAGCGGGTGAGGGGTGTCTCTGCTGGAGCGGGCGACTCTTCAAAAAACTTTTTGCCAAAAACCGAAAAAATTAGCGCCACGAAATTTACCGACGACTCCAACTCCACTCTCGTGCGTGTAGCTAGACTTGAAGGCGTCGTCTGTTTGATTGCACGCTCGCCGACGCGTACGTTTTTATACCAACAGCAGCGACGGCAACGTCGACGGCGACGTAGACGGCAACGCTGACTGCGACTGCAGCAGCGGCAGAGCGACGAAGACGGCGTCCGTTGGAGCAACAGATAAGAAAACGCGCCGCGCAGAAGCTGCGCCGATCAACCTGTCGCCGTGTGAGAGCGGAGCAGTTGAGAGCGCAGCAGCAGCAGGTGAGCGCTGCTGCGTCGGCGCGAGGCTCGCTGCTTGCTGCCTGCCGGCGATCAGCTGGCGAGCCGGCAAAAACGCTGCTCAGTCTGCTCAGCGGCAGCGCGTGCTCCAGTTGTGGCCACAGTCGAGCTGGAGGAGCTGCCAAAGAACATTTAATTCAATTTGTACATTTATGCATTTTGATAATATAAAAGAAAATAATAATTACATAATTATGATAAAAATAAAATTTTTATTTTGCTTACTTATTTAAAAAAAATATTAGTAAAATATTACGTATTTGAAAAAAATATAGGTGACTGATAATGCTACCTTAAAATGTTAGTAACATTTCAAAACCCAAGAAAATTTAAAAAAAATTCGCAAAAAGGAATTGTTAAAAAAAATATTATTAAACTAAATATTTGTTGAATATTAAAATAGTCAACAATATAACATAATTGTTATACCTGAATTTAATGTATAAATTTAATGAATTTTTGTTCATTAATTTTTTATCAAAACGTAATATAATTTTTTTAGATTTAAAATATGATGCAGTTATGTTCAAAAATAGTGTTTATAAGCTGAACAAAAATGCATAAATACTTTTTGCAGTCACAAATTATATTTTTACCAGTCATTACTTTTTTTAAAGATTCTTAACACATTTCTTACTAAGTAACAATTTTTATCGAAAAGGAAATGTGCTAATATTTTGTAAGAATTTTAATGAACTTAAAAAAAGTTGTAAGTCCTTTGCGCGCACAGCAATTACAACTCTTTAAATACTGTTCACAATTTATAAAATATGTGCTCAAAAATTTCGTACTAATTAACGAAATATTGAAAACGCTGCAGTCCTGCCCGATTGCGTATCGAAAACGATTGTGTTCTTTAATAATTGCGGGCAGAGACATTGATTGAACTCCCGGCGAATGCAGCTGCCCGGTTTCGGGGCAACAATCACTTGTGCTGCCACCGCCAGCTGCACTGTGGATGGGGGCGTGGTCGCAGCAGCAGATTGGCCTGCGGCCAGGGGCTTCGATCATTTCGCGTATCATTAAAAGCCAATAAAAACACCCAATTAAATATAAAAAATCCAAAAGGCAAAAATCAAAACTCAGAGACTCGAACGCGCCAGAACAAATCGCAATTGAGCCTTTCACCAGGCGGCGGGCAAAGCCAGAGCGATAACGTGGCCAGAGGCAACCAGAGGAGTACATGAGTACATCGCAACGGGTAGTGAACGCGTCTGAGGATGGACACTGGGCACTCGGGGGCACTGGCAAAATTGGACCAGGTTTGGGTTTCCGCTTCGCGGCTCGAGGCGGCTTCTTGCCAAAATAATTACGCGTACAAAGCCATTAACAAGTACAAACGATTGCGCCGATTGGCTTCCAGAGCGGCAGGACTGTCGACCCACTTGGCAGCGGGGCAACCGGGAGACTGGTTTTGTGCCACACATGACGTTTGCCTCGCAGACCCTCAAGACCCTCAAGACCCGGCAAGACCTGCAGTCCAAGTCGGGAGTTGTTGCCGGGCACTGAAGCTGCAGCTGGGGGGCTGTGTGACGTCTCAGCTGCGCTGCTGATTTATTTTATTTCGCAAAAACTACATAAATATTAAAAATTATGCTCCACAGAAATATGAAATAAACATATAGATGATCACCGACTTTAGTCACTACCGCCCCCCTCCAGCCCTCCTTCTCATTCCACGCCTCTTCACGTTGCTGTTGTTTTTGCCAGTTGTTCTGCCTGTTGTGTTGTCTCCCCTTGTTTTTATTTTCTTGATGCTAGTTTACATTTCCTACTTAACCGTCCACTTCATTACGTTTTATTTGCGCTTAAACAATACGCATACGCACACACACATACGCACACACACACACACACACTCATGCGCAATATCATACATGCAGCTAAAGCAAAAATTTAAACAAACATTATTGGCCTTCGCTGGCGGCGCCTGTCCGGTCTGAGTTTATCCCCGTGTTTGCCTCAATCTCAATCTTCAGCTGTGGCTGTAGCTACATTTGTATCTTTGTATCTGTGTATCTGCAACTGAGCATCGTCGTCTGCGGTGAGTGCCGACAATTGTACGCATGTTTAGCTGGATAAGCAAACAAGGTAGAAAGGTTGGCTGTGCTAAGAAATACCCTGTAGAAAAAGCTGTATGATCACCCTATGATCTTTTCATTTTCGTTTATTATAATAAGTTCAATTGTTATTGACAATTTCAAATGATGCATAATTTTATTAGGGTCTGTTATACTTGTATGCCAAATTTAATTTATATAGGACTAGAGGATCTTAAGCTCAAGTTGTATATAGTACAACATCTTTTCATCATCCTATATAATCAACCTATAAGCTTTTTGCACTTTCACTTATTAAAATAATTAACTATAGAATTTAAAATAATCCATAACTTCATTAAGATCTTTTCTCTTTCCCTCTACGATATACCAGTATGATAACTCTGTAAGTTCTTTTGTTTTTCATTTATTTTTAAAAATTTTGTGGTTTAACACAATTAAAAATATTTTTTAACTTCATTAAGGTCTACTATACTTGCATGCCAAATTTAATTTATATAGATCTAGAGGTTCTCAAGCGCAAGCTATATACAGGCTACAATACTTTCATTTTTTCCAGCAGACTATTTCCAACTTCTGCATGCAGTGCATGTATCAAACCCTTCCCTTCCCCACCTGCCAACAGGGTATGCAAAAAGTATCAGCACCTCATTTAACTCAGCATCTGCGTTCTGCGTGTTGTCGTTTGCTTTGTGCCGTTTTATGACTCAATTTAATGTCTTTGTTGGACTGCGCGTGCTGTTCAATTTGTATTCAGTTGCCACCCACCCGCAGCACTCAGCATTCAACAACAAGCACATTCTCGCCACTCACTCACTCACTCACTCACACACTCATTCACGCAGTCCATCAGGCAGCAGGCACTCAGTTATTCATTCGCCGATTCGTTTGTTCTTTTTAGTCGCTACATGTGGCTTAAATAACGGAAGCGCAGAGAACAGCAACTTGTTTACATTGCAATCCTGTCAAGACGCTCATTTGGCACATCCATTTATTATCGACTCATCTCTCGAGTTGCGGAAGAAGAAGTGTGTCTGACACACCCGTTACCATGGCGCTGAGTAGCCGGCAGTTCTGCAGAACGCGATCCTCGCGATCCCATTTCCCGCTAACTGACTCAGTTCTCAGTTTCCAGTTGTGCGGCAGCTTAGACTGTTCCACTTGGAGTTTCCCAACAGGCCGAGGCCTGTTTGCCCGGCTATCTACAGGGTCGCCGGGAACACTACACAACATTTCCATTTGATGTTACAACGAGGTCGCCCGCTGATAATTTCTCTAATCAGTCAATTTGCCACTTGCGCGAAATATATTTGCTCACTTTTGTTTGCCTGCGACATCAGCGGCTTGCGGAACTGGAATATTGTCATTTATCAACACTTGCATTGCCATCGATTGGATGCGGGCGCGACATGGCGGTTGCGACGGGTGCGGGCAACGACTATGTATGATGGGCGAGGGGAAGGGGAAGGGGATGGCGCTGTGGCTCGCCAAGTGGCCCCATCAGTGTCAGTCAAAACGATGGTGTATCCTCCTACCCGCTGTTCACTTTGCCGCTGCCCAGCAGTCTAGCTGCACTTCCGGCGCCATCAATCTTCCAGCAAATGCGCAACTGACCCACCCACTCGAGCGAGTTGAGTTTCCATTTCAGAGATGCGCACGGTTAGTAACGTTTTCTATCACTGTAAGTACGCAAAATATTCGAATTAAATATTTGATATATATATGCGATAGTTTGCATAGTTTAGAAATGGCTCGGTAAGGTTCTACATCATATTACAAGTATACCACTGTAATTTTATATAATTATTTGTATAATCATATAATAATATACTTTGTGTTCAATGTCATATTTATGAAGAAATTATAAAAAGACAATTAATATTTATATTTATACGATATTATAATAATATAATTTTGTTCATATTTCATATCTATAAACAATACTTAAAAAATATATATATTAATATTTTTTTTTATATAATAGTTTAATGATAAAAAGTTTCTATCGCTTATTTTTTGAGCAAAAAACTATACAGAAAATGAGACAGAGATTTTCAAAATATGCATTGGAAAATCGTACTAAAATTTTTTAACTTTACCGTTACTATTTTCTGAGTGAAATTTTGCTCGTCTAAATAATATTTATGCTGAAAAAGGCTAAATTAAATGAATTGAATACTTATAACCAATTTACCAATTTCTAAAGCTTTGTGTAAAATTTTATTAATATAAAAAAATTATATTAAGCCAAAAAATTATGCAGAAATGAGATACAAATTTAAAAAATATAATTGGAAAATCTTTTCTGATAAAACAATAAAATTAATTGAATTGAATACTTAAATTAGATCATGCATTCTGTTTTGGGGGCAATTAAAGTGTGTGAAGTGCGAAACGCTGTGGCAATTAACTGCTCGCAGCGACTGTCATTCACAGTTATCGCGCCGCACGAATCGAATGTGACTGCGACGCGCATCTCCAGTTTCCAGTTGATGCGATGACAAAACATTTCCATAACATTTCAATCTTTGCACTTGACGGCGGCGATGCCAACGACTGTTATTAAATATTATTAATTACAATTGAGACTCGTCCCCGTCGCAGTCGCCGTCTCCGTCGCAGTCGCAGTCGACGTCGCTGTCTGGGAGTCAACAAAAACAACGATTTGACAGCAACATAATTAAAATGTCATACGCTTTGAAGTTCCAGTTGTTGTTGTTCGAGTTGTTCGAGCTATTGTTGTTGTTGTTGTTCCATTTGTTGTTGTTGCTGTTGCTGTTGTTGTTGTAGCGCGTGAGAGCGAACCATTAACAAATTGAGGCACAAGCAAAGCCGAAAATTCCAATTCGAATCCGAAACAGTTTCGGAAACAGTCCCGCGCAGGCAGACTCGGAATGGGAATGGGAATACCGATTGCATATAGTAGTAGGCTAGGAGAACATATATTGAATATAAATGCCGAATCGAAATGAATTCGTTGTCGTTATAAATAGCCAAGCCCGTGCAATAAAAATTGAATTTAACTCACACTTGCCAAGTGTTTAAGCGATTAACCAAAATGAAATGGCCAAAAGGTGCTCGCAGAAAAAAATATGGCCAGAAAATGCGAAGAGCTGAACACACAGCAATAGTCGCATAAGCCATGTTGAACATGTTTGAATGAATGAATGAATGAATGAAGCGGCCATAAAACAAACAGTTTTCATTTGAGAAACGTTTCGATTCTTATGCTAAATTAATTCATATGCTGATCAATCTGCGAATGACATATGGACACACGCACGTACACACACACACACACACACACACAAACACACAGGCAAAAGGGGGCCGATATATATAGTTAGCATATTGATCTTCGATCCGATATGAATTGTGTTCGATTTGTTGCTTTTTTGAACTTAGCCGGCAACGAAAGCGAACCAACTGCCAAGACAACATGTACACAGGCGACACATGCGCACACGCACACTCGCACACACACACACTCGCACACCTTCATTAATTCGCCTTTGGTAGCCAGTGATTTTCATTAAAAAGCCGTCAGCGTTCAATAAATTTTGAGACGTTTTTTTCCCTCTCTTTCTCTCTCTTGCTTTGCTGTCGCAGTCTTATTCATGTTTTTTGCGCCTTGCTGGGCTGATTTTGCCGACTTGTTGTTGCTTTCAGCCGTGCTGCCTGCATGTAGTAGGCTTCATTATGGCCGAGTTCACTGTATGAATTTATTCAGTGGTCCCATCGGG